>CM059580.1:4003436-4027768 GCA_030386875.1 Morinoia aosen | reverse complement strand
CAGAAAATTAAAAATGATTCAATCAGGCCAACACAATTTCAAAGCATTGATATACTTTTTATTTCTTCCTTTTAAATCTGTCGTTTCTTTATTAGATTATATAAATTGGCTCGAGCCTTCCTAATTGTTAAAGTCCGTTGTGAGTCTGTTGTGGGTCCGTTGTGGGTCCGTTGTGGGTCCGTTGTGGGTGCGTTGTGGGTCCGTTGTGGGTCCGTTGTGGGTCCGTTATGGGTCCGTTGTGAGTCCGTTGTGGGTCCGTTGTGGGTCCGTGTGGGTCCGTTGTGGGTCCGTTGTGGGTCCGTTGTGAGTCTGTTGTGGGTCCGTTGTGGGTCCGTTGTGGGTCCGTTGTGGGTCCGTTGTGGGTCCGTAGTGGGTCCGTAGTGGGTCCGTTGTGGGTCCGTTGTGGGTCCGTTATGGGTCCGTTGCGAGTCCGTTGTGGGTCCGTTGTGGGTCCGTTGTGGGTCCGTTGTGGGTCCGTTGTGGGTCCGTTGTGGGTCCGTTCTGTTGTGGGTCCGTTGTGGGTCCGTTGTGAGTCCGTTGTGGGTCCGTTGTGGGTCCGTTGTGGGTCCGTTGTGGGTCCGTTGTGGGTCCGTTGTGGGTCCGTTGTGGGTCCGTTGTGAGTCTGTTGTGGGTCCGTTGTGGGTCCGTTGTGAGTCCGTTGTGGGTCCGTTGTGGGTCCGTTATGGGTCCGTTGTGGGTCCGTTGTGAGTCCGTTGTGGGTCCGTTGTGGGTCTGTTGTGAGTCCGTTGTGGGGTCCGTTGTGAGTCCGTTGTGGGTCCGTTGTGGGTCCGTTATGGGTCCGTTGTGGGTCCGTTGTGAGTCCGTTGTGGGTCCGTTGTGGGTCCTGTTGTGAGTCCGTTGTGGGTCCGTTGTGGGTCCGTTGTGGGTCCGTTGTGGGTCCGTTGTGAGTCTGTTGTGGGTCTACTCTACCTTATACTTCTACGTGAGTGTATAAGGTTGAAACACCGAGAATTTAGATTCGTTTATTGACAAAAGTTACATTAATGCATCTTACAATTATTACTGAACACTTTAATCCCTAGCTGTAACTAAACTAGAAATTATTTTCACATATATAGTGTTGCTTGATAAGAAGTCGCATTACTGCCGTATGAATATGGATGGAAATTCATTAATGCAATTAACAGTACATTGCAATAAATAAAATGTTGATGAAATTCCAAAGCAAAATTTGAAAAATAAAAGGAATTAATGCTTAATAGAATAAATTAGAATTGTTCACCCAACACTTGTTTTCTATTATTGTGATCGAAGAAAACGTTAGGCTGTGTCGTGCTGGAGGGCAACTCAGCCACTGCAGAGGTGTTCCAAAGAGAGGAAGGCATCATGTGGCAGAGAGTTGAGAGAACGTGGAGGCTATGCACAAAATTCGGCTTTCCCCTGCCTCTCCCCGCCTCCTCACGCCTCTCCCTGTCTCCCCCGCCTCCCTCTGCCTCCCCCGCCTCCCTCTGCCTCCCCCGCCTCCCTCTGCCTCTCCTTACCTCCCCGCCTCCCCCGCCTTTCTTTGCCTCCCCCCGCCTCCCCCTTGCTTCCCCGCCTCCCCCCCGCCTCCCACTTCAGAGGGTATCGTCAAAATTCAATCTCGGAGGCCGGCGGTTTTTTTGTGGCCGCACATCGGCGGACGAGTTTTTTGTCTTCTGTCCGCCGCTGTAATTGGTTTCTGTCCGCCGCTGTATTGGTTTCTGTCCGCCGCCGGCCTCCGTTTTATCCGCGGCTAACGTACTGCATTGGACGGGATTTTGTCCCCGTGAGTGTAGGAGGCTTTTTTGATCCCATGGATTAATTTTCTATCCCATGAGGGAAATTTTTAGCCCATGGATGAATTTTTATTTCATGGATGAAATTTTGCTTCCCATGGATAAAACTTTTAGCCTGTGGACAAAATGTTTATCCCTTGGATAAAATGCGCCTTCGTTTTTGTTGAAATTTAAATTTAAATTTGTCAATCGTTTATATAAGTTTTTTTATGACTGGGGATGTACCGGGGATGTACCGGGGATGTACCGGGGATGTACCGGGATGTACCGGGGATGTACCGGGGATGTACCGGGGATGTACCGGGGATGTACCGGGGATGTACCGGGGATGTACCGGGGATGTACCGGGGATGTGCCGGGGATGTACCGGGGATGTGCCGGGGATGTACCGGGGATGTACCGGGGATGTACCGGGGATGTGCCGGGGATGTACCGGGGATGTGCCGGGGATGTACCGGGGATGTACCGGGGATGTACCGGGGATGTACCGGGGATGTGCCGGGGATGTACCGGGGATGTACCGGGGATGTACCGGGGTTGTACCGGGGATGTACCGGGGATGTACCGGGGTTGTACCGGGGATGTACCGGGGATGTACCGGGGATGTGCCGGGGATGTACCGGGGATGTACCGGGGATGTACCGTGGATGTACCGGGGATGTACCGGGGATGTACCGGGGATGTACCGGGGATGTACCGGGGATGTGCCGGGGATGTACCGGGGATGTACCGGGGATGTACCGGGGATGTACCGGGGATGTGCCGGGGATGTACCGGGGATGTACCGGGGATGTACCGGGGTTGTACCGGGGATGTACCGGGGATGTACCGGGGTTGTACCGGGGATGTACCGGGGATGTACCGGGGATGTGCCGGGGATGTACCGGGGGTGTACCGGGGATGTACCGGGGATGTACCGGGGATGTACCGGGGATGTACCGGGGATGTACCGGGGATGTACCGGGGATGTACCGGGGATGTACCGGGGATGTACCGGGGGTGTACCGGGGATGTACCGGGGAAGTACAGCACTGCACTGGCCCCTCTCAAACTTGGGCGATTTCAGGGCGCATTTTGGCCGAACTTTGGTCGCAGCTGCCGCTGATGATCGACCCTCTCTCTGCCCTCCGATATTAGTTAATTAGTTGAAAACTTAATTAATGATTAGTGTAATGAAGTAATGGGAAACGAAAATCTTCTTTGAATTTCGTTGATATGGAAGTGATGTGTGGGAAATGCATGCGTTATTATCTACTTTGTTGTTGGTGGATATAATTTGAAGAGACAAGGTTTAATCCAAATATTAATTAGCTTTTGATGTACGGGAGTAAATTATTTGTTATTAGCGAGTCTCCTCTTACATGATTAATTAATTCATGTACTGGCATCTTTTTCCCTGGACTTGTGTTTTGTGTGTGTGTTTTGTGTGTGTGTTTTGTGTGTGTGTTTTGTTTGTGTTGTGTGTGTGTTTTGTGTGTGTGTTTTGTGTGTGTGTTTTGTGTGTGTTTTGTGTGTGTTTGTGTGTGTGTTTTGTGTGTGTGTTTTGTGTGTGTGTTTTGTGTGTGTTGTGTGTGTGTTTTGTGTGTGTGTTGTGTGTGTTGTGTGTGTGTGTTTTGTGTGTGTTGTGTGTGTTGTGTGTGTTGTGTGTGTTGTGTGTGTGTGTTGTGTGTGTTGTACGTGTGTTTTGTGTGTGTGTTGTGTGTGTTGTGTGTGTGTTTTGTGTGTTGTGTGTGTGTGTTGTGTGTGTGTGTGTGTGTTGTGTGTGTTGTGTGTTTTGTGTGTTGTGTGTGTTGTGTGTGTTGTGTGTTTTGTGTGTTGTGTGTGTTGTGTGTGTGTGTTTTGTGTGTGTTGTGTGTGTTGTGTGTGTTGTGTGTGTGTGTGTTGTGTGTGTTGTGTGTGTGTGTGTTGTGTGTGTTGTGTGTGTTGTGTGTGTTGTGTGTGTTGTGTGTGTTGTGTGTGTTGTGTGTGTTGTGTGTGTTGTGTGTGTTGTGTGTGTTGTGTGTGTTGTGTGTGTTGTGTGTGTTGTGTGTTGTGTGTGTTTTGTGTGTGTGTGCGCGTGTGACCACTACAATAAATAACCATATGATGCAACTCACTACTATCAATAACTACCGTAACTGCTTTACTATCATCAAAGTACCATTAAATACTATCTTGTGCACCAGAAATGGGTATTTCCAAACTACAGCATCTATGCGTCATTATTTACACCTTCTTCATCACTTTAATCACCTCCAAATGGCGATTCATCACTCAAGTGGTGATTTATCACCTAAATGATGATTCATCACTCCCGGGATTTATCCTTCAGCTTGGAATCCGGGATTTCTGACTCCTCTAATCGGATTAACACGCGCAACTCCGACTCTATCTCCGGAACCTTGCTCCAATTCCGTGGGAATTTGACCGTTCTGGGAATTGTTCCAGGGAAATTCCCGGTGTGGGAATTTTTTGTGGGAAATTTCCTGGTGTGGGAATTTTTTGTGGGAAATTATCCCGTTGTGGGATTTTTTGAGGGAAAATCTGTTGTGGGATTTTTTGATGAAATATTCCCGTTGTGGGAATTTTTGAGGGAATATTCCCGTTGTGGGATTTTTTATGAAATATTCCCGTTGTGGAAATTTTTGAGGGAATATTCCCGTTGTGGGATTTTTTGAGGGAATATTCCCGTTGTGGGATTTTTTGAGGGAATATTCCCGTTGTGGGATTTTTGGAGGGAAAATCTGTTGTGGGATTTTTTGATGAAATATTACCGTTGTGGGATTTTTTGAGGGAATATTCCCGTTGTGGGATTTTTGGAGGGAAAATCTGTTGTGGGAATTTTTGAGGGAATATTCCCGTTGTGGGATTTTTTATGAAATATTCCCGTTGTGGGAATTTTTGAGGGAATATTCCCGTTGTGGGATTTTTTGAGGGAATATTCCCGTTGTGGGATTTTTTGAGGGAATATTCCCGTTGTGGGATTTTTTTAGGGAATATTCCCGTTGTGGGATTTTTTGAGGGAATATTTCCGTTGTGGGATTTTTTGAGGGATAATCTGTTGTGGGATTTTTTGATGAAATATTACCGTTGTGGGAATTTTTGAGAGGAATTTCCCGTTGCGGAATGTTTCAGGAAAAATTCCCGTTGTGGGAATTCTGGTATTTTCCTGGGGATATTCCCGTCATTGTATTTCTTTGAATGAAAATTTCATTGTGGGAATTTTCCTGAAAAATTCCCGTTGTGGGATTTTGGAAGGAAAATGTCCCCAATCGGGATTTTTCGGACTGTAGGAATATTGAAGGAATTTTCTATTCCCAGGCATGTTGAGGGGAAAGCGGCATCGCAAATTATTTAAGTGAATTTATCATTTTGAGATTTGTGAGGGAAAATTCCTGATGTAGAAATTTTTTAAACAAATACTTTAAATGTTAGAATTTTTGAGGGCAGATTTCCAATGTGGGATTTTGAAGATAAATCCACTTTATGGAATTTCAGGATTTTAATCCTTGGGGGTTTTTAAGGGAAAATTCCCTCAGAGGCAGTTTTTTTAAACAATTCTCGTGGGAAAATTCCCACAGCGCGCTTTATTCGGACAAAAAGTCATTCTGTGGGAATAGTTTTAAAAAAATTCCATGGTCGTGACTGTGGGAGAAAAAAATCCCATTGTGGGAAATTCTCGGGAATAAATCCCGTTTCGATGTACAATTCTGACCGTTATTGCTTGTTACTCAGAAAAAAGAGTGATGCATTCTGGATATTTCTTCAGTGACAAGTTTATAAATTGAACTTTAAGATATTTGGTATTTTAATTTTGAGGTATTTAAGCTATTTAAGTTTCTCCCAGTTTTTTTAAAAAACGAACTTGAATTTAGTTGTGTAAAAACTCTGCTATTTTTAACAATCGCAAAAGGTAATGAAATCAGTGGGACAAATTTCAAGTTCTCAAAGAAATCACAAAAACTTAGACATTTCCTAAAAAATCACGAAAAAATGAAATTTTCGTAATTTTTATCTCGCAAATTTCGAAAACTCGCAAAATTTTCATATTCTCAAAAAATCACTTACGAGAAATTCAAATTGTCAAAAAATCGTATGAAAGAATTCAAGTTCTACTAAAAAATCACTCGTAAATGAAAAAAATATTCCGAGTGATTATAGCGGTGTGAACACTTAAGAAAGTATCACAATTTCTACGAGTTTTAAAATTAAAAACTTATATATGAGCAATCTATATAACACCAATTAATATTTATATTTTACCTCTAAGGGGAATAAAACTTTCGTATATACGGATATTGGTGTTCCCAGGGGGAAGTTGTGAGGTCCCGAGCTGAGGGTGAGGTAGGCCTACCTTGTGTAGAAATAGAATAGGTTTTTGTTTTGTTACGGACCATCTTTTTTCGGTTGACTGCTGTCCTGTTTTTCAGCACCTATTGCTTTCTTCTTCTACTTTTGTCTTGTTTCATGTACTTCTTTCTTAGCTTACTGTTTCTGTGCACCTTGTGCGTAGATTCCGCGTTCCCTCAACTCCATACTAAATGCTGCCTTCCTCCTTACTCGCTTTGAAACACCTAACTTGGAATGTAGAGGTGGTAGGTTCATACATTTTTTCTAATGTACTGTACCTAAAATATTAACTTTTTTCAAAGTTATTATTTATTAACTTTTTATTAACTTTTTATAGTACAATTTCACAAAAAAATTGAAAAATATTTTAAATTTTTCTTTTTTCATCGAGCGGAACTGAATTTTTGATGAGGGTAACGGTTAAGTCAAGATTTAGGTGTGAAAATAATTAACTTGTTTTGTTTCTTCTTGAAAACCATGCAAGTCTCACTTTTTTGCAAACACATTTTTAAAATAAAAACATTTTTTTTTTGGATAATAAGGAAGATGACTTCAGGTTTTGTTTTCTATTGAGGAAATTTTCCATTATATTAGGTAATTTTTTGTTTTCATTTTTTGATATTTTGTATTTTTATTTACCATATTATGTATATTTTCGTATTTGGTTGATATATTATACTTATATGAACGCCATCAAAGTGACTAAAAATAACGTTTAAAAGATAAACTTTACCTAAAATAAGTAATGTGGTTCATCATCATTCATGTTGATTTTGAACATAACATCATGCAAGAAATAGCCAATTTCAAAAATAATTTTAGTATTCAGACAGTAAATTCTTCGAAATACTCCTTATTTCCGTGTCTAATACTCAGGAAATACTCAGGAAATACTCAGGAAATACTCAGGAAATACTCAGGAAATACTCAGGAAATACTCAGGAAATACTCAGGAAATACTCAGGAAATACTCAGGAAATACTCAGGAAATACTCAGGAAATACTCAGGAAATACTCAGGAAATACTCAGGAAATACTGAAATAAGTTCAAATGATATTTAGCTTTTGAACTTTTAAAATATATTCTTGCGTGACAGCTTAAAAACCGAGTTTATTCATCGGAATATCGTATTCATAAAAATGAATTAATTTTTTTTCGATCAAAAGTTCTTTTTAATAACTGTTTTACTGATGTAATTACTTTTGTGTATTTATCTGTTTGGTGTAGTGACAGGTTATATATTTATCATAATATCAGGGACTTGTAGGGAGTAATTATACCTGTTATGTATTTACTTGCTTAAAGAGAGGGTAATTAATCCTGAATGTATTTATTCATGGGCGTATTTATTCATGTACGTATTTATATATGTACGTATTTATACATGTACGTATTTATACATGTACGTAATTGTACATGTATGTATTTATACATGTACGTGTTTATACATGTACGTATTTATACATGTACGTATTTATACATGTGCGTATTTATACGTGTACATATTCATACGTGTACCTATTTATACATGTACGTATATATACCTGTACATATATATGCATTTGCGTATATATACATATACGTGTTTATACTGGAAAATTATATTTTCATATTGTATTAATATATTTATTGAATTTTTGATACAATCTATACTTTTTGCAAATAGGTTGTATACATACATGTCAGCATTCATATATCTATTTTTTCAAATATATACTATTTGTGCTTTTCAGGTTCTGTGGATCCTGTAAAATGTGATATAAACATATTTTTGGTTTTGTAGTGTGTACGTCTCGAAATTTTTCTAAACTAGGCCTATTTCAAGGAAAATGTGACACCCTGAGTTACCTAAAACATGAATTATACAAATTTCTTTGGAACTGTACAAATATTCCTACGTACAAACGGTACGAACATACAGTACTTTATTACAAAAAACCCATCACAGTGTATGCAACTTATTAACTAACTGCAGCGTGACCCACCGGTGGTACACGGAGGGGATTTTGTTACATGTTAACTGCAGTGTGACCCACCGGTGGTACACGGAGGGGATTTTGTTTCATGTTAACTGCAGAGTGACCCACCGGTGGTACACGGAGGGGATTTTCACAACGCTGCAGACCGACCAGTAGTCACAAACACAATTTCCATAAATACTTAATCAAAGCTAAATGAAGGCACGATCCAGTTCATGTTTGCTATTTTCAACATCGCGCGCTGCAGTTGACTTTGTGGTGGAGTTGAATGTTGAACTTCAGTTCTACCTGCCGCGGTCAAAGTATTAATTCAAACGATATTTTAGTAGTAAAATCGCTTTAATTTACCTTAGAAGCGACGTTCAGTTCAGTAGGCCGACCGAGCAGCGTGCCACTCGGCATTCAAATCCTCAAGCGACGACGGCAGCGCGACGCACACACCCTCTCGCCCCGACGTCCCGCAGGCAACTGGCGGCCGGCGTAGGCTTAGGCCTGCGGGACCCGCGTCCTGAGCGCTGATTGGTCGAGGGGCAGAGCCTAGAGGCCCCGTGGGGCGGCGCTTGTGTGTGGGGGCGGAGTTTGCAGGGTTAAGGGGCGGAGTTTGAGGGTTTAGGGGCGGAGTTTTGAGGGCAATGTGAAATTCGGGGTAGTTTTTATGGTATTTTGGGGTAGTTTGGGGTAGGAAAGGATGAATGCTTGCGGATGCAGGGGATTTCAGGGAGCTTAGGGTAAAATATCCGTGCAGAGAGAATGCGTGGATTGGTTTGGGTCAAGTTTGGGTCAGATTGAAGTACAAAACTCGAAATAAAGCAAAGTTCTGCATTATTTATCGAAACAATATGATACAACGAATGCTTTTGGTTGCTTTACTTATTTCTTAGCCATTGTGTTAATGGTAAAAATAAATGGTAATATTTTGTTGTAAATATCTTTTTCGCACGCACATGTACATACCAAATGTACCATATCTGTCGTACACATACCATATACGTACTAGGTACGTACCGTATGTGTACCAGTGCGTAGAGTATACGTGCAATACACCTACCAATACCTATCACATTCGTACCACATATTTATCACATACCTACGCATATTACCTTATGCCCACCACATACCCATCACATACACATACACCATACCACCACATACACACCCACACCCACCACACCACACACCCCCACATACTCACCACCTACTCACCCACACCACCACACACTCACCACACACCACCACCACAACTCACCACATACCCACCACCACTCACCCACACACCACCACACCACCCAACCACCCCCACACTCACCACATACTCACCACACACCACCACATACTCACCACATACTCACCACATACCACCCCACATACTCACCACATACCCCACCCACACCACCCACCACCAACTCACCCACATACTCACCACACACTCACCACATACTCACCCACATACCACCACCTACTCACCACATACTCACCACACCACCCACCCACATACCCACCACCTACTCACCACATACTCACCACACACTCACCACATACTCACCACATACTCACCACCTACTCACCACATACCCACCACATACCCACCACATACCCACCACCTACTCACCACATACTCACCACACACTCACCACATACTCACCACATACTCACCACATACTCACCACATACTCACCACATACTCACCACACACTCACCACATACTCACCACATACTCACCACATACTCACCACATACTCACCACATACTCACCACATACTCACCACATACTCACCACATACTCACCACATACTCACCACATACTCACCACATACTCACCACATACCCACCACCTACTCACCACATACTCACCACACACTCACCACATACTCACCACATACTCACCACATACTCACCACATACTCACCACATACTCACCACATACTCACCACATACCCACCACATACCCACCACCTACTCACCACCTACTCACCACATACTCACCACACACTCACCACATACTCACCACATACTCACCACATACTCACCACCTACTCACCACATACTCACCACATACCCACCACATACCCACCACATACCCACCACCTACTCACCACATACTCACCACACACTCACCACATACTCACCACATACTCACCACATACTCACCACCTACTCACCACATACCCACCACATACCCACCACCTACTCACCACATACTCACCACACACTCACCACATACTCACCACATACTCACCACATACTCACCACATACTCACCACATACTCACCACATACTCACCACATACTCACCACATACTCACCACATACTCACCACATACTCACCACATACTCACCACATACTCACCACATACTCACCACATATGTACTTACCATCACCAGTAAATGCTGCTCGCAAAAAATTGAACAATTTTTTAGTGCTATACTGAAATTTGCCCACGTGGATTATATATATTCATAGTCCACACACAAATAATCATAATATTTAATTATAATAAAAGATAAGGCAAATATGAGATAGCCGACGCGTGTTCGTAACAAAAGTCGGACGTGGCCGTACTTATGGGTTTACCAATTATTTTTTATGGTGGAAATGTGAGTCGGATTTTTATTTTTACCGGTCATGGATGTCCTTATTTTATGGTGTTTAAGGTTAGACTTGTTATTTTTATGGTAAGTAGTGTTCACTTAATTTTATGGTAGCTGCTTCGTTATCATTTTATGGTACTACATTTTTGAGCTAATTATGGTGACGAAACTCATATTTATGGACAGTATGGAACCTATGACTATTTTATGAGTTTCATGGCGCAATTAACTAGTTGTATGTATTCGAAGCAAGAACAATTAATCTTATGGTAAAGTTATGGCTTGCCATATGTGTAGCCATAAAAATGTGCAAGAAATGTGTATGTACATGCCATATATGCACAATAAATGTATATATTGGAGTCCCTACATGTAAAATAAATGCATATATTGGAGTCCCTATATGTACAATAAATGTATATGTACATTTATTGTAAATGTAAATGTATATGTATATATATGTACAATAAATGTGTTGGACTAGCCAATACATACACATTTAGGTATATGTATGTACATGTCTCTCCCTAAATTATGTTTAAAATAATAAAAAACTGTCATTGAACACTCATAAGTAGTCTAACAGACTACAATCTTTTACAAATTAATAAAATTTTCGCATAACCATTGTACCAAATTGTATTAACATATTGTATTAGCTATATTTTTGTGCCTCGTAAGATGCCCTCCAGCGCGGGACCTCACATCTGAACTTCAGAATGAAGAAGCAAAAGCAAACGCATGCGATAAAAATAACCCAGAAAAATAAAAAATTAAATAAATAAAAAACCATGAAATCAAAAATAAACCGCTAACGCAACACATAAAAACAACCGAGAAAATTTTTGTTACCAAACCGACACAGTTTTGTGTGCCCTGTATATCATGCTACACGAAGTGTGGCCCCTGACACACCTACATGTGTCACGGATCAGGTACGACACACCTACATGTGTCACGGGTCAGCTACGACACACCTACATGTGTCACGGGTCAGGTACGACACACCTACATGTGTCACTGGTCAGCTACGACACACCTACATGTGTCACGGGTCAGCTACGACACACCTACATGTGTCACGGGTCAGCTACGACACACCTACATGTGTCACGGGTCAGCTACGACACACCTACATGTGTCACGGGTCAGCTACGACACACCTTCATGTGTCACGGGTCAGGTACGACACACCTACATGTGTCACGGGTCAGCTACGACACACCTACATGTGTCACGGGTCAGGTACGACACACCTACATGTGTCACGGGTCAGGTACGACACACCTTCATGTGTCACGGGTCAGCTACGACACACCTACATGTGTCACGGGTCAGCTACGACACACCTACATGTGTCACGGGTCAGGTACGACACACCTACATGTGTCACGGGTCAGGTACGACACACTTTTATGTGTCACGGGTCAGCTACGACACACCTTCATGTGTCACGGGTCAGGTACGACACACCTACATGTGTCACCTTTTATGTGTCACGGGTCAGCTACGACACACCTTCATGTGTCACGGGTCAGGTACGACACACCTACATGTGTCACGGGTCAGCTACGACACACCTACATGTGTCACGGGTCAGGTACGACACACCTACATGTGTCACGGGTCAGCTACGACACACCTACATGTGTCACGGGTCAGGTACGACACACCTACATGTGTCACGGGTCAGGTACGACACACCTACATGTGTCACGTGTCAGGTACGACACACCTACATGTGTCACGGGTCAGGTACGACACACCTACATGTGTCACGGGTCAGGTACGACACACCTACATGTGTCACGGGTCAGCTACGACACACCTACATGTGTCACGGGTCAGGTACGACACACCTACATGTGTCACGGGTCAGGTACGACACACCTACATGTGTCACGGGTCAGGTACGACACACCTACATGTGTCACGGGTCAGCTACGACACACCTACATGTGTCACGGGTCAGGTACGACACACCTACATGTGTCACGGGTCAGGTACGACACACCTACATGTGTCACGGGTCAGGTACGACACACCTACATGTGTCACGGGTCAGGTACGACACACCTACATGTGTCACGGGTCAGCTACGACACACCTACATGTGTCACGGGTCAGGTACGACACACCTACATGTGTCACGGGTCAGGTACGACACACCTACATGTGTCACGGGTCAGGTACGACACACCTACATGTGTCACGGGTCAGGTACGACACACCTACATGTGTCACGGGTCAGGTACGACACACCTACATGTGTCACGGGTCAGGTACGACACACCTACATGTGTCACGGGTCAGGTACGACACACCTACATGTGTCACGGGTCAGGTACGACACACCTACATGTGTCACGGGTCAGGTACGACACACCTACATGTGTCACGGGTCAGCTACGACACACCTACATGTGTCACGGGTCAGCTACGACACACCTACATGTGTCACGGGTCAGGTACGACACACCTACATGTGTCACGGGTCAGGTACGACACACCTACATGTGTCACGGGTCAGGTACGACACACCTACATGTGTCACGGGTCAGGTACGACACACCAATAACCAAAACACACTTACTCAGTCTAACTTTTTCGCAGGAGCATGCATGTTTTTCGCCGCCCAAGCGATTTCATTACTTGGGCGGTGAAAAACATTCATGCAGGCGGCGAAAAAGTTAGTCTGGGCTGCGTAACCTCATTTGACATAAATGTTCCACTTTGCTAACAACACACGCGTAGGCTGAGGAATTCTATTCGAAATATTGTGCGTGCGTTTTTTGTATTTGTGTTTTGTGTCTGTGTTATGTGTGTGCGTTTTGTGTGTGCGTTTTGTGTGTGTGTGTGTTTTGTGTGTGTGTTGTGTGTTTTTTGGGTCGGAATAATCACTAATTCTGAAGACTGCAGAGTCATTTTTCAGCGTTTGAAACGTACATGTGTGATATAACTCACGCGGTCGCTTTAACTTATCAAACTCGTATCAGCCCCAGCACTTGTCTGAATCATATTTCGACACACCCAAGTGTGTCAAAAATTCTCTGAACTATATTTCGACTCACCGAATCATTATTAATTATAACACTGAATTTTTTTAGATATTATTAGTCAGAACACTGAAATTTTATCAAATTATATTTCGACACATTATACAAATTTGTATAATTTCCAAATTTAAGATTTTTTAAACTTATTAGGCCTATATATCCAAAACTTCGTTTTCTTGCAAAAAAAATTTTTTTTTCAAGTTACCGTCGGCTGCAGTTACAGCATGAAGCCGTTAGAATTTGTCACAGTTACATTTAGTTACTCACAGTTAACAGCAGTTACAGTTGATCACAGTCACAATTATTCATAGTTAGAATTTGGCACAGTTAGAGTTAGGAACACAGTTTTTAACAGTTTATTAGAGTTATTGCAAGTTACTGATGGTTACAGTTAACAACAGTTACAGTAAACAACAGTTACAGTAAACAACAGTTACAGTAAACAACAGTTACAGTAAACAACAGTTACAGTAAATAACAGTTACAGTAAATAACAGTTACATAAATAACAGTTAAGTTAAAAACAATTATAATTAATAACGTTCGAGTAAATAACAGTTACAGTAAGAAATAGTTATAAAAGTTGTACATTTTCCTATACAGAAAAAATTGTATAGGTGATAAAAATTCATTTATAAACGGCCATCACTGTATGTATGGTATTTACTGCGCACATACATGTATGTCAGTGTAATGCTCATATATACATATATATGTATATATACCTCTTTTAAAAAGATTATATACTTCTATTAAGAAGATGCTGTTCAAAAAAAATTAAATTCCTAAATATTTTCTTTTAAACACACTAACAATTTTGCGTAAAAATCCTGTTTTTCACTCGCACTGAAACAAAAAATCATCAAACGCTCCTTCATTTAAAAAAAAATTCCAAAACCAAAGCAAAATTTTGAGCTGAAAGCAAGCAAATAAACAAGATTAACGAAGCCCTGACCTTGTTTTTGAGGAGCGACACGCAGCAGTAATTCATTTCATCACTTATTGGCTCCTGTAACTCTTTTTCAACTGGATTCCATATAACACATTTGGCACAATCATCAGTCTTGGGGCGAGGAGGGAATCAAAACCCACACAAAATTGACGCTTTCTAAATGAGATCCCCTTTAAAATTTGCCGCTTTGTCACCAAAAATGAGAGCGCGAGCCGAAACATTCCAAATCGAACGGTTCTTAAAGCTGTGCATTTTTGAATGAACTTCTGAGGGGACGTGGGCGGGGACGTGGGCGGGACGTGGGCGGAGCTAAGAAAAAACAGGCGGGACTTGATAGAAATGGGTGTGGCTAGGCAGAAATGGGCGGAGCTAGGCCGAAATGGGTGGAGCTACACAAGAAATGGGCGGAGCTATGCTCGAAATAGGCTGAGTTACGCTTAAATTAGCCTGAGCCGAGTTCAAATTAGGTAAGAATTCTTGGGAAAACGAGGGTTAAATAATTGAGGGTGGAGTTACGCTTTTATAAGGCGGGACTACGTATTTTATAAGGCGGAGCTATGCTTTTATAGGGTGGGGCTAGGGTCTTATAGGGCGGAGCTAAGCACTTATAGGGCGGGGATACAATTTCATAGAGCGTGGCTGCACATTTATAAGGCGGAGTTATGATTTTGGGGCGGGGCTACGTTCGAACATGACGATATTCGTTGAAACGAGGCAGGACTAACCGGAAAAAAGGGCGGGGCTGAGCGAGGAGGCGGAAGGGACTCCCACTAAAAAGGGAATGTGGGCGTGTCCTCTGCAGGACTCCGAAAGGCTTGAATGGGAGGATCTTTCCCCAAGTGGGAGGGTCAAGTAAGAGAGGGAGGAGCAATGAGGGGCGTGAGTGGGAGGAGCTTTCCCCTCAGGCCGGGATTGGGAGACACATCAAGAAGGTTGGAGCTCCAGAACAGAGTGGAGGGTAGGCGTGGGGGTGACAAAGGGGAGGACAGAGGGGGGCATTTAAGTGAGAGCAGAGGCCTGCAAATATTGGCCCGTAGTTTACTACGATGAAACTCCTTAGATTAGCGATTATACAGAGCGGATTTGGGCACACGCCGGGACACTTGCGTCTCTACAGCGGACCTCTTGAGGGTGTGTTGTGTGTGTGTTGTGTGATGTGTGTGTTGTGTGTGTGTGTTGTGTGAAGTGTGTGTGTGTTGTGTATTGTGTTCTGTGTATGTTGTGTGTGTTGTGTGTGTTGTGTGTGTTTTGTGTGTTGTGTGTGTTGTGTGTGTTGAGTGTGTTGTGTGTGTTGTGTGTGTTGCGTGTGTTGTGTGTTGTGTGTTGTGTTGTGTGTTGTGTGTGTTGTGTGTTGTGTGTGGTGTGTGTGTTGTGTTTGTTGTATGTGTTGTGTGTGTTGTGTGTGGTGTTTGTTGTGTGGTGTGTTGTGTGTTGTGTTGCGTGTGTTGTGTGTTGTCTTGTGTGTGTTGTGTGTTGTGTGTGTTGTGTGTTGTGTGTGGTGTTTGTTGTGTGGTGTGTTGTGTGTTGTGTTGTGTTGTGTGTGTGTTGTGTGTGTTGTGTGTTGTGTGTGTTGTGTGTTTTGTGTGTGTTGTGTGTGTTGTGTGTGTTGTGTGTGTTGTGTGTGTTGTGTGTGTTGTGTGTGTTGTGTGTGTTGTGTGTGTTGTTTGTGTTGTGTGTGGTGTGTGTGGTGTGTGTGGTGTGTGTGGTGTGTGTGTTGTGTGTGGTGTGTGTGGTGTGTGTGGTGTGTGTGGTGTGTGTGGTGTGTGTGGTGTGTGTGTGTGTTGTGTGTTGTGTGTGTTGTGTGTGTTGTGTGTGTTGTGTGTGTTGTGTGTGTTGTGTGTGTTGTGTTGTGTTGTGTTGTGTTGTGTTGTGTGTGTTGTGTGTGTTGTGTTGTGTGTTGAGTTTTGTGTGTTGTGTGTGGTGTACTTTTGTTGTGTCTTCCAACAACACACGACAAAACACACACACACACACAACACAACACACACACAACACACACACAACACACACAAAACACACACACAACACACACACAACACACACACAACACACACAACACAAACAACACAACACAACATAGGCCTAGGCACACAACACAACACAACATAGGCCTAGGCACACAATACGACACAATATAGGCCTAGGCACACAACACAACACAACCTAGGCCTAGGCACACAACACAATATAGGCCTAGGCACACAACACAACACAATATAGGTCTAGGCACACAACAACACAATATAGGCCTAGGCACACAACACAACAAAATATAGGGCTAGGCACGCAACACAACATAGGCCTAGGTACACAACATAACATAGGCCTTGGCACACAACACAACATAACATAGGCCTAGGCACACAATACAACATAGGCCTAGGCACACAACATAACATAGGCCTAGGCACACAATACAACATAACATAGGCCTAGGCACACAATACAACATAGGCCTAGGCACACAACATAACATAGGCCTTGGCTCACAACACAACATAACATAGGCCTAGGCACACAATACAACATAGGCCTAGGCACACAACATAACATAGGCCTTGGCACACAACACAACATAACGTAGGCCTAGGCACACAACACAACATAGGCCTAGGTACACAACATAACATAGGCCTTGGCACACAACACAACATAACATAGGCCTTGGCACACAATACAACATAGGCCTAGGCACACAACATAACATAGGCCTTGGCACACAACACAACATAACATTGGCCTAGGCACACAATACAACATAGGCCTAGGCACACAACATAACATAGGCCTTGGCACACAACACAACATAACATAGGCCTAGGCACACAACACAACATAGGCCTAGGTACACAACATAACATAGGCCTTGGCACACAACACAACATAACATAGGCCTAGGCACACAATACAACATAGGCCTAGGCACACAACATAACATAGGCCTAGGCACGCAACATAACATAGGCCTAGGCACACAACACAACATAACATAGGCCTAGGCACACAATACAACATAGGCCTAGGCACACAACATAACCTACGCCTAGGCACACAACATAACATAGGCCTAGGCACCCAACACAACATAACATAGGCCTAGGCACCCAACACAATATAGGCCTAGACACACAGCACAATATAGGCCTAGACACACAACGTAACATAGGCCTAGGCACACAACACAACACAATATAGGCATAGGCACACAACATAGGCCTAGACACCCAACATAACATAGGCCTAGGCACACAACATAACATAGGCCTAGGCACACAACATAACATAGGCCTAGGCACACAACACAACATAACACAGGCCTAGGCACACAACACAACATAACATAGGCCTAGGCACACAACATAACATAGGCCTAGGCACACAACACAACATAGGCCCAGGCACACAACATAACACAACACAATATATGCCTAGGCGCACAACATAACATAGGCCTAGGCACACAACAAAATATAGGGCAAGGCACACAACACAACATGGGCCTAGGCACACAACACAACATGACATAGGCCTAGGCACACAACATAACACAATATAGGCCTAGGCACACAACACAACACAACCTAGGCCTAGGCACACAACACAACATAACATAGGCCAAGGCACACAACACAACATGGGCCTAGGCACACAACACAACATGACATAGGCCTAGGCACACAACATAACACAATATAGGCCTAGGCACACAACACAACACAACATAGGCCTAGGCACACGACACAGCATGGGCCTAGGCACACAACACAACATGACATAGGCCTAGGCACACAACATAACACAATATAGGCCTAGGCACACAACACAACACAACATAGGCCTAGGCACACAACACAACACAACCTAGGCCTAGGCACACAACACAACATAACATAGGCCAAGGCACACAACACAACATGGGCCTAGGCACACAACACAACATGACATAGGCCTAGGCACACAACATAACACAATATAGGCCTAGGCACACAACACAACACAACCTAGGCCAAGGCACACAACACAACATAACATAGGCCAAGGCACACAACACAACATGGGCCTAGGCACACAACACAACATGACATAGGCCTAGGCTCACAACACAACATGACATAGGCCTAGGCACACAACACAACATGACATAGGCCTAGGCACACAACATAACACAATATAGGCCTAGGCACACAACACAACACAACATGGGCCTAGGCACACAACATAATACAATATAGGCCTAGGCACACAACATAACATAGGCCAAGGCACACAACACAACATGGGCCTAGGCACACAACACAACATGACATAGGCCTAGGCTCACAACACAACATGACATAGGCCTAGGCACACAACACAACATGACATAGGCCTAGGCACACAACATAACACAATATAGGCCTAGGCACACAACATAACATAGGCCTAGGCACACAACACAACATGACATAGGCCTAGGCACACAACACAACATAACACAGGCCTAGGCACACAATACAACATAATATAGGCCTAGACACACAACACAACATAGGCCTAGGCACACAACACAACATAACATAGGCCTAGGCACACAACACAACACAATGTAGGCCTAGGCACACAACATAACATAGGCCTAGGCACACAAAACAACATGACATAGGCCTAGGTACACAACATAACATAGGCCTAGGCACACAACACAACATAACATAGGCCTAGGCACACAACACAACATAACATAGGCCTAGGCACTCAACACAACACAACATAGGCCTAGGCACACAATACGACACAATATAGGCCTAGGCACACAACACAACACAACCTAGGCCTAGGCACACAACACAACACAATATAGGCCTAGGCACACAACACAACGCAACATAGGCCTAGGCACACGACACAACACAACATAGGCCTAGACACACAACACAATATAGGCCTAGGCACACAACACAACATAACATAGGCCTAGGCACACAACACAACACAATATAGGGCTAGGCACGCAACACAACGCAACATAGGCCTAGGCACACGACACAACACAACATAGGCCTAGACACACAACACAATATAGGCCTAGGCACACAACACAACATAACATAGGCCTAGGCACTCAACACAACACAACATAGGCCTAGGCACACAATACGACACAATATAGGCCTAGGCACACAACACAACACAACCTAGGCCTAGGCACACAACACAACACAATATAGGGCTAGGCACGCAACACAACGCAACATAGGCCTAGGCACACGACACAACACAACATAGGCCTAGACACACAACACAATATAGGCCTAGGCACACAACACAACATAACATAGGCCTAGGCACACAACACAACATACCATAGGCCTAGGCACACAACACTACATAGGCCTAGGCACACAACACAACACAGCATAACATAGGCCTAGGCACACAACACTACATAGGCCTAGGCACACAACACAACACAACATAACATAGGCCTAGGCACACAACACTACATAGGCCTAGGCACACAACACAACATAACATAGGCCTAGGCACACAATACAACATAGGCTTAGGCACACAACACAATATAGGCCTAGGCACACAACACAACACAATATAGGCCTAGGCACACAACACAATATAGGCCTAGGCACAATAGCGGTCACGTGGTAGGCCGTGTATCGGAAATGCAATTTTTTGTTCATTCCAGATTTTTATGAACTGGATTCCAATATTCTGATATTTTGGTGGATATTTTGTGCTGAGTTCGTGAAGCACTTTATTTTGTTATTAGTAATATAGCAGAATATTATTTTATATATTGCGCAAACTTATTCAGAATTTTGAATAATATTATTGAATATTTGGAAGAATTGTATTTGATATTCAGCAGAATATCACTCAATATTAGCAGAATAATATTGAATATATAGCTGAATAATATTTAATGGATAAATATTTAATTATTTATCAAAGTTATATATGACGTATGTATATCAGCAATATATTTAATATTTAGGTGCGGAATTTTCAATACATATCGGATTGATATTTACTATTTAGCAGAATAATATTCAATATTTATCCCCACAATATTTAATAAAATAATATCGAGTATTTAGCATGACAATGCCCAATTTAAAAATAATGTTTTGTGATAAATAGTAGGATAATATTCAATGTTTAGCAGAATATGATTCAATAGAAAGCATAATAATATTTAACATTTAGCTAATTTATAGGTAAAATTCAGTAGAATAATATTTAATATTTAAAGGAATAACATTTGAGGTGAAGCAAAATAGCATTTAAAATTTAAAAGAAAATGTGATTTTCAGGAGAAAAATAACTTATATTTTCCACAATAATATTTGATAAGTTGAGGTTTCGTGGAAGACAATTTTTTTTCATCGAAAAAATTTTGGAACGAATTTTAGCGGAAAAGTTTTGGAGAAAAAATTTGAATAAATTTTAAACTTGGAAGTTTTACTTCATTTCGAAAGAAATGAATGAATGAGTTTGAAAATATGAGCAATTGCTTAGAATTTACTAATTTCAAGTTATATATTGGTTAAGAGAATTAATTAATAAAGTAAATTTTCTAATTTATTGTGTACAAAAATGAACATAAATAAAGTTCATTTTGATTTCTCCCAATTGCCATATGTTGCCATGAGTTGCCGTGTGTTGCCAGGAGTTGTCGTGTGTTGCCAGGAGTTGCCGTGTGTTGCCTGGAGTTTCCGTGTGTTGCCAGGAGTTGCCGTGTGTTGCCTGGAGTTTCCGTGTGTTGCCAGGAGTTTCCGTGTGTTGCCAGGAGTTGCCGTGTGTTGCCAGGAGTTGCCAGGAATTGCCGTGTGTTGCCAGGAGTTGCCGTGTGTTGCCAGGAGTTGCCGTGTGTTGCCTGGAGTTTCCGTGTGTTGCCAGGAGTTGCCGTGTGTTGCCAGGAGTTGCCAGGAGTTGCCGTGTGTTGCCAGGAGTTGCCGTGTGTTGCCAAGAGTTGCCGTGTGTTGCCTGGAGTTTCCGTGTGTTGCCAGGAGTTGCCAGGAGTTGCCGTGTGTTCCCAGGAGTTGCCGTGTGATGCCAAGAGTTGCCGTGTGTTGCCAGAAGTTGCCGTGTGTTGCCAGGAGTTGCCATGAGTTGCCGTGTGTTGCCAGGAGTTGCCGTGTGTTGCCAGGAGTTGCCGTGTGTTGCCAGGAGTTGCCGTGTGTTGCCAGGAGTTGCCGTGTGTTGCCAGGAGTTGTCATGTGTTGCCATGTGTTGCCATGTGTTGCCATGTATTATCATTTATTATCATGTATTGCCATGTGTTGCCACGTGTTGCCATGCGTTGCCATGCGTTACCATGCGCTGCCATGCGTTGCCATGTGTTGCCATGTGTTGCCATGTATTATCATGTATTGTCATGTATTGTCATGTATTGCCATGTATTGCCATGTATTGCCATGTGTTACCACGTGTTGCCATGTGTTGCCATGTGTTGCAATGTGCTGTCATGTATTGCCTTGAGTTGCCATGTGTTGCCATCTGTTGTCATGTATTGTCATGTGTTGCCATGGGTTGCAATGTGTTGTGTTGCCATGTGCTGCCATAGGTTGCAATGTGTTGTAATGTGTTGTCATGTGTTGCCATGTGTTGCAATGTGTTGCAATGTGTTGCCATGTGTTGTCATGTGTTGCCATGTGTTGCCATGTGTTGCCATGGGTTGCCATGTGTTGTGATGTGTTGCCATGTGTTGCCATGTGTTGCCATAGGTTGCAATGTGTTGTAATGTGTTGTCATGTGTTGCCATGTGTTGCAATGTGTTACCATGTGTTGCCATGTGTTGCCATGTATTGTCATGTGTTGTCATGTGTTGTCATGTGTTGCCATGGGTTGCCATGTATTGCTATGTGTTGCCATGTGTTGCCTTACCTTCTCAAAGTGTTGCTATGCGTTGCCACGTGTTTGCACAGCGTTGCCATATGGCGCCACCACCCTCCTGAAAAATGATCTCCTTTGTAAATTGATGGACGGTCCTTGCATATCAGCTACGGTAGGGGGGGGGGGGAAGTGGGGTCCCCCAATATACCCCTTCGAAACATTTCCCCCCCCCCCAGAAAAATTCCCCTCATTCCCCTTAAAAAATACCCCCTCTTGGGGGTATTTTTTGGGGGTTGTAAAATTATGGTTTAAATTTTGATTTTTGTGTTGGGTGTAGGGGTGAGGTGTGGGGGTGAGGTGTGGGGGTGAGGTGTGGGGGTGAGGTGTGGGGGTGAGGTGTGGGGGTGAGGTGTGGGGGTGAGGTGTGGGGGTGAGGTGTGGGGGTGAGGTGTGGGGGTGAGGTGTGGGGGTGAGGTGTAGGGGGTGAGGTGTAGGGGTGAGGTGTAGGGGTGAGGTGTGGGGGTGAGGTGTAGGGGTGAGGTGTAGGGGTTAGGTGTGGGGGTGAGGTGTGGGGGTGAGGTGTGGGGGTGAGGTGGGGGGGTGAGGTGTGGGGGTGAGGTGTGGGGGTGAGGTGTGGGGGTGAGGTGTGGGGGTGAGGTGTGGGGGTGAGGTGTGGGGGTGAGGTGTGGGGGTGAGGTGTGGGGGTGAGGTGTAGGGGTGAGGTGTGGGGGTGAGGTGTGGGGGTGAGGTGTGGGGGTGAGGTGTGGGGGTGAGGTGTAGGGGTGAGGTGTGGGGGTGAGGTGTGGGGGTGAGGTGTAGGGGTGAGGTGTGGGGGTGAGGTGTGGGGGTGAGGTGTAGGGGGTGAGGTGTAGGGGTGAGGTGTAGGGGTGAGGTGTGGGGGTGAGGTGTAGGGGTGAGGTGTAGGGGTTAGGTGTGGGGGTGAGGTGTGGGGGTGAGGTGTAGGGGGTGAGGTGTAGGGGTGAGGTGCGGGGGTGAGGTGTGGGGGTGAGGTGTGGAGGTGAGGTGTAGGGGTGAGGTGTAGGGGTGAGGTGTAGGGTGAGGTTGTGGGGTGAGGTGTAGGAGTGAGGTGTAGGGGTGAGGTGTTGGGTAAGGTGTGGGGGTGAGGTGTAGGGGTGAGGTGTGGGGGTGAGGTGTAGGGGTGAGGTGTGGGGGTGAGGTGTAGGGGGTTTAGGTGTAGGGGTGAGGTGTTGGGGTGAGGTGTAGGGGTGAGGTGTTGGGGTGAGGTGTAGGGGTGAGGTGTAGGGGTGAGGTGTGAGGGGTGAGGCGTAGGGGTGAGGTGTAGAGGTGAGGTGTAGGGGTGAGGTGTAGGGGTGAGGTGTAGGGGTAAGGTGTGGGGGTGAGGTGTAGGGGTGAGGTGTAGGGGTGAGGTGGGGGGGTGAGGTGTGTAAGTGAGGTGTGGGGGTGAGGGGAAGGGGTCATTTTTCGCACAATAAACTTTACACACCCCACATTCCCCACACTCCCCACACCCCCCACACCCCACACCCCCCCCCCACCCCTCACACCCCACACACCACTCACCCTGAGATTCCTGAGATATAGTTTGGAGCACAGCTCCAGGCCACGATGAGTCGCCGCCTCACGACGCCGCCAACCTCCCCGCAGCGACGGAGCCCCAGGTCCTCAGCAAAGGGAGCCAGCAGCCCCAGGTCCCCAGCAAAGGGAGCCAGCAGCCCCAGGTCCCCAGCAAAGGGAGCCAGCAGCCCCAGGTCCCCAGCAAAGCGAGCCAGCAGCCCCAGGTCCCCAGCAAAGCGAGCCAGCAGCCCCAGGTCCCCAGCAAAGGGAGCCAGCAGCC
>CM059580.1:3961640-4002936 GCA_030386875.1 Morinoia aosen | reverse complement strand
GGGGTTGTAATGGGGGTTGTAATGGGGGTTGTAATGGGGGGTTGTAATGGGGGTTGTAATGGGGGTTGTAATGGGGGTTGTAATGGGGGTTGTAATGGGGGTTGTAATGGGGGTTGTAATGGGGGTTGTAATGGGGGTTGTAATGGGGGTTGTAATGGGGGTTGTAATGGGGGTTGTAATGGGGGTTGTAATGGGGGTTGTAATGGGGGTTGTAATGGGGGTTGTAATGGGGGTTGTAATACGGGGTTGTAATGGGGGTTGTAATGGGGGTTGTAATGGGGGGTTGTAATGGGGGGGTTGTAATGGGGGTTGTAATGGGGGTTGTAATGGGGGTTGTAATGGGGGTTGTAATGGGGGTTGTAATGGGGGTTGTAATGGGGGGTTGTAATGGGGGGTTGTAATGGAGGGTTGTAATGGGGGGTTGTAATGGGGGGTTGTAATGGGGGGTTGTAATGGGGGGTTGTAATGGGGGGTTGTAATGGGGGGTTGTAATGGGGGTTGTAATAAGGGGTTGTAATGGGGGGTTGTAATGGGGGTTGTAATAAGGGGTTGTAATGGGGGCTGTAATGGGGGTTGTAATGGGGGGTTGTAATGGGGGGTTGTAATGCGGGTTGTAATGGGGGTTGTAATGGGGGTTGTAATGGAGGGTTGTAATGGGGGTTGTAATGGGGGTTGTAATGGGGGGTTGTAATGGGGGGTTGTAATGGGGGTTGTAATGGGGGGTTGTAATGGGGGGTTGTATTGGAGGGTTGTGATGGGGGGTTGTGATGGGGGGTTGTGATGGGGGGTTGTAATGGGGGGTTGTAATGGGGGTTGTAATGGGGGGTTGTAATGGGGGTTGTAATGGGGGTTGTAATGGGGGTTGTAATGGGGGTTGTAATGGGGGTTGTAATGGGGGTTGTAATGGGGGGTTGTAATGGGGGGTTGTAATGGGGGGTTGTAATGGGGGGTTGTAATGGAGGGTTGTAATGGGTTGTAATGGGGGGTTGTAATGGGGGTTGTAATGGGGGGTTGTAATGGGGGGTTGTAATGGGGGGTTGTAATGGGGTTGTAATAAGGGGTTGTAATGGGCGGGTCCTAACTAGCACTACTTCTTAAGTAGTTTTGATCACTTCGGTATTCAAAACGGATAATTTTTTAGAAACTATTTTAGAAAATTAAAAATGATTCAATCAGGCCAACACAATTTCAAAGCATTGATATACTTTTTATTTCTTCCTTTTAAATCTGTCGTTTCTTTATTAGATTATATAAATTGGCTCGAGCCTTCCTAATTGTTAAAGTCCGTTGTGGGTCTGTTGTGAGTTCGTTGTGAGTCTGTTGTGAGTTCGTTGTGAGTCTGTTGTGAGTTCGTTGTGAGTCTGCTGTGGGTCCGTTGTGGGTCCGTTGTGGGTCCGTTGTGGGTCCGTTGTGGGTCCGTTGTGGGTCCGTTGTGGGTCCGTTGTGGGTCTGTTGTGAGTGCGTTGTGGGGTCTGTTGTGAGTTCGTTGTGAGTCTGTTGTGAGTTCGTTATGAGTCTGCTGTGGGTCCGTTGTGGGTCCGTTGTGGGTCCGTTGTGGGTCCGTTGTGGGTCTGTTGTGGGTCCGTTGTGGGGTCCGTTGTGGGTCCGTTGTGGGTCCGTTGTGGGTCCGTTGTGGGTCCGTTGTGGGTCTGTTGTGAGTGCGTTGTGGGTCTGTTGTGAGTTCGTTGTGAGTCTGTTGTGAGTTCGTTATGAGTCTGCTGTGGGGTCCCGTTGTGGGTCCGTTGTGGGTCCGTTGTGAGTCTGTTGTGAGTTCGTTGTGAGTCTGCTGTGGGTCCGTTGTGGGTCCGTTGTGGGTCCGTTGTGAGTCCGTGTGAGTCTGTTGTGGGGTGCGTTGTGAGTCTGTTGTGGGTGCGTTGTGAGTCTGTTGTGGGTCCGTTGTGGGTCTGTTGTGGGTGCGTTGTGAGTCTGTTGTGGGTCCGTTGTGGGTCTGTTGTGGGTGCGTTGTGAGTCTGTTGTGGGTGCGTTGTGAGTCTGTTGTGGGTGCGTTGTGAGTCTGTTGTGGGTCCGTTGTGGGTCTGTTGTGGGTGCGTTGTGAGTCTGTTGTGGGTGCGTTGTGAGTCTGTTGTGAGTTCGTTGTGAGTCTGTTGTGGGTCCATTGTGAGTCTGTTGTGGGTCCATTGTGGGTCCGTTGTGGGTCCGTTGTGAGTCTGTTGTGGGTGAGTTGTGAGTCTGTTGTGAGTTCGTTGTGAGTCTGTTGTGAGTTCGTTGTGAGTCTGTTGTGGGTCCATTGTGGGTCCGTTGTGGGTCCGTTGTGGGTCCGTTGTGGGTCCGTTGTGGGTGCGTTGTGAGTCTGTTGTGGGTCCGTTGTGAGTCCGTTGTGGGTCCGTTGTGGGTCCGTTGTGGGTCCGTTGTGAGTCTGTTGTGGGTGCGTTGTGAGTCCGTTGTGAGTCCGTTGTGAGTCCGTTGTGAGTCCGTTGTGAGTCTGTTGTGAGTCCGTTGTGAGTCCGTTGTGGGTCTGTTGTGGGTCTGTTGTGGGTCCGTTGTGGGTCCGTTGTGGGTCCGTTGTGGGTCCGTTGTGGGTGCGTTGTGAGTCCGTTGTGAGTCCGTTGTGAGTCCGTTGTGAGTCCGTTGTGAGTCCGTTGTGAGTCCGTTGTGAGTCCGTTGTGAGTCCGTTGTGAGTCCGTTGTGAGTCCGTTGTGAGTCCGTTGTGAGTCCGTTGTGAGTCTGTTGTGGGTCCATTGTGAGTCTGTTGTGGGTCCGTTGTGGGTCCGTTGTGGGTCCGTTGTGGGTCCGTTGTGGGTCCGTTGTGGGTCCGTTGTGGGTCCGTTGTGAGTCTGTTGTGGGTGCGTTGTGAGTCCGTTGTGAGTCCGTTGTGAGTCCGTTGTGAGTCCGTTGTGAGTCTGTTGTGGGTCCGTTGTGGGTCCGTTGTGGGTTCGTTGTGAGTCTGTTGTGAGTACGTTGTGAGTCCGTTGTGAGTCCGTTGTGAGTCCGTTGTGAGTCCGTTGTGAGTCCGTTGTGAGTCTGTTGTGGGTCCGTTGTGGGTCCGTTGTGAGTCTGTTGTGGGTCCATTGTGGGTCTGTTGTGGGTCCATTGTGGGTCCGTTGTGAGTCTGTTGTGGGTCTACTCTACCTTATACTTCTACTTGAGTGCATAAGGTTGAAACACCGAGAATTTAGATTCGTTTATTGACAAAAGTTACATTAATGCATCTTACAATTATTACTGAACACTTTAATCACAAGCTGTAACTAAAATAGAAATGATTTACACATATATAGTGTTGCTTGATAAGAAGTCGCATTACTGCCGTATGAATATGGATGGAAATTCATTATGCAATTAACAGTACATTGCAATAAATAAAATGTTGATGAAATTCCAATGCAAAATTCGGAAAATAAAAAGGAATTAATGCTTAATAGAAGAAATTAGAATTGTTCACCACCAACACTTGTTTTCTATTATTGTGATCGAAGAAAACGTTAGGCTGTGTCGTGCTGGGGGGAAACTCAGCCACTGCAGAGGTGTTCCAAAGAGAGGAAGGCATCATGTGGCAGAGAGTTGAGAGAACGTGGAGGCTATGCACAAAATTCGGCTTTCCCCCTGCCTCCCCCCGCCTCCTCACGCCTCCCCCTGTCTCCCCCGTTTCCCTCTGCCTCCCCCGCCTCCCTCTGCCTCTCCTTGCCTCCCCGCCTCCCTCTGCCTCCCCCCGCCTCCCACTTCAGAGGGTATCGTCAAAATTCAATCTCGGAGGCCGGCGGTTTTTTTGTGGCCGCACATCGGCGGACGAATTTTTTGTCCTTCTGTCCGCCGCTGTATTGGTTTCTGTCCGCCGCTGTATTGGTTTCTGTCCGCCGCTGTATTGGTTTCTGGTCCGCCGCTGTATTGGTTTCTGTCCGCCGCTGTATTGGTTTCTGTCCGCCGCTGTATTGGTTTCTGTCCGCCGCTGTATTGGTTTCTGTCCGCCGCTGTATTGGTTTCTGTCCGCCGCTGTATTGGTTTCTGTCCGCCGCTGTATTGGTTTCTGTCCGCCGCTGTATTGGTTTCTGTCCGCCGCTGTATTGGTTCTGTCCGCCGCTGTATTGGTTTCTGTCCGCCGCTGTATTGGTTTCTGTCCGCCGCTGTATTGGTTTCTGTCCGCCGCTGTATTGGTTTCTGTCCGCCGCTGTATTGGTTTCTGTCCGCCGCTGTATTGGTTTCTGTCCGCCGCTGTATTGGTTTCTGTCCGCCGCTGTATTGGTTTCTGTCCGCCGCTGTATTGGTTTCTGTCCGCCGCTGTATTGGTTTCTGTCCGCCGCTGTATTGGTTTCTGTCCGCCGCTGTATTGGTTTCTGTCCGCCGCTGTATTGGTTTCTGTCCGCCGCTGTATTGGTTTCTGTCCGCCCGCTGTATTGGTTTCTGTCCGCCGCTGTATTGGTTTCTGTCCGCCGCTGTATTGGTTTCTGTCCGCCGCTGTATTGGTTTCTGTCCGCCGCTGTATTGGTTTCTGTCCGCCGCTGTATTGGTTTCTGTCCGCCGCAGTATTGGTTTCTGTCCGCCGCTGTATTGGTTTCTGTCCGCCGCTGTATTGGTTTCTGTCCGCCGCAGTATTGGTTTCTGTCCGCCGCTGTATTGGTTTCTGTCCGCCGCTGTATTGGTTTCTGTCCGCCGCTGTATTGGTTTCTGTCCGCCGCTGTATTGGTTTCTGTCCGCCGCTGTATTGGTTTCTGTCCGCCGCTGTATTGGTTTCTGTCCCGCCGCTGTATTGGTTTCTGTCCGCCGCTGTATTGGTTTCTGTCCGCCGCTGTATTGGTTTCTGTCCGCCGCTGTATTGGTTTCTGTCCGCCGCAGTATTGGTTTCTGTCCGCCGCTGTATTGGTTTCTGTCCGCCGCTGTATTGGTTTCTGTCCGCCGCTGTATTGGTTTCTGTCCGCCGCTGTATTGGTTTCTGTCCGCCGCTGTATTGGTTTCTGTCCGCCGCTGTATTGGTTTCTGTCCCGCCGCTGTATTGGTTTCTGTCCGCCGCAGTATTGGTTTCTGTCCCGCCGCTGTATTGGTTTCCTGGTCCGCCGTCTGTCCGCCGCAGTATTGGTTTCTGTCCGCCGCTGTATTGGTTTCTGTCCGCCGCTGTATTGGTTTCTGTCCGCCGCTGTATTGGTTTCTGTCCGCCGCTGTATTGGTTTCTGTCCGCCGCTGTATTGGTTTCTGTCCGCCGCTGTATTGGTTTCTGTCCGCCGCTGTATTGGTTTCTGTCCGCCGCTGTATTGGTTTCTGTCCGCCGCTGTATTGGTTTCTGTCCGCCGCTGTATTGGTTTCTGTCCGCCGCTGTATTGGTTTCTGTCCGCCGCTGTATTGGTTTCTGTCCGCCGCTGTATTGGTTTCTGTCCGCCGCTGTATTGGTTTCTGTCCGCCGCTGTATTGGTTTCTGTCCGCCGCTGTATTGGTTTCTGTCCGCCGCTGTATTGGTTTCTGTCCGCCGCTGTATTGGTTTCTGTCCGCCGCTGTATTGGTTTCTGTCCGCCGCTGTATTGGTTTCTGTCCGCCGCTGTATTGGTTTCTGTCCGCCGCTGTATTGGTTTCTGTCCGCCGCCGGCCTCCGTTTTATCCGCCGCTGTATTGGTTTCTGTCCGCCGCCGGCCTCCGTTTTATCCGCCGCTGTATTGGTTTCTGTCCGCCGCTGTATTGGTTTCTGTCCGCCGCTGTATTGGTTTCTGTCCGCCGCCGGCCTCCGTTTTATCCGCGGCTTATGTACTGCATTGGACGGGATTTTGTCCCCGTGAGTGTAGGAGGCTTTTTTGATCCCATGGATTAATTTTCTATCCCAATGGTGAAATTTTTAGCCCATGGATGAATTTTTATTTCATGGATGAAATTTTGCTTCCCACGGATAAAACTTATAGCCTGTGGACAAAATGTTTATCCTTGGATGAAATGCGCCTTCGTTTTTGTTGAAATTTAAATTTTAATTTGTCCATCGTTTATATAAGTTTTTTATGACTGGAGATGTACTGGGGATGTACCGGGGATGTACTGGGGATATACTGGGGATGTACTGGGGATGTACCGGGGATGTACCGGGGATGTACCGGGGATGTACTGGGGATGTACTGGGGATATACTGGGGATGTACTGGGGATGTACTGGGGATGTACCGGGGATGTACCGGGGATGTACTGGGGATGTACTGGGGATATACTGGGGATGTACCGGGGATGTACCGGGGATGTACCGGGGATGTACCGGGGATGTACTGGGGATGTACTGGGGATATACTGGGGATATACTGGGGATGTACTGGGGATGTACCGGGGATGTACCGGGGATGTACTGGGGATGTACTGGGGATATACTGGGGATGTACCGGGGATGTACCGGGGATGTACCGGGGATGTACCGGGGATGTACTGGGGATGTACTGGGGATATACTGGGGATGTACTGGGGATGTACCGGGGATGTACCGGGGATGTACTGGGGATGTACTGGGGATATACTGGGGATGTACTGGGAATGTACCGGGGATGTACTGGGGATGTACTGGGGATATACTGGGGATGTACCGGGGATGTACCGGGGATGTACCGGGGATGTACTGGGGATATACTGGGGATGTACCGGGGATGTACCGGGGATGTACCGGGGATGTACCGGGGATGTACTGGGGATGTACCGGGGATGTACCGGGGATGTAGCGGGGATGTACTGGGGATGTACTGGGGATATACTGGGGATGTACTGGGGATGTACTGGGGATGTACCGGGGATGTACCGGGGATGTACCGGGGATGTACCGGGGATGTACTGGGGATATACTGGGGATGTACCGGGGATGTACCGGGGATGTACCGGGGATGTACCGGGGGTGTACCGGGGATGTACCGGGGATGTACCGGGGATGTACGGGGATGTACTGGGGATATACTGGGGATGTACCGGGGATGTACCGGGGATGTACCGGGGATGTACCGGGGATGTACCGGGGATGTACTGAGGATGTACTGGGGATGTACTGGGGATGTACCGGGGGTGTACCGGGGATGTACCGGGGAAGTACAGCACTGCACTGGCCCCTCTCAAACTTGGGCGATTTCAGGGCGCATTTTGGCCGAACTTTGGTCGCAGCTGCCGCTGATGATCGACCCTCTCTCTGCCCTCTGATATTAGTTAATTAGTTGAAAACTTAATTAATGATTAGTGTAATGAAGTAATGGGAAACAAACATCTTCTTTGAATTTCGTTGATATGGAAGTGATGTGTGGGAAATGAATGCGTTATTATCTACTTTGTTGTTGGTGGATATAATTTGAAGAGACAAGGTTTAATCCAAATATTAATTAGCTTTTGATGTACGGGAGTAAATTATTTGTTATTAGCGAGTCTCCTCTTACATGATTAATTAATTCATGTACAGGCATCTTTTTCCCTGGACTTGTGTTTTGTGTGGGTGTTGTGTGTGTTGTATGTGTGTGTGTTTTGTGTGTGTGTTTTGTGTGTGTGTTGTGTGTGTGTTGTGTGTGTGTTTTGTGTGTGTTTTGTGTGTGTGTTGTGTGTGTGTTTTGTGTGTGTGTTTTGTGTGTGTGTTTTGTGTGTGTGTTTTGTGTGTGTGTTTTGTGTGTGTGTTTTGTGTGTGTGTTTTGTGTGTGTGTTTTGTGTGTGTGTTTTGTGTGTGTGTTTTGTGTGTGTGTTTTGTGTGTGTGTTTTGTGTGTGTTTTGTGTGTGTGTTTTGTGTGTGTGTTTTGTGTGTGTGTTTTGTGTGTGTTGTGTGTGTTTTGTGTGTGTGTGTGTGTTGTGTGTGTGTTGTGTGTTGTGTGTGTTGTGTGTGTGTGTTTTGTGTGGGTGTTGTGTGTGTGTGTTTTGTGTGGGTGTTGTGTGTGTTGTGTGTGTGTGTTTTGTGTGTGTTGTGTGTGTTGTGTGTGTGTGTGTTGTGTGTGTGTTTTGTGTGTGTTGTGTGTGTTGTGTGTGTTGTGTGGTTGTGTGTGTTTGTTTTGTGTGTGTTGTGTGTGTGTGTTTTGTGTGTGTTGTGTGTTTTGTGTGTTGTGTGTGTGTGTTGTGTGTGTGTGTTTTGTGTGTGTTGTGTGTGTTGTGTGTGTTGTGTGTGTTGTGTGTGTGTGTTGTGTGTGTTGTGTGTGTTGTGTGTGTTGTGTGTTGTGTGTGTTGTGTGTGTTGTGTGTGTTGTGTGTTTTGTGTGTTGTGTGTTGTGTGTGTGTGTTTTGTGTGTGTTGTGTGTATTGTGTGTGTTGTGTGTGTTGTGTGTGTTGTGTGTGTTGTGTGTGTTGTGTGTGTTGTGTGTGTTGTGTGTTGTGTGTGTTGTGTGTGTGTGTTTTGTGTGTTGTGTGTTTTGTGTGTGTGTGTGTTTGTGTGTGTTGTGTGTGTTGTGTGTGTTGTGTGTGTTGTGTGTGTGTGTTGTGTGTGTTGTGTGTGTTGTGTGTGTTGTGTGTGTTGTGTGTGTTGTGTGTGTTGTGTGTGTGTGTGTGTGTGTGTTGTGTGTGTTGTGTGTGTTGTGTGTGTTGTGTGTGGTGTGTGTGTGTGTGTGTGTGTGTTGTGTGTGTTGTGTGTGTTGTGTGTGTGTGTGTTGTGTGTGTTGTGTGTGTGTGTGTGTGTGTGTGGGTTGTGTGTGTTGTGTGTGTTGTGTGTGTTGTGTGTGTTGTGTGTGTGTGTGTGTGTTGTGTGTGTGTGTGTGTGTGTGTGTGTGTGTTGTGTGTGTTGTGTGTGTTGTGTGTGTTGTGTGTGTTGTGTGTGTGTGTGTGTGGTGTGTGTGTGTGTGTGTGTGTTGTGGTGTGTGGTGTGTGTTGTGTGTGTTGTGTGTTGTGTGTGTGTGTGTGTGTGTGTGTTGTGTGTGTTGGGTGTGTGTGGTGTGTGTGTGGTGTGGTGTGTGTTGTGTGTGTTGTGTGTGTTGTGTGTGTTGTGTGTGTGTGTGTGGTGTGTGTGTGGTGTGTGTTGTGTGTGTGGTGTGTGTGTGTGTGTGTGTGTGTGGTGTGTGTGTGGTGTGTGGTGTGTGTGTGTGTGGTGTGTGGTGTGGTGTGTGTGTGTGTGTGGGTGTGTGTGTGTGTGTGTGTGTGTGTGTGTGTGGGTGTGTGTGTTGTGTGTGTGGTGTGTGTGTGTGTTGTGGGTGGTGTGTGTGTGTGTGTGTGTGTTGTGTGTGTGGTGTGTGGTGTGTGTGTGTGTGTGTGTGTGGTGTGGTGTGTGTGTGTGTGTGTGTGTGTTTTGTGTATGTGCGCGTGTGACCACTACAATAAATAACCATATGATGCAACTCACTACTATCAATAACTACCGTAACTGCTTTACTATCATCAAAGTACCATTAAATACTATCTTGTGCACCAGAAATGGGTATTTCCAAACTACAGCATCTATGTGTCATTATTTACACCTTCTTCATCACTTTAATCACCTCCAAATGGCGATTCATCACTCAAGTGGTGATTTATCGCCTACATGATGATTCATCATTCCCGGGATTTATCCTTCAGCTTGGAATCCGGGATTTCTGACTCCTCTAATCGGATTAACACGCGCAACTCCGACTCTATTTCCGGAACCTTGCTTCAATTCCGTGGGAATTTGACCGTTATGGGAATTGTTCCAGGGAAATTCCCGGTGTGGGAATTTTTCGTGGGAAATTTCCTCGTGTGGGAATTTTTTGTGGGAAATTATCCCGTTGTGGGATTTTTTGAGGGATAATCTGTTGTGGGATTTTTTGATGAAATATTACCGTTGTGGGAATTTTTGAGGGAATATTCCCGTTGTGGGATTTTTTGAGGGAAAATCTGTTGTGGAATTTTTGATGAAATATTCCCGTTGTGGGAATTTTTGAGGGAATATTCCAGTTGTGGGATTTTTTGAGGGAATATTTCCGTTGTGGGATTTTTTGAGGGATAATCTGTTGTGGGATTTTTTGATGAAATATTACCGTTGTGGGAATTTTTGAGGGAATATTCCCGTTGTGGGATTTTTTGAGGGAATATTCCCGTTGTGGGATTTTTTGAGGGAAAATCTGTTGTGGGATTTTTTGATGAAATATTACCGTTGTGGGAATTTTTGAGGGAATATTCCCGTTGTGGGATTTTTTGAGGGAATATTCCCGTTGTAGGATTTTTTGAGGGAATATTCCCGTTGTGGGATTTTTTGAGGGAATATTCCCGTTGTAGGATTTTTTGAGGGAATATTCCCGTTGTGGGATTTTTTGAGGGAATATTCCCGTTGTGGGATTTTTTGAGGGAATATTCCCGTTGTGGGATTTTTTGAGGGAATATTCCCGTTGTGGGATTTTTTGAGGGAATATTTCCGTTGTGGGATTTTTTGAGGGATAATCTGTTGTGGGATTTTTTGATGAAATATTACCGTTGTGGGAATTTTTTAGAGGAATTTCCCGTTGCGGAATGTTTCATGGAAAATTCCCGTTGTGGGAATTTTGGTATTTTCCTGGGGATATTCCCGTTATTGTATTTCTTTGAAGGAAAATTTTCATTGTGGGAATTTTCCTGAAAAATTCCCGTTGTGGGATTTTGGAAGGAAAATGTCTCCAATCGGGATTTTTCGGACTGTAGGAATGTTGAAGGAATTTTCTATTCCCAGGCATGTTGAGGGGAAAGCGACATCGCAAATTATTTGAGTGAATTTACCATTTTGAGATTTGTGAGGGAAAATTCCTGATGTAGAAATTTTTTTAACAAATACTTTAAATGTTAGAATTTTTGAGGGCAGATTTCCAATGTGGGATTTTGAAGATAAATCCGCTTTCCGGAATTTCAGGATTTTAATCCTTGAGGGTTTTTAAGGGAAAATTCCCTCAGAGGCAGTTTTTTTAAACAATTCTCGTGGGAAAATTCCCACAGTGCGCTTTATTCGAACAAAAAGTCATTCTGTGGGAATAGTTTTAAAAAAATTCCATGGTCGTGACTGTGGGAGAAAAAAATCCCATTGTGGGAAATTCTCGGGAATAAATCCCGTTTCGATGTACAATTCTGACCGTTATTGCTTGTTACTCAGAAAAAAGAGTGATGCATTTTGGATATTTCTTCAGTGACAAGTTTATAAATTGAACTTTAAGATATTTGGTATTTTAATTTTGAGGTATTTAAGCTATTTAAGTTTCTTCAAGTTTGTAAAAAAATGAACTTGAATTTAGTTGTGTACAAACTCTGCTATTTTTAAAAATCGCAAAAGGTACTGAAATCAGTGGGACAAATTTCAAGTTCTCAAAGAAATCACAAAAACTTTGACATTTCCGAAAAAATCACGAAAAAGTGAAATTCTTATTATTAACTGGCAAAATTTTCAAATTCTCAAAAAATCACTTACGAGAAATTCAAATTGTCAAAAAATCGTATGAAAGAATTCAAGTTCTACTAAAAAATCACTCGTAAATGGAAAAAATATTCCGAGTGATTATAGCGGTGTGAACACTTAAGAAAGTATCCCAATTTGTACGAGTTTTAAAATTAAAAACTTATATATGAGCAATCTTTTTAACACCAATTAATATTTATATTTTACCTCTAAGGGGAATAAAACTTTCGTATATACGGATATTGGTGTTCCCAGGGGGACTATGTGAGGTCCCGAGCTGAGGGAGGGTGAGGTAGGCCTTCCTTGTGTAGAAATAGAATAGGTTTTTGTTTTGTTACGGACCATCTTTTTTCGGTTGACTGCTGTCCTGTTTTTCAGCACCTATTGCTTTCTTCTTCTACTTTTGTCTTGTTTCATGAACTTCTTTCTTAGCTTACTGTTTCTGTGCACCTTGTGCGTAGATTCCGCGTTCCCTCAACTCCATACTAAACGGTGCCTTCCTTCTTCCTCTATTTGAAACACCTAACGTGGAATGTAGAGGTGGTAGGTTCATACATTTTTTCTAGTTTACTGTACCTAAAATATTAACTTTTTTCAAAGTTAATATTTATTAACTTTTTATTAACTTTTTATAGTACAACTTCACAAAAAAATTTGAAAATATTAAAAATTTTTCTTTTTTCATCGAGCGGAACTGAATTTTTGATGAGGGTAACGGTTAAGTCATGATTTAGGTGTGAAAATAATTAACTTGTTTTGTTTCTTCTTGAAAACCATGCAAGTCTCACTTTTTTGCAAACCCATTTTTAAAATAAAAACATTTTTTTTTTGGATAATAAGGAAGATGACTTCAGGTTTTGTTTTCTATTGAGGAAATTTTCCATTATATTAGGTAATTTTTTGTTTTCATTTTTTGATATTTTGTATTTTTATTTACCATATTATGTATATTTTCGTATTTGGTTGATATATTATACTTATATGAACGCCATCAAAGTAACTAAAAATAACGTTTAAAAGAATAAACTTTATCTAAAATAAGTAATGTGGTTCATCATCATTCATGTTGATTTTGAACATAACATCATGCAAGAAATAGCCAATTTCAAAAATAATTTTAGTATTCAGACAGTAAATTCTTCGAAATACTCCTTATTTCCGTGTCTAATACTCAGGAAATACTCAGGAAATACTCAGGAAATACTCAGGAAATACTCAGGAAATACTCAGGAAATACTCAGGAAATACTCAGGAAATACTCAGGAAATACTCAGGAAATACTCAGGAAATACTCAGGAAATACTCAGGAAATACTCAGGAAATACTCAGGAAATACTGAAATAAGTTCAAATGATATTTAGCTTTTGAACTTTTAAAATATATTCTTGCGATACAGCTTAAAAACCGAGTTTATTCATCGGAATATCGTATTCATAAAAATGAATTAATTTTTTTTCGATCAAAAGTTCTTTTTAATAACTGTAATACTGATGTAATTACTTTTGTGTATTTATCTGTTTGGTGTAGTGACAGGTTATATATTTATCATAATACCAGGGACTTGTAGGGAGTAATTATACCTGTTATGTATTTACTTGCTTAAAGAGAGGGTAATTAATCCTGAATGTATTTATTCATGGGCGTATTTATTCAAGTACGTATTTATATATGTACGTATTTATACATGTACGTATTTATACATGTACGTAATTGTACATGTATGTATTTATACATGTACGTGTTTATACATGTACGTATTTATACATGTACGTATTTATACATGTGCGTATTTATACGTGTACATATTCATACGTGTACCTATTTATACATGTACGTATATATACCTGTACATATATATGCATTTATACGTGTTTATACTGGAAAATTATATTTTCATATTGTATTAATTTATTTATTGAATTCTTGATACAATCTATACTTTTTGCAAATAGGTTGTATACATACATGTTAGCATTCATATATCTATTTTTTCAAATATATACTATTTGTGCTTTTCAGGTTCTGTGGATACTGTAAAATGTGATATGAACATATTTTTGGCTTTGTAGTGTGTACGTCTCGAAATTTTTCTAAACTAGGCCTATTTCGAGGAAAATGTGACACCCTGAGTTACCTAAAACATGAATTATACAAATTTCTTTGGAATTATGCATATATTCCTGCGTACGAACGGTACGAACATACAGTACTTTATTCCTTTATACAGTGTATGCAACTTATTAACTAACTGCAGTGTGACCCACCGGTGGTACACGGAGGGGATTTTGTTACATGTTAACTGCAGTGGGACCCACCGGTGGTACACGGAGAGGATTTTGTTACATGTTAACTGCAGTGTGACCCACCGGTGGTACACGGAGGGGATTTTGTTACATGTTAACTGCAGTGTGACCCACCGGTGGTACACGGAGGGGATTTTGTTACATGTTAACTGCATTGTGACCCACCGGTGGTACACGGAGGGGATTTTGTTACATGTTAACTGTAGTGTGACCCACCGGTGGTACACGGAGGGGGATTTTGTTTCATGTTAACTGCAGTGTGACCCACCGGTGGTACACGGAGGGGATTTTGTTACATGTTAACTGTAGTGTGACCCACCGGTGGTACACGGAGGGGATTTTGTTTCATGTTAACTGCAGTGTGACCCACCGGTGGTACACGGAGGGGATTTTGTTACATGTTAACTGTAGTGTGACCCACTGGTGGTACACGGAGGGGATTTTGTTTCATGTTAACTGCAGTGGGACCCACCGGTGGTACACGGCGGGATTTTCACAACGCTGCACACCGACCAGTAGTCACAAACACAATTTCCATAAATACTTAATCAAAGCTAAATGAAGGCACGATCCAGTTCATGTTTGCTATTTTCAACATCGCGCGCTGCAGTTGACTTTGTGTTGGAGTTGAATGTTGAACTTCGGTTCTACCTGCCGCGGTCAAAGTATTAATTTAAACGATATTTTAGTAGAAAAATCGCTTTAATTTACCTTAGAAGCGACGTTCAGTTCAGTAGGCCGACCGAGCAGCGTGCCACTCGGCATTCAAATCCTCAAGCGACGACGGCAGCGCGACGCACACACCCTTTCGCCCCGACGTCCCGCAGGCAACTGGCGGCCGGCGTAGGCTTAGGCCTGCTGGACCCGCGTCCTGAGCGCTGATTGGTCGAGGGGCAGAGCCTAGAGGCCCCGTGGGGCGGCGCTTGTGTGTGGGGGCGGAGTTTGCAGGGTTAAGGGGCGGAGTTTGAGGGTTTAGGGGCGGAGTTTTGAGGGCAATGTGAAATTCGGGGTAGTTTTTATGGTAGTTTGGGGTAGTTTGGGGTAGGAAAGGATGAATGCTTGCGGATGCAGGGGATTTCAGGGAGCTTAGGGTAAAATATCCGTGCAGAGAGAATGCGTGGATTGGTTTGGGTCAAGTTTGGGTCAGATTGAAGTACAAAACTCGAAATAAAGCAAAGTTCTGCATTATTTATCGAAACAATATGATACAACGAATGCTTTTGGTTGCTTTACTTATTTCTTGGCCATTGTGTTAATGGTAAAAATAAATGGTATTATTTTGTTGTAAATATCTTTTTCGCACGCACATGTACATACCAAATGTACCATATCTGTCGTACACATACCATATACGTACTAGGTACGTACCGTGTGTGTATCAGTGCGTAGAGTATACGTGCAATACACCTACCAATACCTATCACATTCGTACCACATATTTATCACATACCTAGCGCATATTTACCTTATGTCCACCACATACCCATCACATAATTACTACATACTCACCTCATACTCACCACATACTCACCACATACTCACCACATACTCACCACATACTCACCACATACTCACCACATACTCACCACATACTCACCACATACTCACCACATACTCACCCCATACTCACCACATACTCACCACATACTCACCACATATGTACTTACCATCACCAGTAAATGCTGCTCGCAAAAAATTGAACAATTTTTTAGTGCTATACTGAAATTTGCCCACGTGGATTATATATATTCATAGTCCACACACAAATAATCATAATATTTAATTATAATAAAAGATAAGGCAAATATTAGATAGCCGACGCGTGTTCGTAACAAAAGTCGGACGTGGCCGTACTTATGGGTTTACCAATTATTTTTTATGGTAGAAATGTGAGTCGGATTTTTATTTTTACCGGTCATGGATGTCCTTATTTTATGGTGTTTAAGGTTAGACTTGCTATTTTTATGGTAAGTAGTGTTCACTTAATTTTATGGTAGCTGCTTCGTTATCATTTTATGGTACTACATTTTTGTGCTAATTATGGTGACGAAACTCATATTTATGGACAGTATGGAACCTATGACTATTTCATGTTTTTTTTTGGCGCAAATAACTATTTTAATGTATTCAAAGGAGGAACAGTTTATCTTATGGTAAAGTTATGGCTTGCCATGTGTGTAGCCATAAAAATGTCAAGGAAATGTATATATACATGCCATATATGCACAATAAATGTATATATTGGACTCCCTATATGTAAAATAAATGTATATGTACATTAATTGTAAATGTAAATGCATATATGTATATATGTACAATAAATGTGTTAGACTCTTCAATACATACACATTTAGGTATATGTATGTACATATCTCTCCCTAAATTATGTTTAAAATAATATAAAACTGTCTTTGAACACTCATAAGTAGTCTAACAGACTACAATCTTGTACAAATTAATAAAATTTTCGCATGATCATTGTACCAAATTGTAATGACATATTGTATTAGCTATATTTTTGTGTCTCGTAAGATGGCCTCCAGCGCGGGACCTCACATCTGAACTTCAGAATGAAGAAACAAAAGCAAACGCATGCGATAAAAATAACCCAGAAAAATAAGAAATGACATGAATAAAAACATTAAAACCAAAAATAAAACGCAAACGCAACTCATAAAAACAACCGAGAACATTTTTGTTACCAAACCGACACAGTTTTGTGTGCCCTGTATATCATGCTACACAAAGTGTGGCCCCTGACACACCTACATGTGTCACGGGTACGACACACCTACATGTGTCACGGGTACGACACACCTACATGTGTCACGGGTATGACACACCTACATGTGTCACGGGTACGACACACCTACATGTGTCACGGGTATGACACACCTACATGTGTCACGGGTATGACACACCTACATGTGTCACGGGTATGACACACCTACATGTGTCACGGGTCAGGTACGACACACCAATAAACAAAACACATCTAACTTTTTCGCCGGAGCATGCATGTGTTTCACCGCCCAAGCGATTTCATTACTTGGGCGGTGAAAAACATGCATGCAGGCGGCGAAAAAGTTACTGGATAGCGTAACCTCATTTGACATATATGTTCCACTTTGCTAACAACACACGCGTAGGCTGAGGAATTCTATTCGAAATATTGTGTGTGCGTTTTTTGTATTTGTGTTTAGTGCGTTTTGTGTGTGTGTTTGTTTTGTGTGTGTGTTGTGTGTTTTGTGGGTCGGAATAATCACTAATTCTGAAGACTGCAGAGTCATTTTTCAGCATTTGAAACGTACATGTGTGATTTAACTCACGCGGTCGCTTTAACTTATCAAACTCGTTGCAGCCCCAGCACTTGTCTGAATCATATTTCGACACGCCCAAGTGCGTCCAAATTCCTCTGAACTATATTTTGACACACCCAAGTGTGTCAAAATTTCTCTGAACTATATTTCGACACACCCAAGTGTGTCAAAATTTCTCTGAACTATATTTCGACACGCCCAAGTGCGTCCAAATTCCTCTGAACTATATTTTGACTCACCCAAGTGTGTCAAAATTTATCTGAACTATATTTCGACACACCCAAGTGCGTCAAAACTTCTCTGAACTATATTTCGACACGCCCAAGTGTGTCAAAAATACTCTGAACTATATTTCGACACACCGAATCATTATTAATTAAAACACCGAAATTTTTTCAAATTATATTTCGACACACCCAAGTGTGTCAAAGTTTCTCCGAATGATATATTGACACACGCAGGTGCGTCAACATCTCTGGGGGCACAAACCAGTTCCTACCAACAGGTTTTTAGTCGTCACTCACAAAAAAAAATTTCAAACCAATTCATGTTAAAAACTAAAAATTTTGCCAAACATTTAAATAGAAAATCCTTCAATACTTTGGGACGTGGCGTTTGAAGTTAATTTGAAAGAATAATTTTACTTGCTTGATGGAACAGTACAACTCAACGTATGATCATTATGGAAAAACCATGAATGTTGTGCTGCAGTGCAATCAACACAATATTTGGCTGCTTCCCTTATATATATATATATATTATAATATTGTGGTACCTCTATAATGTGATATTCCATAACGTATAGAACATATTGTATAATAAATATAATATACTATATAATATATAAAATATAGTTTATATTATATAGAAAATAATATTTAATGCATATAATATGGTATATAATATATATAAATATGATATTATATAATTTATAGAATTTGGTATATAGTATATAGAAAATGGTATATAATAAATAGAATATTGTATATAACATGTAGAAAATGGTATTTAATAAATTTAATATATTATATAATATATAGAATGCGGTACATAATATATAGAATATGGTACATAATAAATAGAACATATTATATAATATATAGAATATGGTATATAATAAATATAATATGTTATTTAATATGTAGAATATGGTATGTAATAAATTTAATATATTATTTAAAATATAGAATATGGTACATAATATATAGAATATAATATATGGAATATGGCACATAATATATAGAATATATTATAGGGAATATGGTACATAATGTATAGAATATATTATATGGAATATGGTACATAATGTATAGAATATAATATATGGAATATGGTACATAATGTATAGAATATATTATATGGAATATGGTACATAATATATAGAATATATTATAGGGAATATGGTACATAATGTATAGAATATATTATATGGAATATGGTACATAATGTATAGAATATATTATATGGAATATGGTACATAATGTATAGAATATATTATATGGAATATGGTACATAATGTATAGAATATAATATATGGAATATGGTACATAATGTATAGAATATATTATATGGAATATGGTACATAATGTATAGAATATAATGTATGGAATATGGTACATAATGTATAGAATATAATATATGGAATATGGTACATAATGTATAGAATATATTATATGGAATATGGTACATAATGTATAGAATATAATATATGGAATATGGTACATAATGTATAGAATATATTATATGGAATATGGTACATAATATATAGAATATATTATATGGAATATGGTACATAATGTATAGAATATATTATATGGAATATGGTACATAATATATAGAATATATTATAGGGAATATGGTACATAATGTATAGAATATATTATATGGAATATGGTACATAATGTATAGAATATATTATATGGAATATGGTACATAATGTATAGAATATAGTATATGGAATATGGTACATAATGTATAGAATATATTATATGGAATATGGTACATAATATATAGAATATATTATATGGAATATGGTACATATTTTCACTCATAGAAATGATCACAAAAAACACCGTGCAGTATGGCACTCAAGAAACAGATTTATTGCGTAGTTTTTTTTGTGTTTAATAGAGAACTTGGACGACCATTTTTTAAGTTCCATTCAATGGTCACCCATTAGTGAGACTAAACCATTAGTGAGACTAAACCATTAGTGAGACTAAACCATTAGTGAGACTAAACCATTAGTGAGACTAAACCATTAGTGAGACTAAACCATTAGTGAGACTAAACCATTAGTGAGACTAAACCATTAGTGAGACTAAACCATTAGTGAGACTAAACCATTAGTGAGACTAAACCATTAGTGAGACTAAACCATTAGTGAGACTAAACCATTAGTGAGACTAAACCATTAGTGAGACTAAACCATTAGTGAGACTAAACCATTAGTGAGACTAAACCATTAGTGAGACTAAACCATTAGTGAGACTAAACCATTAGTGAGACTAAAATAATACTTTTAAATGAAGGTTTGACGCTTTGATCAGTTTGAAATGTGACTCTATTTCCCATATATTCCCATTAAAATTCCATTCAAGTTTCCCAGTAAAATTTCCATTAAAAATCCCATTGAACTAATTATTAAAAATCCTTTTGAAATAATTATTAAAAATCCCATTAAAATAGTTATTGCAAATCCTATTAAAATGTTTATTAAAGTTAACATTAAAATTATCACTAAAAATCCCAATAAAATGATTATTTAAAAAGTTCCGTTAAAATAGTTCTTAAAATAACCCCTAAAATTTCTATTTAATTTCCCATTGAAATTCCCTTTACATTATTTGAAATTTAAATAAATAGAATGATATTTACTGTAGCTTGGTATTATAATTAAATCATAGTTATTTTATACTTATATTATGACTATATAATATTATACTTATATTGTGACTGTATAATATTATACTTATATTGTGACTATATAATATTATACTTATATTAAGACTATATAATATTATACTTATATTGTGACTATATAATATTATACTTATATTATGACTATATATAATATTATACTTATATTATGACTATATAATATGTACCATGCATAAAATCATTCCTCGATTGTAATTAAATTATAATCATACTATAATAAAATTATTCCCTTATTGCAATGATATAATTGAACTAGAATTATACCAAATTATAGTTATATTATAATTACCTGATATAATTGAACTAGAATTATACCAAATTAAAGTTATATTATAATTACCTTATATATACACTATAATTAAAAGTGTGCTTTCATTCAAACGAAAGTTACAGAAAACTTTGCGTCAAGAAATGCTATTATTCATAAAAAATTTCTGAATAGTTAAGGTAATTTCCAAATTTTAAAATTATTAAACTTATTTTATATACAAAATATCGTTTTCTTGCAAAAAAAAATTTTTTAAGTTACAGTCGGCTAAAGTTACAGCATGAAGCCGTTAGAATTTGTTACCGTTACAGTTAGTTGCTTACAGTTAATAGCAGTTACAGTAAACAACAGTTACAGTGAACAACAGTTACAGTGAACAACAGTTACAGTGAACAACAGTTACAGTGAACAACAGTTACAGTAAACAACAGTTACAGTAAACAACAGTTACAGTAAACAACAGTTACAGTAAAAAACAGTTACAGTAAAAAACAGTTACAGTAAACAACAGTTACAGTAAACAACAGTTACAGTAAACAACAGTTACAGTAAACAACAGTTACAGTAAACAACAGTTACAGTAAACAACAGTTACAGTAAACAACAGTTACAGTAAACAACAGTTACAGTAAACAACAGTTACAGTAAACAACAGTTACAGTAAACAACAGTTACAGTGAAAAACAGTTACAGTAAACAACAGTTACAGTGAACAACAGTTACAGTAAACAACAGTTACAGTAAACAACAGTTACAGTGAACAACAGTTACAGTGAACAACAGTTACAGTGAACAACAGTTACAGTGAACAACAGTTACAGTGAACAACAGTTACAGTGAACAACAGTTACAGTGAACAACAGTTACAGTAAACAACAGTTACAGTAAACAACAGTTACAGTAAACAACAGTTACAGTAAACAACAGTTACAGTAAACAACAGTTACAGTAAACGACAGTTACAGTAAACAACAGTTACAGTAAACAACAGTTACAGTAAACAACAGTTACAGTGAACAACAGTTACAGTGAACAACAGTTACAGTGAACAACAGTTACAGTGAACAACAGTTACAGTAAACAACAGTTACAGTAAACAACAGTTACAGTAAACAACAGTTACAGTAAACGACAGTTACAGTAAACGACAGTTACAGTAAACGACAGTTACAGTAAACGACAGTTACAGTAAACAACAGTTACAGTAAACAACAGTTACAGTAAACAACAGTTACAGTAAACAACAGTTACAGTAAACAACAGTTACAGTAAACAACAGTTACAGTAAACAACAGTTACAGTAAACAACAGTTACAGTAAACAACAGTTACAGTGAAAAACAGTTACAGTGAAAAACAGTTACAGTAAACAACAGTTACAGTGAACAACAGTTACAGTAAACAACAGTTACAGTAAACAACAGTTACAGTAAACAACAGTTACAGTGAACAACAGTTACAGTAAACAACAGTTACAGTAAACGACAGTTACAGTAAACGACAGTTACAGTAAACGACAGTTACAGTGAACAACAGTTACAGTGAACAACAGTTACAGTGAACAACAGTTACAGTGAACAACAGTTACAGTGAACAACAGTTACAGTAAACAACAGTTACAGTGAACAACAGTTACAGTGAACAACAGTTACAGTAAACAACAGTTACAGTGAACAACAGTTACAGTAAACAACAGTTACAGTGAACAACAGTTACAGTGAACAACAGTTACAGTGAACAACAGTTACAGTGAACAACAGTTACAGTGAACGACAGTTACAGTAAACAACAGTTACAGTGAACAACAGTTACAGTAAACAACAGTTACAGTAAACAACAGTTACAGTAAACAACAGTTACAGTAAACAACAGTTACAGTAAACAACAGTTACAGTAAACAACAGTTACAGTGAACAACAGTTACAGTGAACAACAGTTACAGTGAACAACAGTTACAGTGAACAACAGTTACAGTGAACAACAGTTACAGTGAACAACAGTTACAGTGAACAACAGTTACAGTAAACAACAGTTACAGTGAACAACAGTTACAGTGAACAACAGTTACAGTGAACAACAGTTACAGTAAACAACAGTTACAGTAAACAACAGTTACAGTGAACAACAGTTACAGTGAACAACAGTTACAGTGAACAACAGTTACAGTGAACAACAGTTACAGTGAACAACAGTTACAGTGAACAACAGTTACAGTGAACGACAGTTACAGTGAACGACAGTTACAGTGAACGACAGTTACAGTGAACGACAGTTACAGTGAACGACAGTTACAGTGAACGACAGTTACAGTGAACGACAGTTACAGTAAACGACAGTTACAGTAAACGACAGTTACAGTAAACGACAGTTACAGTAAACGACAGTTACAGTAAACGACAGTTACAGTAAACGACAGTTACAGTAAACGACAGTTACAGTAAACGACAGTTACAGTAAACGACAGTTACAGTAAACGACAGTTACAGTAAACGACAGTTACAGTAAACGACAGTTACAGTAAACGACAGTTACAGTAAACGACAGTTACAGTAAACGACAGTTACAGTAAACGACAGTTACAGTAAACGACAGTTACAGTAAACGACAGTTACAGTAAACGACAGTTACAGTAAACGACAGTTACAGTAAACGACAGTTACAGTAAACGACAGTTACAGTAAACGACAGTTACAGTAAACGACAGTTACAGTAAACGACAGTTACAGTAAACGACAGTTACAGTAAACGACAGTTACAGTAAACGACAGTTACAGTAAACGACAGTTACAGTAAACGACAGTTACAGTAAACGACAGTTACAGTAAACGACAGTTACAGTAAACGACAGTTACAGTAAACGACAGTTACAGTAAACGACAGTTACAGTAAACGACAGTTACAGTAAACGACAGTTACAGTAAACGACAGTTACAGTAAACGACAGTTACAGTAAACGACAGTTACAGTAAACGACAGTTACAGTAAACGACAGTTACAGTAAACGACAGTTACAGTAAACGACAGTTACAGTAAACGACAGTTACAGTAAACGACAGTTACAGTAAACGACAGTTACAGTAAACGACAGTTACAGTAAACGACAGTTACAGTAAACGACAGTTACAGTAAACGACAGTTACAGTAAACGACAGTTACAGTAAACGACAGTTACAGTAAACGACAGTTACAGTAAACGACAGTTACAGTAAACGACAGTTACAGTAAACGACAGTTACAGTAAACGACAGTTACAGTAAACGACAGTTACAGTAAACGACAGTTACAGTAAACGACAGTTACAGTAAACGACAGTTACAGTAAACGACAGTTACAGTAAACGACAGTTACAGTAAACGACAGTTACAGTAAACGACAGTTACAGTAAACGACAGTTACAGTAAACGACAGTTACAGTAAACGACAGTTACAGTAAACGACAGTTACAGTAAACGACAGTTACAGTAAACGACAGTTACAGTAAACGACAGTCACAGTAAACGACAGTCACAGTAAACGACAGTCACAGTAAACGACAGTTACAGTAAACAACAGTTACAGTAAACAACAGTTGCAGTAAACAACAGTTGCAGTAAACAACAGTTGCAGTAAACAACAGTTGCAGTAAACAACAGTTACAGTAAACAACAGTTACAGTAAACAACAGTTACAGTAAACAACAGTTACAGTAAACAACAGTTACAGTAAACAACAGTTACAGTAAACAACAGTTACAGTAAACAACAGTTACAGTAAACAACAGTTACAGTAAACAACAGTTACAGTAAACAACAGTTACAGTAAACAACAGTTACAGTAAACAACAGTTACAGTAAACAACAGTTACAGTAAACAACAGTTACAGTAAATAACAGTTGAGTTAATAACAGTTATAAATAATAACGTTCGAGTAAATAACAGTTACAGTAAGAAATAGTTATCAAAATTGTACATTTTCCTATACATAAAAAATTGTATAGGTGATGAAAATTTATTTATAAACGGCCATCACTGTATGTATGGTATTTACTGCGCACATACATGTATGTCAGTGTAATGCTCATATATACATATATATATATATACTTCTTTTAAAAAGAATATATAATTTTAAAAAGATGCTGTTCGAAAAAAATTAAATTCCTAAATAATTTTTTTTAAACTCTAACAATTTTGATCAAAAATCCTATTTTTCACTCGCACTAAAATAAAAAATCATCAAACGCACCTTCTTTTCAAAATAAATTCCAAAACCAAAGCAAAATTCCGAACTGAAAGCAAGCAAATAAACAAGATTAACGAAGCCCTGACCTTGTTTTTGAGGAGCGACACGAAGCAGTAATTCATTTTATCACTTATTGGCTCCTGTAACTCTTTTTCAACTGGATTCCATATAACACATTTGGCACAATCATCAGTCTTGGGGCGAGGAGGGAATCAAAACCCACACAAAAGTGACGCTTTCTAAATGAGATCCCCTTTAAAATTTGCCGCTTTGTCACCAAAAATGAGAGCGCGAGCCGAAACATTCCAAATCGAACGATTCTTAAAGCTGTGCATTTTTGAATGAACTTCTGAGGGGACGTGGGAGGGGACGTGGGCGAAACGTGGGCGGAGCTAAGAAAAAACAGGCGGGACTTGATAGAAATGGGTGGGGCTAGGCAAAAATGGGCGAAGCTAGGCCGAAACGGGTGGAGCTACATCAGAAATGGGCGGAGCTATGCTCGAAATCGGCTGAGTTACGCTTAAATTAGCCTGAGCCGAGTTCAAATTAGGTAAGAATTCTTGGGAAAACGAGGGTTGAATAATTGAGGGTGGAGCTACGCTTCTATAAGGCGGGACTACGTATTTTATAAGGCGGAGCTACGCTTTTATAGGGTGGGGCTAGGGTCTTATAGGGCGGAGCTAAGCACGTATAGGGCGGGGATACAATCTTATAGAGCGTGGCTGCACATTTATAAGGCGGAGTTTTGATTTTGGGGGTGGGGCTACGCCCGAACATGACAATATTCGTTGAAACGAGGCAGGGCTAACCGGAAAAAAGGGCGGGGCTAAGCGAGGAGGCGGAAGGGACTCCCCCTAAAAAGGGAATGTGGGCGTGTCCTCTACAGGACTCTGATAGGCTTGAATGGGAGGATCTTTCCCCAAGTGGGAGGGTCGAGTAGAAGAGGGAGGAGCAATGAGGGGCGTGAGTGGGAGGAGCTTTCCCCTCTGGCCGGGTTGGAAGACACAACAAGAAGGCTGGAGCTCCAGAACAGAGTGGAGGGTAGGTGTGGGGGGTACAAAGGGGAGGACAGAGGGGGGCATTTAAGTGAGAGCAGAGGCCTGCAAATATTGGCCCGTAGTTTACTACGATGAAACTCCTTAGATTAGCGATTATACAGAGCGGATTTGGGCGCACGCCGGGACACTTGCGTCTCTACAGCGGACCTTTTGAGGGTGTGTGTGTTGTGTGATGTGTGTGTTGTGTGTAGTGTTGTGTGTGTGTGTTGTGTGTGTGTGTTGTGTGATGTGTGTGTGTTGTGTGATGTGTGTGTGATGTGTGTTGTGTTTTGTGTGTTGTGTGTTGTGTGTGTTGTGTGATGTGTGTGTTGTGTGATGTGTGTGTGTTGTGTGATGTGTGTGTGTTGTGTGTTGTGTTTTGTGTGTTGTGTGTTGTGCGTGTGTTGTGTGATGTGTGTGTGTGTGTTGTGTGTGTGTTGTGTGATGTGTGTTGTGTGGTGTGTGTGTTGTGTGTGTGTTGTGTGTGTGTTGTGTGTGTTGTGTGTGTTGTGTGTGTTGTGTTGTGTGTGTGTGTTGTGTGTGTTGTGTGTGTGTTGTGTGATGTGTGTGTGTTGTGTGTATTGTGTGTGTTGTGTGTGTGTGTGTGTGTTGTGTGTTGTGTATGTGTTGTGTGTGTTGTGTGTGTTGTGTGATGTGTGTGTGTTGTGTGTGTGTGTGTTGTGTGTGTGTTGTGTGATGTGTGTGTTGTGTGTGTTGTGTGATGTGTGTGTTGTGTGTGTGTGTGTTGTGTGTTGTGTGTGTTGTGTGTTGTGTGTGTGTTGTGTGTTGTGTGTTGTGTGATGTGTGTGTGTTGTGTGATGTGTGTGTGTTGTGTGTGTTGTGTGTGTGTTGTGTGTTGTGTGTGTGTTGTGTGTGTGGTGTGTGTGGGGTGTGGTGTGTGTATTGTGTGTTGTGTAGGTGTTGTGTGTGTGTGTTGTGTGTGTGTGTTGTGTGTTTTTTGTGTGTGTGTTGTGTGTTTGTTGTGTGTGTTGTGCTATATGTGTTGTGTGTTTTATGTTGTGTAAGTTTTGTGTTGTGTGTGTAGGGTGTTGTGTGTTGTGTGTGTGTGTGTATAGGGTGTTGTGTGTTGTGTGTGTGTGTGTTGTGTTTTGTGTGTTGCGTGTGGTGCATTTTTGTTGTGTCTTCCAACAACACACACAACATACACGACACACAACACAACACACAACAAAACACACACACAACACAACACACAACATACACGACACACAACACAACACACAACAAAACACACACACACAACACAACACACAATAAAACACACACACAACACAACACACACAACACACAACACACACACAACACACACAACACAAACAACACAACACACAACGCAAACAACACAACACAACATAGGCCTAGCACACAACACAACACAACACAACATAGGCCAAGGCACACAACACAACTCAATATAGGCCTAGGCACACAACACAACTCAACATAGGCTTAGGCACACAATACAACACAACACAACACAACATAGGCCAAGGTACACAACACAACTCAATATAGGCCTAGGCACACAACACAACATAGGCCTAGGCCCACAACACAACTCAATATAGGCCTAGGCACACAACACAACTCAATATAGGCCTAGGCACACAAAACAACTCGATATAGGCCTAGGCACACAACACAACACAACATAGGCCTAGGCACACAACACAACATAGACCTAGGCACACAACACAACACAATATAGGCCTAGAAACACAACACAATATTTGCCTAGGCACACAACACAATATAGGCCTAGGCACACAACACAACATAGGCCTAGGCATACAACACAATATAGGCCTAGGTACACAATACAACATAGGCCTAGGCACATAACACAGCACAATATAGGCCTAGACACACAACACAATATTTGCCTAGGCACACAACACAATATAGGCCTAGGCACACAACTCAACATAGGCCAAGGCACACAACACAACTCAATATAGGCCTAGGCACAATACACAACATAGGCCTAGGCACACAACACAACATAGGCCTAGGCACACAACACAATATAGGCCTAGGTACACAACACAACATAGGCCTAGGCACATAACACAATACAGGTCTAGGCACACAACACACCATAGGCCTAGGCACACAACACAACACAATATAGGCCTAGTCTAAAACACTATATAAGCCTAGGCACACAACACAACATAGGCCTAGGCACACGTTTCAACATAATATAGGCCTAGGCACACAACACAACATAGGCCTAGGCACACAACACAATATAGGCCTAGGCACGCAACAAAATATAGGCCTAGGCACACAACACAATATAGGCCTAGGCACACAACACAATATAGGCCTAGGCACACAACGCAACATAGGCCTAGACCCACAACACAACATAGGCCTAGACCCACAACACAACATAGGCCTAGGCACACAACACAATATAGGCCTAGGCACACAACACAACATTGGCCTGGGCACACAACACAACACAATATAGGCCTAGGCTCACAACACAATATAGGCCTAGGCACACAACACAACATAGGCCTAGGCACACAACACAACACAATATAGGCCTAGGCACACAACACAACATAGGCCAAGGCACACAACACAATATAGGCCTAGGCACACAACACAACACAACATAGGCCTAGGCACACAACATAATAAAGGCTAGACACGCAACACATCATAGGCCAAGGCACACAACACAATATAGGCCTAGGCACACAACACAACATAGGCCAAGGCACACAACACAATATAGGCCTAGGCACACAACACAATATAGGCTAAGGCACACAAAACAAATTATAGACATAGGCACACAACACAACACAATATAGACCTAGGCACTTAACACAATATAGGCCTAGGCACACAACACAACACAACATAGGCCTAGGCACACAACACAACACAATATAGGCCTAGGCACACAAGACTCCACAACATAGGCCTAGGCACACAACACAATATAGGCCTAGGCACACAACACAAACAACATAGGCCTAGGCACACCACACAATATAGGCCTAGGCACACGACACAACACAATATAGACCTAAGTACATAACACAACACAACATAGGCCTAGGCACACAACACAAACAACATAGGCCTAGGCACACAACACAAACAACATAGGCCTAGGCACACAACACAATATAGGCCTAGACACACAACACTACACAACAAAGGCCTAGGCACACAACACAAACAACATAGGCCTAAGCACACAACACAATATAGGCCTAGGCACACTACACAATACAACATAGGCCTAGGCACACAACACAATATAGGCCTAGACAGACAAGACAACAAAATATAGGCCTAGGCACAATACCGGTCACGTGGTAGGCCGTGTATCGGAAATGCAATTTTTTGTTCATTCCAGATTTTTATGAACTGGATTCCAATATTCTGATATTTTGGTGGATATTTTGTGCTAAGTTCGTGAAGCACTTTATTTTGTTATTAGTGATATAGCAGAATATTATTATACATATTGCACAGACTTATTCAGAATTTTGAGTAATATTATTGAGTATTGGAAGAATTGTATTTGATATTCAGCAGAATATCACTCAATATTAGCAGAATAATATTGAATATATAGCTGAATAATATTTAATGGATAAATATTTAAATATTTATCAAAGTTATATATGACGAATGTATATCAGCAAAATATTTAATATTTAGGTGCGGAATTTTTAATACATATCGGATTAATATTTACTATTTTTTGCAGAATAATATTCAATATTTATCCCCACAATATTTAGCAGAATAATATCGAGTATTAAGCATGAGAATGCCTAATTTAAAAATAATGTTTTATGATAAATAGTAAGATAATATTCAATGTTTAGCAGAATATGATTCAACAGAAAGCATAATAATATATAACATTTAGCTAATTTATAGGTAAAACCCAGTGGAATAATATTTAATATTTAAAGGAATATTATTTGAGATGAAGCAAAATAGTATTTAAAATTTAAAAGAAAATGTGATTTTCAGGAGAAAAATAACTAATATTTTCCAGAACAATATTTGATAAGTTCGGGTTTCGTGGAAAACAATTTTTTAATCGAAAAAATTTTGGAACGAATTTTAGCGGAAAAGTTCTGAAGAATAAATTTGAATAAGTTTTAAATTTTGAATTTTTACTTCATTTCGAAAGAAATGAATGAATTTGAAAATATGAGTCATTGCTTAGAATTTACTAATTTCAAGTTACATATTGGTCAAGATAATTAATTATTGAAGTATTTTTTTTTACTTTGTTGTGTACAAAAATGAACATAAATATTGTTCAGTTGATTTCTCCCATTTGCCATATGTTGCCAGGAGTTGCCATGTGTTGCCAGGAGTTGCCGTGTGTTGCCAGGAGTTGCCGTGTGTTGCCAGGAGTTGCCGTGTGTTGCCAGGAGCTGCCAGGAGTTGCCGTGTGTTGCCAGGAGCTGCTAGGAGTTGCCGTGTGTTTCCAGGAGTTGCCAGGAGTTGCCGTGTGTTGCCAGGAGTTGCCGTGTGTTGCCAGGAATTGCCGTGTGTTGCCAGGAGTTGCCGTGTGTTGCCAGGAGTTGCCGTGTGTGTTGCCAGGAGTTGCCGTGTGTTGCCAGGATTTGCCGTGTGTTGCCAGGAGTTGCCGTGTGTTGCCAGGAGTTGCCGTGTGTTGCCAGGAGCTGCCGTGTGTTTTCAGGAGTTGCCAGGAATTGCCGTGTGTTGCCAGGAGTTGCTGTGTGTTGCCAGGAGTTGTCGTGTGTTGCCAGTAGTTGCGGTGTGTTGCCAGGAGTTGCCGTGTGTTTCCAAGGGTTTCCATGTGTTGCCAGGAGTTGCCAGAAGTTGCCGTATGTTGTCAGGAGTTGCCGTGTGTTGTCAGGAGTTGCCGTGTGTTGCCAGGAGTTGTCGTGTGTTGCCAGGGGTTTCCGTGTGTTTCCAGGAGTTGCCATGTGTTGCCATGTGTTGCCATGTGTTGCCATAGTTGCCATGTGTTGACATGTGTTGCCATGTGTTGCCATGTGTTGCCATAGGTTGCAATGTGTTGTAATGTGTTGTCATGAGTTGCCGTGTGTTACCAGGAGTTGTCGTGTGTTGCCAGGAGTTGCCGTGTGTTTCCAGGAGTTGCCAGGAGCTGCCAGGAGTTGCCGTGTGTTTCCAGGAGTTGCCAGGAGTTGCCGTGTGTTGCCAGGAGTTGCCGTGTGTTGCCAGGAGTTGCCGTGTGTTGCCAGGAGTTGCCGTGTGTTGCCAGGAGTTGCCGTGTGTTACCAGGAGTTGCCGTGTGTTGCCAGGAGTTGCCGTGTGTTGCCAGGAGCTGCCAGGAGTTGCCGTGTGTTGCCAGGAGCTGCCAGGAGTTGCCGTGTAATTCCAGGAGTTGCCAGGAGTTGCCAGGAGTTGCCGTGTGTTGCCAGGAGTTGCCGTGTGTTGCCAGGAGTTGCCGTGTGTTGCCAGGAGTTGCCGTGTGTTGCCAGGAGTTACCGTGTGTTGCCAGGAGTTGCCGTGTGTTGCCAGGGCTGCCAGGAGTTGCCGTGTGTTTCCAGGAGTTGCCAGGAGTTGCCGTGTGTTGCCAGGAGTTGCCGTGTGTTGCCAGGAGTTGCCGTGTGTTGCCAGGAGTTGCCGTGTGTTGCCAGGAGCTGCCAAGAGTTGCCGTGTGTTTCCAGGAGTTGCCAGGAGTTGCCGTGTGTTGCCAGGAGTTGCCGTGTGTTGCCAGGAGTTGCCGTATGTTGCCAGGAGTTGCCGTGTGTTGCCAGGAGTTGCCGTGTGTTGCCAGGAGCTGCCAGGAGTTGCCGTGTGTTTCCAGGAGTTTCCAGGAGTTGCCGTGTGTTGCCAGGAGTTGCCGTGTGTCGCTAGGAGTTGCCGTGTGTTGCCAGGAGTTGCCGTGTGTTGCCAGGAGTTGCCGTGTGTTGCCAGGAGCTGCTAGGAGTTGCCGTGTAATTCCAGGCGTTGCCAGGAGTTGCCAGGAGTTGCCGTGTGTTGCCAGGAGTTGCCGTGTGTTGCCAGGAGTTGCCGTGTGTTGCCAGGAGTTGCCGTGTGTTGCCAGGAGTTGCCGTGTGTTGCCAGGGCTGCCAGGAGTTGCCGTGTGTTTCCAGGAGTTGCCAGGAGTTGCCGTGTGTTGCCAGGAGTTGCCGTGTGTTGCCAGGAGCTGCCGTGTGTTGCCAGGAGTTGCCGTGTGTTGCCAGGAGCTGCCAGGAGTTGCCATGTGTTTCCAGGAGTTGCCAGGAGTTGCCGTGTGTTGCCAGGAGTTGCCGTGTGTTGCCAGGAGTTGCCGTGTGTTGCCAAGAGTTGCCATGTGTTGCCAGGAGTTGCCGTGTGTTGCCAGGAGTTGCCGTGTGTTGCCAGAAGTTGCCGTGTGTTTCCAGGAGTTGCCGTGTGTTGCCAGGAGCTGCCAGGAGTTGCCGTGTAATTCCAGGAGTTGCCAGGAGTTGCCAGGAGTTGCCGTGTGTTGCCAGGAGTTGCCGTGTGTTGCCAGGAGTTGCCGTGTGTTGCCAGGAGTTGCCGTGTGTTGCCAGGAGTTACCGTGTGTTGCCAGGAGTTGCCGTGTGTTGCCAGGGCTGCCAGGAGTTGCCGTGTGTTTCCAGGAGTTGCCAGGAGTTGCCGTGTGTTGCCAGGAGTTGCCGTGTGTTGCCAGGAGTTGCCGTGTGTTGCCAGGAGTTGCCGTGTGTTGCCAGGAGCTGCCAGGAGTTGCCGTGTGTTTCCAGGAGTTGCCAGGAGTTGCCGTGTGTTGCCAGGAGTTGCCGTGTGTTGCCAGGAGTTGCCGTATGTTGCCAGGAGTTGCCGTGTGTTGCCAGGAGTTGCCGTGTGTTGCCAGGAGCTGCCAGGAGTTGCCGTGTGTTTCCAGGAGTTTCCAGGAGTTGCCGTGTGTTGCCAGGAGTTGCCGTGTGTCGCTAGGAGTTGCCGTGTGTTGCCAGGAGTTGCCGTGTGTTGCCAGGAGTTGCCGTGTGTTGCCAGGAGCTGCTAGGAGTTGCCGTGTAATTCCAGGCGTTGCCAGGAGTTGCCAGGAGTTGCCGTGTGTTGCCAGGAGTTGCCGTGTGTTGCCAGGAGTTGCCGTGTGTTGCCAGGAGTTGCCGTGTGTTGCCAGGAGTTGCCGTGTGTTGCCAGGGCTGCCAGGAGTTGCCGTGTGTTTCCAGGAGTTGCCAGGAGTTGCCGTGTGTTGCCAGGAGTTGCCGTGTGTTGCCAGGAGCTGCCGTGTGTTGCCAGGAGTTGCCGTGTGTTGCCAGGAGCTGCCAGGAGTTGCCATGTGTTTCCAGGAGTTGCCAGGAGTTGCCGTGTGTTGCCAGGAGTTGCCGTGTGTTGCCAGTAGTTGCCGTGTGTTGCCAGGAGTTGCCAGAAGTTGCCGTGTGTCGTCAGGAGTTGCCGTGTGTTGCCAGGAGTTGTCGTATGTTGCCAGGAGTTGCCGTGTGTTGCCAGGAGTTGCCGCGTGTTTCCAGGAGTTGCCATGTGTTGTCATGTGTTGCCATGTGTTGCCATGTATTGCCATAGGTTGCCATGTGTTGCCATGTGTTATCATGTGTTGCTATGTGTTGCAATGTGTTACCATGTGTTGCCATATGTTGCCATATGTTGCCATGTGTTGCCATGTGTTATGTGTTGCCATGTGTTGTCATGTGTTGCAATGTGTTGCAATGTGTTGCAATGTGTTGCCATGTGTTGCCATGTGTTGCCACGTGTTGCCATTTGTTGCCATGTGTTGCCATGTTTTGCCTAACCTTCTCAAAGCGTTGCCATGCGTTGCCACGTGTTTGCACAGCGTTGCCATATGGCGCCACCACCCTCCTGAAAAATGATCTCCTTTGTAAATTGATGGACGGTCCTTGCATATCAGCTACGGAAGGGGGGGGGGAAGTGGGGTCCCCCAATATACCCCTTCGAAACATTCCCCCCCCCCCCCGGAAAAATTCCCCAACCCCCTCTAAAAAATCCCCCCTCTTGGGGCAATTTGGGGGGGGGGGGTGAAATTATTGTTTAGGTTTTGATTTTTGTGTTGGGTGTAGGGGTGAGGTGTAGGGGTGAGGTGTGGGGGTGAGGTGTAGGGGTGAGGTGTAGGGGTGAGGTGTAGGGGTGAGGTGTAGGGGTGAGGTGTAGGGGTGAGGTGTAGGGGTGAGGTGTAGGGGTGAGGTGTAGGGGTGAGGTGTAGGGGTGAGGTGTGGGGGTGAGGTGTGGGGGTGAAGTGTAAGGGTGAGGTGTAGGGGTGAGGTGTGGGGGGGAGATGTGGGGGTGAGGTGTGGGGGGGAGGTGTGGGGGGGAGATGTGGGGGGGGAGATGTGGGGGTGAGGTGTGGGGGTGAGGTGTGGGCGTGAGGTGTGGGGGGGAGATGTGGGGGTGAGGTGTGGGGGGGAGATGTGGGGGTGAGGTGTGGAAGGGAAATGTGGGGGTGAGGTGTGGGGGTGAGGTGTGGGGGTGAGGTGTGGGGGGGAGATGTGGGGGTGAGGTGTGGGCGTGAAGTGTGGGGGGTGAGGTGTGGGGGGGAGATGTGGGGGTGAGGTGTGGGGGGGAGATGTGGGGGTGAGGTGTGGAAGGGAAATGTGGGGGGTGAGGTGTGGGGGTGAGGTGTGGGGGTGAGGTGTGGGGGTGAGGTGTGGGGGTGAGGTGTGGGGGTGAGGTGTTGCGGTGAGGTGTTTGGGTGAGGTGTGGAGGTGAGGTGTGGGGGTGAGGTGTGGGGGTGAGGTGTGGGGGTGAGGTGTTGGGGTGAGGTGTTTGAGTGAGGTGTGGGGGTGAGGTGTGGGGGTGAGGTGTGGGGGTGAGGTGTGGGGGTGAGGTGTGGGGGTGAGGTGTGGGGGTGAGGTGTTGGGGTGAGGTGTTTGGGTGAGGTGTGGAGGTGAGGTGTGGGGGTGAGGTGTGGGGGTGAGGTGTGGGGGTGAGGTGTGGAGGTGAGGTGTGGAGGTGAGGTGTGGGGGTGAGGTGTGGGGGTGAGGTGTGGGGGTGAGGTGTGGAGGTGAGGTGTGGAGGTGAGGTGTGGAGGTGAGGTGTGGGTGAGGTGTGGGGGTGAGGGAGGTGTGGTGAGGTGTGAGGTGTTTGGGTGAGGTGTGGAGGTGAGGGTGTGGGGGTGAGGTGTGGGGGTGAGGTGTGGGGGTGAGGTGTGGGGTGAGGTGTTGGGGGTGAGGTGTTTGGGTGAGGTGTGGATGTGAGGTGTGGGGGTGAGGTGTGGGTGTGAGGTGTGGGGGGTGAGGTTGTGAGGGGTGAGGTGTAGGGGTGAGGTGTGGAAGGGGTGAGGTGGGGGGTGAGGTGTAGGGGTGAGGTTCGGGGGTGAGGGGAAGGGGACATTTTTCACACAATAAACTATACACACCCCACCCACCCCACACTCCCCACACCCCCACACCCCCACACCCCCCTCACCCCTCACCCCTCACACCCGCACACCTGCACACCCACACATCCCGCACACCCACACATCCCACACACCCCACACACCCCACACACCCCACACACCCCACACACCCCACACACCCCACACACCCCACACACCCCACACCCCCACACACCCCACACACCCCACACACCCCACACACCCCACACACCCCCACACACCCCACACACCCCACACACCCCCACACACCCCACACACCCCAGCAACCCCACACACCCCACACACCCCTCACACCCCCCCACACCCCCCCCCCACCCCCCACACCCCCCACACCCCCCCCCCCCCACCCCCCCCACACCCCCCCACTCCCCACACACCCCATACACCCCACACACCCCCACACACCCCACACACCCCACACAACCCACACACCCCACACATCCCACACATCCCACACACCCCACACACCCTACACACCCCCACACACCCCACACACCCCACACACCCCACACACCCCTCACACCCACACACCCACACACCCACACACCCCTCACACCCACACACCCCAAACACACCCCCACACACACCCCACACCCCACACACACCCCACACCCCACACACACTCCACACCCCCCACACACACCCCACACACACCCCACACACACCGTACACACACCCCACACACACACCCCACACCACACCCACACACCCCACACACCCCACACACCCCACACACCCCCACTCACCCTTGACACCCAACACACCTCACTCACCACTCACACCCACACACCCCTCACACCTGCACACCCCACACACACACCCCACACACACCCCACACACCCCACACACACACACCCCCACACACACCTCACACACCACACACCCCACACACCCCACACACCCCACTCTCCCCTCACACTCACACACCCCTCACACCCACACACCCATCACACCCACACACCCCACACACCCCACACACACACCCCACACACACCCCACACACACACCCCACACACACCCCACACACCCCACACACCCCCACACACCCAACACACACCCCACACACCACACACACACCCCACACACCACACACACCCCACACCCCCACACACCACACACACCCACCCACACACCCCACTCACCCCTCACACCCACACACCCCTCACACCCACACACCCCACACACACCCCCCACACACCCCCCACACACCCCACACACACCACACACCCCCACACACACCACACACCCCACACACACCACACACACACCACACACCCCACACACACACCCCACACACACACCCTACACACACCCCACACACACACCCCACACACACACCCCACACACACACCCCACACACACACCCCACACACACACCCCACACACCCCACACACCCCACACACATCCCCCACACACACCCCCCACACACACACAGCCCACACACACCCCACACACACCCCACACACACCCCCCACACACACCCCACACACATCCCACAAAACCCCCACACACACCCCACACACCCCACACACCCCACACGCACACACCCCACACACACACCACACACCCCACACACACCCCACACACCCCACACACACCCACACACACCCACACACACCCCACACACACCCCACACACACCCCACACACACCCCACACACACCCCACACACACCCCACACACCCCACACACACACCCCACACACACACCCCACACACACACACCCACACACACCCACACACACCACACACCCCTGAGATTCCTGAGATTCCTGAGATGTAGTTTGGCGCACAGCTCCAGGCCACGATGAGTCGCCGCCTCACGACGCCGCCAACCTTCCCGCAGCGACGGAGCCCCAGGTCCCCAGCCAAGGGAGCCAGCAGCCCCAGGTCCCCAGCAAAGGGAGCCAGTAGCCCCAGGTCCCCAGTAAAGGGAGCCAGCAGCCCCAGGTCCCCAGCAAAGGGAGCCAGCAGCCCCAGGTCCCCAGCAAAGGGAGCCAGTAGCCCCAAGTCCCCAGCAAAGGGAGCCAGTAGCCCCAGGTCCCCAGCAAAGGGAGCCAGCAGCCCCAGGTCCCCAGCAAAGGGAGCCAGTAGCCCCAAGTCCCCAGCAAAGGGAGCCAGCAGCCCCAGGTCCCCAGCCAAGGGAGCCAGCAGCCCCAGGTCCCCAGCAAAGGGAGCCAGTAGCCCCAGGTCCCCAGCAAAGGGAGCCAGCAGCCCCAGGTCCCCAGCAAAGGGAGCCAGCAGCCCCAGGTCCCCAGCAAAGGGAGCCAGTAGCCCCAAGTCACCAGCAAAGGGAGCAAGCAGCCCCAGGTCCCCAGCAAAGGGAGCCAGCTGCCCCAGGTCCCCAGCAAAGGGAGCCAGCAGCCTCAGGTCCCCAGCAAAGGGAGCAAGCAGCCCCAGGTCCCCAGCAAAGGGAGCCAGCAGCTGCAGGTCCCCAGCAAAGGGAGCCAGCAGCCCCAGGTCCCCAGCAAAGGGAGCCAGCGGCCCCAGGTCCCCAGCAAAGGGAGCCAGCAGTCCCAGGTCCCCAGCAAAGGGAGCCAGCAGCCCCCAGGTCCCCAGCAAAGGGAGCAAGCAGCCCCAGGTCCCCAGCAAAGGGAGCCAGCAGCTCAAGGCCCCCAGCAGAGGGAGCCAGCAGCCCCAGGTCCCCAGCAAAGGGAGCCAGCAGCCCCAGGTCCCCAGCAAAGGGAGCAAGCAGCCCCAGGTCCCCAGTAAAGGGAGCCAGCAGCCCCAGGTCCCCAGCAAAGGGAGCCAGCAGCCCCAGGTCCCCAGCAAAGGGAGCAAGCAGAACCCAGGTCCCCAGCAAAGGGAGCCAGCAGCCCCAGGTCCCCAGCAAAGGGAGCCAGCAGCCCCAGGTCCCCAGCAAAGGGAGCCAGCACCTCCATCACAACCGAGGCTGGCCACGGCGCCTCCAGAACGAACGGCGTCAGCCCTCCTTCCCTTGCCGGGGCAAGGTTAGGGGGCAGCCGCTCTCATATATGCCAGCTGCTGCAGGATACTATTACCCTCAGCAGGCTGGTAGTAATGAGGCAAGGGTGGCTTGTCCTTGATCGTCCTCAAAAATTCGTCGAGTCTCCCCTTGAACGACTTTAGTGTCCCCTCAAACTCCCTGGTACCAGCCGGAAGACAGTTGAACAGACGAGGTCCCATAACAGAGAACGAGTTTTCATGCCTCGTCCTGACGCTCGCTAGCGCCCTGCTGCTAAACGCTGGGATTTTCAAGTTTTCCCCCCGCCGAATATGCCGCTGGGCTGCAAGTCGCATCGCCTGGTCCCTGAAGTTCGGAGCCAAGCCATTCAGAACTTTCCAGGTATATATGATGAGGTACCTTTCACGGCGACGCTGCAATGAAAACAGGGGACAAGTGTGATAGCCGTTTCCAGTAGTCAAACGACTGCATTCCGTCGATCCTTGCAGTGAAGGTCCTCTGTGCACCCTCCAACTTCTGTACTTCGCCAACAGTGCTCGGACTCCAGAGCTGACAACAGTACTCTGCCAATGGGAGGACTAACGATTTGAACAATTTCAGCATTAGTGGGGCTTCCCTTGTCTTAAAGGTTCGCAGGATCCACCCAATCTGGCGTCTGCACCTAAGCACCACCTGATTAATGTGCTCTCCGAAGCCACCGTCATCTGAGATTACGACCCCCAGATCCCTGACCAAAGACTTGCGGTCGATCGTTGAACCACCAGTGGGGCTATACGCATAGGAGGCGTCAGGGTGCAAACCGTACCGCACCAACTCAAATTTATTTTCATTGAAGGTCATGTTGTTTCGCGTTGCCCACTCGCAAATCTTCTGGAGGACACTCTGTAGAGCCTCACAGTCCTCCACCGTAGCAATAGTTTTCAAGACTCTGGTGTCGTCAGCGAAGGATGAGGCCCGTGAGTGCAAGAGATTAACATCGATGTCCGAAATGTGGACCAGGAAAAGGAGTGGACCCGAAACGGATCCCTGAGGCACACCACTCACCACCACCGACTCCGTCGAGCGGCTCCCGTCCACTGAGACAACTTGTTTCCTGTTTGTTAGGAAGCTATAAATCCATTCAAGGAGCCTACCACTGATTCCAAAAAGACGGAGCTTCCTAAGCAGCACGCCATAATCTACTTTATCGAAGGCCTTAGCGAAGTCCAGATACACCACGTCCACAGCGAGTCCAGAGCCAAGCGCCTCCGTAACCTGCCGCTGATGCTCTAACAATTGTGAGAGGCACGACCGACCCCATCTGAAACCGTGCTGATTGTCGTTCAGTAGGTCATTGCTCTCGAGATACGTAACTAGTCGTTTAACTGCGATCTTCTCAAAAATTTTTAATTACATGGGATGTTAGGGCGATAGGACGGTAATTAGCGGGGGAATGCTTCACGCCCCCCTTGTGAACCGGAATAATTACTCCCAATTTGAGAGGAGCAGGCACACATCCTTTATCCATTGATGATCTCCACAGTGCATGTATAGGAGCCTTCAATTCCTCGCAACAGTTTTTTGAGAGGATCGAAGGAATCCCGTCCGGACCCGCTGCGGATGTGGACGGCAGCTCCCTTATGCATGTCACCAGCTCGTTCTCGCCGAACCGAACATCGTCCAGGAGGGAGGGCCTGTCTTCTTCGAGTAGTCCTTGCAGGAGACCTAGAGTGTCCGAGTCTTTCGGCTTACTGAAGACAGACTTGTACTGCTTCCTCAGCACCTCAGCTTTGGCCAAAGAGTCACCAACGAGCTCTTCCCCAGCATAGAAAGGGCCAATCTGGGACTTGGTCTTTGACTTACTCCGTACGTACCCATAGAAATACTTCGGGTTGTTGCGGATTGCTTCAATCGCCCGCCTCTCCCTGGTTGCAGTTTCTAGCTCATGCGACAGTATCAGCTGGTGCTCGACCAGCTCTGCCCTGCTCAGTAGTTTCATTCTAATGGCCGAGCTGACTGCCCCGAGCAGCTGCCTACGTATACGGGCTTTCTTCCGCATTAGGATCTTACGATCTCTTGGAAGTGACGCCTGACGAACTGCTGTCTTCGGCCGGGCGAATTTTGAACAGACCTCTGTCAGGACACCACAGAGATCTTCATACATGTTCAAGGGAAGCATGCCCTCGCTTCTCGAAGCCCAGTCGATTCTTGCAAGCTCCTCCCTTATACTGCACCAGTCGGGTCGAGAGCTCATGAAGTTAAGTGAACCCAAGGTACTCCCATAGTTCAGCTCAGCGTTGGGCTGTTGGCTGGCCCATCCAATATCAGCTTTAACTATTATCAGTCTGTGGTCCGACAATGTTGTGTCTTCCACAACCACGTCCCTCACCAGTTCACTATGGTTGGTACAGACTAGGTCTAATAAGCTATCCAGCCTAGTTGGGCTGTTCACCGATTGTTCAAGCGCGAACTGGTCCATGAACTCAAGGAAAGATTTAGCTTGAGATCGGTCCTCCCGGGAGCCGCCGTACACACTGTTTAGGGACCAGTTTATTCTGGGAAAGTTAAAATCACCAAGTACAATCATAGTCGGCAGAGGTATAGTCCCCCACACACACCCCACACATCCCACACACCTCACACATACCCCACACACAACCCCACACACCCCACACATCCCACACACCTCACACATACCCCACACATACCCCCACACACACCCCACACACATCCCACACACACCCCACACACACACCCCACACACACCGCACACACACCCCCCACACACACCCCACACACACCCCACACACCCCCCACACACACCCCCCACACACCCCCCACACACCCCACACACATCCCACACATATCCCAAACACACACACACCACACACACCCCCACACACACCCCACACACACCCCACACACATCCCACACACAGCCCACATACACTCCACACACACATCCCCACACATCCCCACACATCCCCACACATCCCACACCCACACACCCGACACACCCGACACCCACCCCCCCACAGACCCCACACACCCCCACACACACCCCAAACAAAACCCACACACACCCGACACACCCCACACACAACCCACACACACCCCACACACTCCACACACACACACACACACACCCCCACACACCATCGGTCACGGCATCGATAAGCAAAACTTAATTCATCACGCGAGCGTCTTTTGGGACCTGAGGGGGGACTTTTGTGGACTTTTAGGGACTTATTTGGGATTTTAGGGGGACTTTTGTGGGCTCTTAGGGACTTATTTGGGATTTTAGGGGGACTTTTGTGGACTTTTAGGGACTTCTTTGGGATTTTAGGGACTTTTGGGGACATCTTTGGGACTTTCAGGGACTTCTTTGGGACTTCTTTGGGATTTTAGGAGACTTATGTAGACTTTTAGGGACTTCTTTGAGACTTTTATGGACTTCTTTGGGACTTTCTTTGGGACTTTTAAGGCCTTTTCTGGGGACTTTCTCGGGATTTTCTATGGAATCTTGTCTAATTTTCCGTAAATTTATGTGTTTTTGGGGACCTTTTGTGGGTTAGACTTTGGAAAAATTTTATGGGACTTCTGTGAGACTTTTATAGGACTTTTGGGCGATCGTATTTGACTTTCGTGAGATTTTGATGTTTTTAGGAGACTTTTTGGGAACTTCTGGTTTACTTCTGTGAAACTTTTGTTGGACTTCTGAGGGATTATTGTGGACTTTTGTGTCATTTCTTAT
>CM059580.1:3903582-3961140 GCA_030386875.1 Morinoia aosen | reverse complement strand
CCCCAATTTCCCCTACACTAATCCTTTACTACCTCCCCAATTTTGTCTACATTAATCCTTCACTACCTCCCAATTTCCCCTACATTAATCCTTCACTACCTCCCCAATTTTGTCTACATTAATCCTTCACTACCTCCCAATTTCCCCTACATTAATCCTTCACTACCTCCCCAATTTCCCCTACATTAATCCTTCACTACCTCCCCAATTTTGTCTACATTAATCCTTCACTACCTCCCAATTTCCCCTACATTAATCCTTCACTACCTCCCCAATTTTGCCTACATTAATCCTTCACTACCTCCCCAATTTCCCCTACATTAATCCTTCACTACCTTCCCAATGTTGCCTACATTAATCCTTCACTACCTCCCCAATTTCCCCTACACTAATCCTTTACTACCTCCCCAATTTTGTCTACATTAATCCTTCACTACCTCCCAATTTCCCCTACATTAATCCTTCACTACCTCCTTAATTTCCCCTACATTAATCCTTCACTACCTCCCAATTTCCCCTACATTAATCCTCCACTACCTCCCCAATTTCCCCTACATTAATCCTCCACTACCTCCCCAATTTCCCCTACATTAATCCTCCACTACCTCCCCAATTTTGCCTACATTAATCCTCCACTACCTCCCCAATTTCCCCTACATTAATCCTCCACTACCTCCCCAATTTCCCTACATTAATCCTCCACTACCTCCCCAATTTCCCCTACATTAATCCTTCACTACCTCCCCAATTTCCCCTACATTAATCCTCCACTACCTCCCCAATTTTGCCTACATTAATCCTTCACAACCTCCCCAATTTTGCCTACATTAATCCTTCACTACCTCCCCAATTTCCCCTACATTAATCCTTCACTACCTTCCCAATGTTGCCTACATTAATCCTTCACTACCTCCCCAATTTCCCCTACACTAATCCTTTACTACCTCCCCAATTTTGTCTACATTAATCCTTCACTACCTCCCAATTTCCCCTACATTAATCCTTCACTACCTCCTTAATTTCCCCTACATTAATCCTTCACTACCTCCCAATTTCCCCTACATTAATCCTCCACTACCTCCCCAATTTCCCCTACATTAATCCTCCACTACCTCCCCAATTTCCCCTACATTAATCCTCCACTACCTCCCCAATTTTGCCTACATTAATCCTCCACTACCTCCCCAATTTTCCCCTACATTAATCCTCCACTACCTCCCCAATTTCCCCTACATTAATCCTCCACTACCTCCCTAATTTCCCCTACATTAATCCTCCACTACCTCCCCAATTTCCCCTACATTAATCCTCCACTACCTCCCCAATTTCCCCTACATTAATCCTTCACTACCTCCCCAATTTTGCCTACATTAATCCTTCACTACCTCCCCAATTTTGCCTACATTAATCCTTCACTACCTCCCCAATTTCCCCTACATTAATCCTCCACTACCTCCCCAATTTCCCCTACATTAATCCTCCACTACCTCCCTAATTTCCCCTACATTAATCCTCCACTACCTCCCCAATTTCCCCTACATTAATCCTCCACTACCTCCCCAATTTCCCCTACATTAATCCTCCACTACCTCCCCAATTTCCCCTACATTAATCCTCCACTACCTCCCCAATTTCCCCTACATTAATCCTCCACTACCTCCCCAATTTCCCCTACATTAATCCTCCACTACCGTCCCCCAATTTCCCCTACATTAATCCTCCACTACCTCCCCAATTTCCCCTACATTAATCCTCCACTACCTCCCCAATTTCCCCTACATTAATCCTCCACTACCTCCCCAATTTCCCCTACATTAATCCTCCACTACCTCCACCATTTTCCCTACATTAATCCTCCACTACCTCCCCAATTTTGCCTACATTAATTCTCCACTACCTCCCCAATTTCCCCTACATTAATCCTCCACTACCTCCACCATTTTCCCTACATTAATCCTCCACTACCTCCCCAATTTCCCCTACATTAATCCTCCACTACCTCCCCAATTTCCCCTACATTAATCCTCCACTACCTCCCCAATTTCCCCTACATTAATCCTCCACTACCTCCACCATTTTCCCTACATTAATCCTCCACTACCTCCCCAATTTCCCCCTACATTAATCCTCCACTACCTCCCCAATTTCCCCTACATTAATCCTCCACTACCTCCCCAATTTCCCCTACATTAATCCTCCACTACCTCCCCAATTTCCCCCTACATTAATCCTCCACTACCTCCACCATTTTCCCTACATTAATCCTCCACTACCTCCCCAATTTCCCTACATTAATCCTCCACTACCTCCCCAATTTCCCCTACATTAATCCTCCACTACCTCCCCAATTTCCCCTACATTAATCCTCCACTACCTCCCCAATTTCCCCTACATTAATCCTCCACTACCTCCACCATTTTCCCTACATTAATCCTCCACTACCTCCCCAATTTCCCCTACATTAATCCTCCACTACCTCCCCAATTTCCCCTACATTAATCCTTCACTACCTTCCCAATGTTGCCTACATTAATCCTTCACTACCTCCCCAATTTCCCCTACATTAATCCTCCACTACCTCCCCAATTTCCCCTACATTAATCCTCCACTACCTCCCCAATTTCCCCTACATTAATCCTTCACTACCTCCCCAATTTCCCCTACATTAATCCTTCACTACCTCCCCAATTTCCCTACATTAATCCTCCACTACCTCCCCAATTTCCCCTACATTAATCCTCCACTACCTCCCCAATTTCCCCTACATTAATCCTTCACTACCTCCCCAATGTTCCCCTACATTAATCCTTCACTACCTCCCCAATTTCCCCTACATTAATCCTCCACTACCTCCCCAATTTCCCCTACATTAATCCTTCACTACCTCCCCAATTTCCCCTACATTAATCCTCCACTACCTCCCCAATTTCCCCTACATTAATCCTTCACTACCTCCCCAATTTCCCCTACATTAATCCTTCACTACCTCCCCAATTTCCCCTACATTAATCCTCCACTACCTCCCCAATTTCCCCTACATTAATCCTTCACTACCTCCCCAATTTCCCCTACATTAATCCTTCACTACCTCCCCAATTTCCCCTACATTAATCCTCCACTACCTCCCCAATTTCCCCTACATTAATCCTTCACTACCTCCCCAATTTCCCCTACATTAATCCTCCACTACCTCCCCAATTTCCCCTACATTAATCCTTCACTACCTCCCCCAATTCCCCTACATTAAGCCTCCACTACCTCCCCAATTTCCCCTACATTAATCCTCCACTACCTCCCCAATTTCCCCTACATTAATCCTTCACTACCTCCCCAATTTCCCCTACATTAATCCTTCACTACCTCCCCAATTTCCCCTACATTAATCCTCCACTACCTCCCCAATTTCCCCTACATTAATCCTTCACTACCTCCCCAATTTCCCCTACATAATCCTCCACTACCTCCCCAATTTCCCCTACATTAATCCTTCACTACCTCCCCAATTTCCCCTACATTAATCCTCCACTACCTCCCCAATTCCCCTACATTAATCCTTCACCTACCTCCCCCAATTTCCCCCTACATTAATCCTCCACTACCTCCCCAATTTCCCCTACATTAATCCTTCACTACCTCCCCAATTTCCCCTACATTAATCCTCCACTACCTCCCCAATTTCCCCTACATTAATCCTTCACTACCTCCCCAATTTCCCCTACATTAATCCTTCACTACCTCCCCAATTTCCCCTACATTAATCCTTCACTACCTCCCCAATTTCCCCTACATTAATCCTCCACTACCTCCCCAATTTCCCCTACATTAATCCTTCACTACCTCCCCCAATTCCCCTACATTAATCCTCCACTACCTCCCCAATTTCCCCTACATTAATCCTTCACTACCTCCCCAATTTCCCCTACATTAATCCTCCACTACCTCCACCATTTTCCCTACATTAATCCTCCACTACCTCCCCAATTTCCCCTACATTAATCCTTCACTACCTCCCCAATTTCCCCTACATTAATCCTCCACTACCTCCACCATTTTCCCTACATTAATCCTCCACTACCTCCCCAATTTCCCCTACATTAATCCTCCACTACCTCCCCAATTTCCCCTACATTAATCCTTCACTACCTCCCCAATTTCCCCTACATTAATCCTCCACTACCTCCCCAATTTCCCCTACATTAATCCTTCACTACCTCCCCAATTTCCCCTACATTAATCCTCCACTACCTCCACCATTTTCCCCTACATTAATCCTCCACTACCTCCCCAATTTCCCCTACATTAATCCTCCACTACCTCCCCAATTTCCCCTACATTAATCCTCCACTACCTCCCCAATTTCCCCTACATTAATCCTCCACTACCTCCCCAATTTCCCCTACATTAATCCTTCACTACCTCCCCAATTTCCCCTACATTAATCCTCCACTACCTCCACCATTTTCCCTACATTAATCCTCCACTACCTCCCCAATTTCCCCTACATTAATCCTCCACTACCTCCCCAATTTCCCCTACATTAATCCTCCACTACCTCCCCAATTTCCCCTACATTAATCCTCCACTACCTCCCCAATTTCCCCTACATTAATCCTTCACTACCTCCCCAATTTCCCCTACATTAATCCTCCACTACCTCCCCAATTTCCCCTACATTAATCCTTCACTACCTCCCCAATTTCCCCTACATTAATCCTCCACTACCTCCACCATTTTCCCTACATTAATCCTCCACTACCTCCCCAATTTCCCCTACATTAATCCTCCACTACCTCCCCAATTTCCCCTACATTAATCCTCCACTACCTCCACCATTTTCCCTCCGAAAAATTTCGGAAGGTAGCATTAAACCTCATTTTTGACGGTGATGGCTTCACGAGTAAGCTACACATCTTAATCTTTGTTCCAATCTTTTTTTTTTGTCAAATTAATCATATCAAGATTTGTATGGAAATGGTGTTCCATAAAAATCTCGATATGATTAATTTGTTGAAAAATGATCGATACAATGATTGGCCATGGCTAGAAGTTTGAGCCTTCAAAAACTTCCAGGTGCTTTTGATATAATGAGTTTTCGTATGTACCTCTTCACATTTTCCCTGCAATATTCGTGAGAAGTAAAACATCCAACATAATGTCTCATTTTCGTGTCCCAATATTTATTTAATGTTTTGAAACCGACGGGTTTTCGAGCATTACGAATATCCTCTATATGACCACGTTTCGAAGATACTGAAATGTTCGATGCAAACTTCGCAGACTTTGCTGAATGTTTCCCGTTTCAAAGATACTGAAATGTTCGATGCAAACTCCGTAGATTTATTGACGATTTCCCGTTTTCTAAAATTATGTTCACTCTTCAACACTTTGACTGCGGCAACTAAATATTAAGTTCAACACCGAAATCAAATTTGAAGTCAATTGTAATAAAATATTTTCATAATACCAATCATGAACTAGATCTTGCCTTCTTATAACTTTGATTAAGGAATTATGAAAATTGAGTTTGCGACTAATGGTCGGTCTGCAGCAATCATTATGAAAATCACCTCCGTGTACCACCGGTGGCGCACGTCGCAGTCAAAGTGTTGGTGCTAGGCGGATTTCTTTTTAAATGATAGTTTTGAACAATGGAAACATATGCGAGTTTGAATTTGACTCCAATAAATAATAGTAACTATTAGCAAATGTGCATATATAGACAAAATATCCTGGGGGACAAAATTAATAGCCAAGACAAAATAGATTTTGTCTATATTAATAGACAAAATTAATTAATGTAGACAAAATTTCGTTGAGGCTATTTTAAGTACATGTAATTGCTGGTAAATTTACCAGCATAGTTACCAGTGGTATTTACCAGCATAGTTACCAGTGGTATTTACCAGCATAGTTACCAGTGGTATTTACCAGCATAGTTACCAGCGGTATTTACCAGCATAGTTACCAGTGGTATTTACCAGCATAGTTACCAGTGGTATTTACCAGCATAGTTACCAGTGGTATTTACCAGCATAGTTACCAGTGGTATTTACCAGCATAGTTACCAGTGGTATTTACCAGCATAGTTACCAGTGGTATTTACCAGCATAGTTACCAGTGGTATTTACCAGCATAGTTACCAGTGGTATTTACCAGCATAGTTACCAGTGGTATTTACCAGCATAGTTACCAGTGGTATTTACCAGCATAGTTACCAGTGGTATTTACCAGCATAGTTACCAGCGGTATTTACCAGCATAGTTACCAGTGGGTATTTACCAGCATAGTTACCAGCGGTATTTACCAGCATAGTTACCAGCGGTATTTACCAGCATAGTTACCAGTGGTATTTACCAGCATAGTTACCAGTGGTATTTACCAGCATAGTTACCAGCGGTATTTACCAGCATAGTTACCAGTGGTATTTACCAGCATAGTTACCAGTGGTATTTACCAGCATAGTTACCAGCGGTATTTACCAGCATAGTTACCAGTGGTATTTACCAGCATAGTTACCAGTGGTATTTACCAGCATAGTTACCAGTGGTATTTACCAGCATAGTTACCAGTGGTATTTACCAGCATAGTTACCAGTGGTATTTACCAGCAGTAGTTACCAGTGGTATTTACCAGCAGTAGTTACCAGTGGTATTTACCAGCAGTAGTTACCAGTGGTATTTACCAGCAGTAGTTACCAGTGGTATTTACCAGCATAGTTACCAGTGGTATTTACCAGCATAGTTACCAGTGGTATTTACCAGCATAGTTACCAGTGGTATTTACCAGCATAGTTACCAGTGGTATTTACCAGCATAGTTACCAGTGGTATTTACCAGCATAGTTACCAGTGGTATTTACCAGCATAGTTACCAGTGTTATTTACCAGCATAGTTACCAGTGGTATTTACCAGCATAGTTACCAGTGGTATTTACCAGCATAGTTACCAGTGGTATTTACCAGCAGTAGTTACCAGTGTTATTTACCAGCACAGTTACCAGTGGTATTTACCAGCATAGTTACCAGTGGTATTTACCAGCATAGTTACCAGTGGTATTTACCAGCATAGTTACCAGTGGTATTTACCAGCATAGTTACCAGCGGTATTTACCAGCATAGTTACCAGTGGTATTTACCAGCATAGTTACCAGTGGTATTTACCAGCATAGTTACCAGTGGTATTTACCAGCATAGTTACCAGTGGTATTTACCAGCATAGTTACCAGTGGTATTTACCAGCATAGTTACCAGCGGTATTTACCAGCATAGTTACCAGTGGTATTTACCAGCAGTAGTTACCAGTGTTATTTACCAGCATAGTTACCAGTGTTATTTACCAGCATAGTTACCAGTGGTATTTACCGGCATAGTTACCAGTGTTATTTACCAGCATAGTTACCAGTGGTATTTACCACCATAGTTACCAGTGGTATTTACCAGCATAGTTACCAGTGGTATTTACCAGCATAGTTACCAGTGGTATTTACCAGCATAGTTACCAGTGGTATTTACCAGCATAGTTACCAGTGGTATTTACCAGCATAGTTACCAGTGGTATTTACCAGCATAGTTACCAGTGGTATTTACCAGCATAGTTACCAGTGGTATTTACCACCATAGTTACCAGTGGTATTTACCAGCATAGTTACCAGCGGTATTTACCAGCATAGTTACCAGCAGTAGTTACCAGTGGTATATATCAGCTGTAGTTACCAGTCGTATTTACCAGCATAGTTACCAGCGGTATTTACCAGCGGTATTTACCAGCATAGTTACCAGTCGTATTTACCAGCATAGTTACCAGCGGTATTTTCCAGCATAGTTACCAGCGGTATTTACCAGCATAGTTACCAGCAGTAGTTACCAGTGGTATATATCAGCTGTAGTTACCAGTCGTATTTACCAGCATAGTTACCAGCGGTATTTACCACCATAGTTACCAGTGGTATTTACCAGCATAGTCACCAGTGGTATTTACCAGCATAGTTACCAGTGGTATTTACCAGCAGTAGTTACCAGCGGTATTTACCAGCATAGTTACCAGCAGTAGTTACCAGTGGTATATATCAGCTGTAGTTACCAGTCGTATTTACCAGCATAGTTACCAGCAGTAGTTACCAGTGGTATATATCAGCTGTAGTTACCAGTGGTATTTACCAGCATAGTTACCAGCGGTATTTACCAGCATAGTTACCAGCGGTATTTACCAGCATAGTTACCAGCGGTATTTACCACCATAGTTACCAGTGGTATTTACCAGCATAGTCACCAGTGGTATTTACCACCATAGTTACCAGTGGTATTTACCAGCAGTAGTTACCAGCGGTATTTACCAGCAGTAGTTACCAGCGGTATTTACCAGCATAGTTACCAGCGGTATTTACCAGCATAGTTACCAGCGGTATTTACCAGCATAGTTACCAGCGGTATTTACCAGCAGTAGTTACCAGCGGTATTTACCAGCATAGTTACCAGCGGTATTTACCAGCAGTAGTTACCAGCGGTATTTACCAGCAGTAGTTACCAGCGGTATTCACCAGCATAGTTACCAGCGGTATTTACCAGCAGTAGTTACCAGCGGTATTTACCAGCAGTAGTTACCAGCGGTATTTACCAGCATAGTTACCAGTGGTATTTACCAGCATAGTTACCAGCGGTATTTACCAGCAGTAGTTACCAGTGGTATTTACCAGCATAGTTACCAGCGGTATTTACCAGCAGTAGTTACCAGCGGTATTTACCAGCATAGTTACCAGTGTTATTTACCACCATAGTTACCAGTGGTAGTTACGGAGTTCTCGCTTCAGAATAAGCAAGCATTTTTTATAAGCATTATTAAATGACCCAAATTATTGCAATTTCAAACACCTCTCAGACAGTTGACAGTTTCCTTTATTGAACCCCCTCAGGGGGACACAACTATTGTATCTATGGGAGTTGGCGCTCCCAGGGGGAAAATGTGAGGGCCCGAGCTGAGAGTTAGGTAGGCCTTCTTTTTGTTGAAATGGAATGTTTTTGTTTTGTTACGGACCATCTTTTTTCGGTTGACTGCTGTCCTGTTTTTCAGCACCTATTGCTTTCTTCTTCAACTTTCATCTTATTTCATGAACCTCTTTCCCATCTTACTGTTTCTATGCCCTTTCTGCATAGATTCCTCATTTTCTTATCTCCATACTAAATGGTGCCTTCCTCCTTCCTCTCTTCGATACGCTCTATTTTTGCAGCGGTTAGAGAGGCTTAAACTAACTTATAATCCTTTATTGAACATATTCCCTACCGCGTCAGAGAATCGGTCAAAAAAATCTATTTAGACAGTTTGAAAAATGCCCCATGAAATAACCGTGACGGATAGAAGAACAAACTGGAAAACTTTGTCCCTAAAACTAAGGATATTTCTCTGCAATTGCGTCCTGCGAGCCCGGTTCCCAAAGGGAAAAAGACGCCGGTGTCCGCCGTGGCCATGTGAGGGTTGTGGCCGCCGTCCTCCGCGTGTGTTGGGAGCTGCGCATGTGTTATGCAGGTATGTGGGGGTGTGTAGGTGTGTTATGCCGGTATGTGGGGGGGTGAGTGTAAGTGTCTAATACAGGTATGTAGGGGTGTGTTACTGTAGGTGTCTAATACAGGTATGTAGGGATGTGTTACTGTAGGTGTCTAATACAGGTATGTAGGGATGTGTTACTGTAGGTGTCTAATACAGGTATGTAGGAATGTGAGTGTGTGTTACTGTAGGTGTCTAATACAGGTATGTAGGGGTGTGTTACTGTAGGTGTCTAATACAGGTATGTAGGGATGTGAGTGTGCGTAGGTGTCTAATACAGGTATGTAGGGATGTGAGTGTGTGTAGGTGTCTAATACAGGTATGTAGGGATGTGAGTGTGTGTAGGTGTCTAATACAGGTATGTAGAAATGTGTGTGTAGGTGTCTAATACAGATTTGTATATTGCTGGTATTGGTAATGTATGTATGTGATGGGGAGGGCATGTGCAGGAAGGGGGACCCACAGCAGACTACCGTGGTGACCTTGAAACTTGGTCCTGGCATCTCATTGGCTGTTGCCCTCTAGCGTAAGCCAATCTCCTGACCGTACCCGGTGTGTATTTAGTAGAGCTGTGTCTATTTCAACAGCAGGAAAGGCATGCTTTGTTCAGGTTTCATGTATAATTCGTAAAGCAATTAATGCAAGAACTGCTTCACTGGTAAACTGATGGTGCAATTTTCTGTGTGTGGAGGTAATTATTGGAGTGTAGGGAGTAATTTCCAGAGTATGATGGGGTAATTATTGAGAAGTGTGAGGTAGTTATTGGAGTGTAGGGAGTAATTTCCAGAGTATGATGGGGTAATTATTGAGAAGTGTGAGGTAGTTATTGGAGTGTAGGGAGTAATTTCCAGAGTATAATGGGGTAATTATTGAGAAGTGTAAGGTAATTATTGGAGTGTAGGGAGTAATTTCAAGAGTATGATGGGGTAATTATTGAGAAGTGTGAGGTAATTATTGGAGTGTAGGGAGTAATTTCCAGAGTATGATGGGGTAATTATTGAGAAGTGTGAGGTAATTATTGGAGTGTAGGGAGTAATTTCCAGAGTATGATGGGGTAATTATTGAGAAGTGTGAGGTAGTTATTGGAGTGTAGGGAGTAATTTCCAGAGTATGATAGGGTAATTATTGAGAAGTGTGAGGTAATTATTGGAGTGTAGGGAGTAATTTCCAGAGTATGATGGGGTAATTATTGAGAAGTGTGAGGTAATTATTGGAGTGTAGGGAGTAATTTCCAGAGTATGATGGGGTAATTATTGAGAAGTGTAAGGTAATTATTGGAGTGTAGGGAGTAATTTCCAGAGTATGATGGGGTAATTATTGAGAAGTGTGAGGTAATTATTGGAATGTAGGGAGTAATTTCCAGAGTATGATGGGGTAATTATTGAGAAGTGTAAGGGGTCACTCGTGGGTAAGTGTAAGGTAATTATTGGAGTAATAGCGGGTGTTATATAACTTCCATACACTAATAATAAATAATTAGTACATTGATTCGGCTTAAATTAGGTTCGTGTGTAACGCTCCTCGTCCGAGTTTGCCGTATCTTGGATACCGAATTCCTGAGTATTACATTGAAAGATCGCCATTACATGCATTGGTATGTTAGCCCTATACCGCCCAACTGGACTATTTCGTCCTCTTTCAAAAATAACAATATATTGTATTTCTTATTGAATTTGTTCACTAATGTGTCCTTTGAACTGCACTGCCGAGTGGCAGTTCCTTCCCCATCTTGATAACAGTGACTACCTAATGCCAGTGTCGGTTTAGTGATAGTGGTTGTCATAACGGTAATATGAGTATAAAAATGTGGGCGTTAAAGGGTTAAGATAGGATAGGTTAGGTGATGTTTGAGAAAAATTGTCACGGGATAGCGCTTATTTTGTTTGATATATTATCAGGATAGCTTCGGTTAGTTTATGTTAGGGAATGCTGACCGAATTTTTTCAGGGGTCCGTGGAATTGGTCGATATTGATTTGAATGCGCTCTCGGAAATTGTAAATTCGGTTTCCAAAGGTCGGTAGAAGAACACATGTCTGTCACATGAAGGACATTTTCTTCGCTAATGCGTAATTTTCAGATATAACAATAATCATGTATGAATAACATTATATAGTCGGTTACGTGGTCGCCGCTTTGTGGAAACCCGCCCACTATTTTGGCGCTAAAAAAAATAAATTCATTTTTAGGTTAGTTTATTTACCTAACCTCAGCCAGGGTTTCGTCAATACAGCATACTTACGTGACGGTTTCCTTCACTTCTATATACGACGTTCCCTTGACTTCAAAGTTGAATAACTCAGAAATTACGCATCAGCGAGCAAAATGTCATTCATGTAAAACTTTTGTAAATGTGTTTCTTTAGTGATTCGTGAGAACCAAATTTTATTTTATTTTTTTATTTTAATTTCCGTGAGCGCATTTAACTCAATATCGACCGTAGAATTTCCACGGGTCCTGCTAGTCGCAAATATTTACCCCAGCAAGTGCAACACATCATGTAACGGTAGTTAATCAGTTGTGTGTACGAGACTTAAACTAACATCTGATACAAAGCAACTGAAGCGTATGTAGCCGATGGATGCCCCAATATGGAGTACAACCTTAATGTTACGTCCCACAACATTTGTGCAGAAGAGCGCAAGTGGCCAGAAGAGGATTCCCAGCCCTGATGCCCCCGGCCTCGCCCTAGCACCGCAACAGAATCACGTAATTATATGTTGTATTGGCCTCCAAAACATTATATTTTTTAGGCCTCGTGAAGATAAGTTTTTCCAAGAGATGAGCTTTGTGTTGTTGAAAAGAATAGACTGTCAATTTTTTTAAAGGATAAGTTTCTAGATTTTAAATTTTTTTGGGAGAATAGGTTTTCATAGGATTGGATGTTTTGATATAAGTTAACTCGGGAAAATTCGTGGGAAAAAATAGCCTATCCTAACCCAATATAATCTATCTGAGCCTCACCCATTCTAGCCAAATGAGCTAATATCTTAGTCTAACCCATCGTTACATATCCTACCTTATTTATTTCATTACCTAGCAGGACCCGCGAAGAAAATCAACAATTTCAACACATGATCAAGCTGTTGCATAGATACCGCAACGGTCTTTGTATTTATTGATGGAGGCTACGAGAGTGCAAAGCGGCCCATAGACAATCAATTTTATTGTCAATATAATTGACAATATTATAGTTATATTATATTTTCATATAATATAATTGACAATTAAATTGATTGTCTATGGGCTGCTTAACGGACGGATGAACTAACAAGGATAATAATTATATGGTAGATATAACTTTTTCAAATGAATAGGTTCTGTGTTCACTCTTCAGGGGGGGGGGGGGGGTAGATAACTGATGTATCTGTAAGATTCGTGTTCCCGGAGGAATATGCTAGGTCGTCTTTCTTACCGTTGAAATAGTTTGTTTCAGTTCACTGCTATCCCGTTTTTCAGCATCTTTTATGTTGACATATCGTAAACTTCTTTCTAACATGCTGTGGAGACCACAGACCTTGTGCATAGATTCTCCGTTCCTCGAGCACACACAAATGCCAACCTTCTCATTTTTCCAAAAACCCTCGCATTCATTCGAGCGGCCTAAACTAACTTGATCATAAAAAAACGGAAGTGGCAATACACTACAAACACTTCAGATGGACTGGTCCGGCCGATTTACGAAGGTGTCGGGAGGTCTCAAGGAGCTGATCTGCGGGACACGACGTCTGTCTTAATACAAGACGGGTGAAGTGAGGTGGGTTATGAGTGCACCATAGAGACTAGTGATGACTCTTTGATACAAGTAGTACACACTATAGACTAGTGATGACCCTTTGAAACAAGTAGTACACACTATAGACTAGTGATGACTCTTTGATACAAGTAGTACACACTATAGACTAGTGATGACCCTTTGAAACAAGTAGTACACACTATAGACTAGTGATGACTCTTTGATACAAGTAGTACACACTATAGACTAGTGATGACTCTTTGATACAAGTAGTACACACTATAGACTAGTGATGACTCTTTGATACAAGCAGCACATACCATAGACTAGTGATGACTCTTTGATACAAGTAGTACACACTATAGACCCTTTGATACAAGTAGTGCATATTATAGACTAGTGATGACTCTTTGATACAAGCAGCACATACCATAGACTAGTGATGACTCTTTGATACAAGTAGTACACACTATAGACTAGTGATGACTCTTTGATACAAGCAGCACATACCATAGACTAGTGATGACTCTTTGATACAAGCAGCACATACCATACATCGTCATTTTTTTTCCATTCTATCATTTTCTATATGTATTTATTTTCTACATCGTCATTTTTTTCCATTCTATCATTTTCTATATGTATTTATTTTCTACATCGTCATTTTTTCCATTCTATCATTTTCTATATGTATTTATTTTCTACATCGTCATTTTTTTCCATTCTATCATTTTCTATATGTATTTATTTTCTACATCGTCATTTTTTTCCATTCTATCATTTTCTATATGTATTTATTTTCTACATCGTCATTTTTTTCCATTCTATCATTTTCTATATGTATTTATTTTCTACATCGTCATTTTTTTCCATTCTATCATTTTCTATATGTATTTATTTTCTACATCGTCATTTTTTTCCATTCTATCATTTTCTATATGTATTTATTTTCTACATCGTCATTTTTTTCCATTCTATCATTTTCTATATGTATTTATTTTCTACATCGTCATTTTTTTCCATTCTATCATTTTCTATATGTATTTATTTTCTACATCGTCATTTTTTTCCATTCTATATGTATTTATTTTCTACATCGTCATTTTTTTCCATTCTATATGTATTTATTTTCTACATCGTCATTTTTTTCCATTCTATATGTATTTATTTTCTACATCGTCATTTTTTTCCATTCTATATGTATTTATTTTCTACATCGTCATTTTTTTCCATTCTATATGTATTTATTTTCTACATCGTCATTTTTTTCCATTCTATATGTATTTATTTTCTACATCGTCATTTTTTTCCATTCTATATGTATTTATTTTCTACATCGTCATTTTTTTCCATTCTATATGTATTTATTTTCTACATCGTCATTTTTTTCCATTCTATATGTATTTATTTTCTACATCGTCATTTTTTTCCATTCTATATGTATTTATTTTCTACATCGTCATTTTTTTCCATTCTATATGTATTTATTTTCTACATCGTCATTTTTTTCCATTCTATATGTATTTATTTTCTACATCGTCATTTTTTTCCATTCTATATGTATTTATTTTCTACATCGTCATTTTTTTCCATTCTATATGTATTTATTTTCTACATCGTCATTTTTTTTCCATTCTATATGTATTTATTTTCTACATCGTCATTTTTTTTCCATTCTATATGTATTTATTTTCTACATCGTCATTTTTTTTCCATTCTATATGTATTTATTTTCTACATCGTCATTTTTTTTCCATTCTATATGTATTTATTTTCTACATCGTCATTTTTTTTCCATTCTATATGTATTTATTTTCTACATCGTCATTTTTTTTCCATTCTATATGTATTTATTTTCTACATCGTCATTTTTTTTCCATTCTATATGTATTTATTTTCTACATCGTCATTTTTTTTCCATTCTATATGTATTTATTTTCTACATCGTCATTTTTTTTCCATTCTATATGTATTTATTTTCTACATCGTCATTTTTTTTCCATTCTATATGTATTTATTTTCTACATCGTCATTTTTTTTCCATTCTATATGTATTTATTTTCTACATCGTCATTTTTTTTCCATTCTATATGTATTTATTTTCTACATCGTCATTTTTTTTCCATTCTATATGTATTTATTTTCTACATCGTCATTTTTTTTCCATTCTATATGTATTTATTTTCTACATCGTCATTTTTTTCCATTCTATATGTATTTATTTTCTACATCGTCATTTTTTCCATTCTATCATTTTCTATATGTATTTATTTTCTACATCGTCATTTTTTCCATTCTATCATTTTCTATATGTATTTATTTTCTACATCGTCATTTTTTCCATTCTATCATTTTCTATATGTATTTATTTTCTACATCGTCATTTTTTCCATTCTATCATTTTCTATATGTATTTATTTTCTACATCGTCATTTTTTCCATTCTATCATTTTCTATATGTATTTATTTTCTACATCGTCATTTTTTCCATTCTATCATTTTCTATATGTATTTATTTTCTACATCGTCATTTTTTCCATTCTATCATTTTCTATATGTATTTATTTTCTACATCGTCATTTTTTTCCATTCTATATGTATTTATTTTCTACATCGTCATTTTTTTCCATTCTATATGTATTTATTTTCTACATCGTCATTTTTTTCCATTCTATATGTATTTATTTTCTACATCGTCATTTTTTTCCATTCTATATGTATTTATTTTCTACATCGTCATTTTTTTCCATTCTATATGTATTTATTTTCTACATCGTCATTTTTTTCCATTCTATATGTATTTATTTTCTACATCGTCATTTTTTTCCATTCTATATGTATTTATTTTCTACATCGTCATTTTTTTCCATTCTATATGTATTTATTTTCTACATCGTCATTTTTTTCCATTCTATATGTATTTATTTTCTACATCGTCATTTTTTTCCATTCTATATGTATTTATTTTCTACATCGTCATTTTTTTCCATTCTATATGTATTTATTTTCTACATCGTCATTTTTTTCCATTCTATATGTATTTATTTTCTACATCGTCATTTTTTTCCATTCTATATGTATTTATTTTCTACATCGTCATTTTTTTCCATTCTATATGTATTTATTTTCTACATCGTCATTTTTTTCCATTCTATATGTATTTATTTTCTACATCGTCATTTTTTTCCATTCTATATGTATTTATTTTCTACATCGTCATTTTTTTCCATTCTATATGTATTTATTTTCTACATCGTCATTTTTTTCCATTCTATATGTATTTATTTTCTACATCGTCATTTTTTTCCATTCTATATGTATTTATTTTCTACATCGTCATTTTTTTCCATTCTATATGTATTTATTTTCTACATCGTCATTTTTTTCCACTCTATATGTATTTATTTTCTACATCGTCATTTTTTTCCACTCTATATGTATTTATTTTCTACATCGTCATTTTTTTTCCATTCTATATGTATTTATTTTCTACATCGTCATTTTTTTTCCATTCTATATGTATTTATTTTCTACATCGTCATTTTTTTCCATTCTATATGTATTTATTTTCTACATCGTCATTTTTTTTCCATTCTATATGTATTTATTTTCTACATCGTCATTTTTTTTCCATTCTATATGTATTTATTTTCTACATCGTCATTTTTTTTCCATTCTATATGTATTTATTTTCTACATCGTCATTTTTTTTCCATTCTATATGTATTTATTTTCTACATCGTCATTTTTTTTCCATTCTATATGTATTTATTTTCTACATCGTCATTTTTTTTCCATTCTATATGTATTTATTTTCTACATCGTCATTTTTTTTCCATTCTATATGTATTTATTTTCTACATCGTCATTTTTTTTCCATTCTATATGTATTTATTTTCTACATCGTCATTTTTTTTCCATTCTATATGTATTTATTTTCTACATCGTCATTTTTTTTCCATTCTATATGTATTTATTTTCTACATCGTCATTTTTTTTCCATTCTATATGTATTTATTTTCTACATCGTCATTTTTTTTCCATTCTATATGTATTTATTTTCTACATCGTCATTTTTTTTCCATTCTATATGTATTTATTTTCTACATCGTCATTTTTTTTCCATTCTATATGTATTTATTTTCTACATCGTCATTTTTTTTTCCATTCTATATGTATTTATTTTCTACATCGTCATTTTTTTTCCATTCTATATGTATTTATTTTCTACATCGTCATTTTTTTTCCATTCTATATGTATTTATTTTCTACATCGTCATTTTTTTTCCATTCTATATGTATTTATTTTCTACATCGTCATTTTTTTTCCATTCTATATGTATTTATTTTCTACATCGTCATTTTTTTTCCATTCTATATGTATTTATTTTCTACATCGTCATTTTTTTTCCATTCTATATGTATTTATTTTCTACATCGTCATTTTTTTTCCATTCTATATGTATTTATTTTCTACATCGTCATTTTTTTTCCATTCTATATGTATTTATTTTCTACATCGTCATTTTTTTTCCATTCTATATGTATTTATTTTCTACATCGTCATTTTTTTTCCATTCTATATGTATTTATTTTCTACATCGTCATTTTTTTTCCATTCTATATGTATTTATTTTCTACATCGTCATTTTTTTTCCATTCTATATGTATTTATTTTCTACATCGTCATTTTTTTTCCATTCTATCATTTTCTATATGTATTTATTTTCTACATCGTCATTTTTTTTCCATTCTATCATTTTCTATATGTATTTATTTTCTACATCGTCATTTTTTCCATTCTATCATTTTCTATATGTATTTATTTTCTACATCGTCATTTTTTCCATTCTATCATTTTCTATATGTATTTATTTTCTACATCGTCATTTTTTTCCATTCTATATGTATTTATTTTCTACATCGTCATTTTTTTCCATTCTATATGTATTTATTTTCTACATCGTCATTTTTTTCCATTCTATATGTATTTATTTTCTACATCGTCATTTTTTTCCATTCTATATGTATTTATTTTCTACATCGTCATTTTTTTCCATTCTATATGTATTTATTTTCTACATCGTCATTTTTTTCCATTCTATATGTATTTATTTTCTACATCGTCATTTTTTTCCATTCTATCATTTTCTATATGTATTTATTTTCTACATCGTCATTTTTTTCCATTCTATATGTATTTATTTTCTACATCGTCATTTTTTTCCATTCTATATGTATTTATTTTCTACATCGTCATTTTTTTCCATTCTATATGTATTTATTTTCTACATCGTCATTTTTTTCCATTCTATATGTATTTATTTTCTACATCGTCATTTTTTTCCATTCTATATGTATTTATTTTCTACATCGTCATTTTTTTCCATTCTATATGTATTTATTTTCTACATCGTCATTTTTTTCCATTCTATATGTATTTATTTTCTACATCGTCATTTTTTTCCATTCTATATGTATTTATTTTCTACATCGTCATTTTTTTCCATTCTATATGTATTTATTTTCTACATCGTCATTTTTTTCCATTCTATATGTATTTATTTTCTACATCGTCATCTTTTTCCATTCTATATGTATTTATTTTCTACATCGTCATTTTTTTCCATTCTATATGTATTTATTTTCTACATCGTCATTTTTTTCCACTCTATATGTATTTATTTTCTACATCGTCATTTTTTTCCACTCTATATGTATTTATTTTCTACATCGTCATTTTTTTCCATTCTATATGTATTTATTTTCTACATCGTCATTTTTTTCCATTCTATATGTATTTATTTTCTACATCGTCATTTTTTTCCATTCTATATGTATTTATTTTCTACATCGTCATTTTTTTCCATTCTATATGTATTTATTTTCTACATCGTCATTTTTTTCCATTCTATATGTATTTATTTTCTACATCGTCATTTTTTTCCATTCTATATGTATTTATTTTCTACATCGTCATTTTTTTCCATTCTATATGTATTTATTTTCTACATCGTCATTTTTTTCCATTCTATATGTATTTATTTTCTACATCGTCATTTTTTTCCATTCTATATGTATTTATTTTCTACATCGTCATTTTTTTCCATTCTATATGTATTTATTTTCTACATCGTCATTTTTTTCCATTCTATATGTATTTATTTTCTACATCGTCATTTTTTTCCATTCTATATGTATTTATTTTCTACATCGTCATTTTTTCCATTCTATCATTTTCTATATGTATTTATTTTCTACATCGTCATTTTTTCCATTCTATCATTTTCTATATGTATTTATTTTCTACATCGTCATTTTTTCCATTCTATCATTTTCTATATGTATTTATTTTCTACATCGTCATTTTTTCCATTCTATCATTTTCTATATGTATTTATTTTCTACATCGTCATTTTTTCCATTCTATCATTTTCTATATGTATTTATTTTCTACATCGTCATTTTTTCCATTCTATCATTTTCTATATGTATTTATTTTCTACATCGTCATTTTTTCCATTCTATCATTTTCTATATGTATTTATTTTCTACATCGTCATTTTTTTCCATTCTATATGTATTTATTTTCTACATCGTCATTTTTTTCCATTCTATATGTATTTATTTTCTACATCGTCATTTTTTTCCATTCTATATGTATTTATTTTCTACATCGTCATTTTTTTCCATTCTATATGTATTTATTTTCTACATCGTCATTTTTTTCCATTCTATCATTTTCTATATGTATTTATTTTCTACATCGTCATTTTTTTCCATTCTATATGTATTTATTTTCTACATCGTCATTTTTTTCCATTCTATATGTATTTATTTTCTACATCGTCATTTTTTTCCATTCTATATGTATTTATTTTCTACATCGTCATTTTTTTCCATTCTATATGTATTTATTTTCTACATCGTCATTTTTTTCCATTCTATATGTATTTATTTTCTACATCGTCATTTTTTTCCATTCTATATGTATTTATTTTCTACATCGTCATTTTTTTCCATTCTATATGTATTTATTTTCTACATCGTCATTTTTTTCCATTCTATATGTATTTATTTTCTACATCGTCATTTTTTTCCATTCTATATGTATTTATTTTCTACATCGTCATTTTTTTCCATTCTATATGTATTTATTTTCTACATCGTCATTTTTTTCCATTCTATATGTATTTATTTTCTACATCGTCATCTTTTTCCATTCTATATGTATTTATTTTCTACATCGTCATTTTTTTCCATTCTATATGTATTTATTTTCTACATCGTCATTTTTTTCCACTCTATATGTATTTATTTTCTACATCGTCATTTTTTTCCACTCTATATGTATTTATTTTCTACATCGTCATTTTTTTCCATTCTATATGTATTTATTTTCTACATCGTCATTTTTTTCCATTCTATATGTATTTATTTTCTACATCGTCATTTTTTTCCATTCTATATGTATTTATTTTCTACATCGTCATTTTTTTCCATTCTATATGTATTTATTTTCTACATCGTCATTTTTTTCCATTCTATATGTATTTATTTTCTACATCGTCATTTTTTTCCATTCTATATGTATTTATTTTCTACATCGTCATTTTTTTCCATTCTATATGTATTTATTTTCTACATCGTCATTTTTTTTCCATTCTATATGTATTTATTTTCTACATCGTCATTTTTTTTCCATTCTATATGTATTTATTTTCTACATCGTCATTTTTTTTCCATTCTATATGTATTTATTTTCTACATCGTCATTTTTTTTCCATTCTATATGTATTTATTTTCTACATCGTCATTTTTTTTCCATTCTATATGTATTTATTTTCTACATCGTCATTTTTTTTCCATTCTATATGTATTTATTTTCTACATCGTCATTTTTTTTCCATTCTATATGTATTTATTTTCTACATCGTCATTTTTTTTCCATTCTATATGTATTTATTTTCTACATCGTCATTTTTTTTCCATTCTATATGTATTTATTTTCTACATCGTCATTTTTTTCCATTCTATATGTATTTATTTTCTACATCGTCATTTTTTCCATTCTATCATTTTCTATATGTATTTATTTTCTACATCGTCATTTTTTCCATTCTATCATTTTCTATATGTATTTATTTTCTACATCGTCATTTTTTCCATTCTATCATTTTCTATATGTATTTATTTTCTACATCGTCATTTTTTCCATTCTATCATTTTCTATATGTATTTATTTTCTACATCGTCATTTTTTCCATTCTATCATTTTCTATATGTATTTATTTTCTACATCGTCATTTTTTCCATTCTATCATTTTCTATATGTATTTATTTTCTACATCGTCATTTTTTTCCATTCTATATCTATTTATTTTCTACATCGTCATTTTTTTTCCATTCTATATGTATTTATTTTCTACATCGTCATTTTTTTTCCATTCTATATGTATTTATTTTCTACATCGTCATTTTTTTTCCATTCTATCATTTTCTATATGTATTTATTTTCTACATCGTCATTTTTTTTCCATTCTATCATTTTCTATATGTATTTATTTTCTACATCGTCATTTTTTCCATTCTATCATTTTCTATATGTATTTATTTTCTACATCGTCATTTTTTCCATTCTATCATTTTCTATATGTATTTATTTTCTACATCGTCATTTTTTTCCATTCTATATGTATTTATTTTCTACATCGTCATTTTTTTCCATTCTATATGTATTTATTTTCTACATCGTCATTTTTTTCCATTCTATATGTATTTATTTTCTACATCGTCATTTTTTTCCATTCTATATGTATTTATTTTCTACATCGTCATTTTTTTCCATTCTATATGTATTTATTTTCTACATCGTCATTTTTTTCCATTCTATATGTATTTATTTTCTACATCGTCATTTTTTTCCATTCTATCATTTTCTATATGTATTTATTTTCTACATCGTCATTTTTTTCCATTCTATATGTATTTATTTTCTACATCGTCATTTTTTTCCATTCTATATGTATTTATTTTCTACATCGTCATTTTTTTCCATTCTATATGTATTTATTTTCTACATCGTCATTTTTTTCCATTCTATATGTATTTATTTTCTACATCGTCATTTTTTTCCATTCTATATGTATTTATTTTCTACATCGTCATTTTTTTCCATTCTATATGTATTTATTTTCTACATCGTCATTTTTTTCCATTCTATATGTATTTATTTTCTACATCGTCATTTTTTTCCATTCTATATGTATTTATTTTCTACATCGTCATTTTTTTCCATTCTATATGTATTTATTTTCTACATCGTCATTTTTTTCCATTCTATATGTATTTATTTTCTACATCGTCATCTTTTTCCATTCTATATGTATTTATTTTCTACATCGTCATTTTTTTCCATTCTATATGTATTTATTTTCTACATCGTCATTTTTTTCCACTCTATATGTATTTATTTTCTACATCGTCATTTTTTTCCACTCTATATGTATTTATTTTCTACATCGTCATTTTTTTCCATTCTATATGTATTTATTTTCTACATCGTCATTTTTTTCCATTCTATATGTATTTATTTTCTACATCGTCATTTTTTTCCATTCTATATGTATTTATTTTCTACATCGTCATTTTTTTCCATTCTATATGTATTTATTTTCTACATCGTCATTTTTTTCCATTCTATATGTATTTATTTTCTACATCGTCATTTTTTTCCATTCTATATGTATTTATTTTCTACATCGTCATTTTTTTCCATTCTATATGTATTTATTTTCTACATCGTCATTTTTTTCCATTCTATATGTATTTATTTTCTACATCGTCATTTTTTTCCATTCTATATGTATTTATTTTCTACATCGTCATTTTTTTCCATTCTATATGTATTTATTTTCTACATCGTCATTTTTTTCCATTCTATATGTATTTATTTTCTACATCGTCATTTTTTTCCATTCTATATGTATTTATTTTCTACATCGTCATTTTTTCCATTCTATCATTTTCTATATGTATTTATTTTCTACATCGTCATTTTTTCCATTCTATCATTTTCTATATGTATTTATTTTCTACATCGTCATTTTTTCCATTCTATCATTTTCTATATGTATTTATTTTCTACATCGTCATTTTTTCCATTCTATCATTTTCTATATGTATTTATTTTCTACATCGTCATTTTTTCCATTCTATCATTTTCTATATGTATTTATTTTCTACATCGTCATTTTTTCCATTCTATCATTTTCTATATGTATTTATTTTCTACATCGTCATTTTTTCCATTCTATCATTTTCTATATGTATTTATTTTCTACATCGTCATTTTTTTCCATTCTATATGTATTTATTTTCTACATCGTCATTTTTTTCCATTCTATATGTATTTATTTTCTACATCGTCATTTTTTTCCATTCTATATGTATTTATTTTCTACATCGTCATTTTTTTCCATTCTATATGTATTTATTTTCTACATCGTCATTTTTTTCCATTCTATCATTTTCTATATGTATTTATTTTCTACATCGTCATTTTTTTCCATTCTATATGTATTTATTTTCTACATCGTCATTTTTTTCCATTCTATATGTATTTATTTTCTACATCGTCATTTTTTTCCATTCTATATGTATTTATTTTCTACATCGTCATTTTTTTCCATTCTATATGTATTTATTTTCTACATCGTCATTTTTTTCCATTCTATATGTATTTATTTTCTACATCGTCATTTTTTTCCATTCTATATGTATTTATTTTCTACATCGTCATTTTTTTCCATTCTATATGTATTTATTTTCTACATCGTCATTTTTTTCCATTCTATATGTATTTATTTTCTACATCGTCATTTTTTTCCATTCTATATGTATTTATTTTCTACATCGTCATTTTTTTCCATTCTATATGTATTTATTTTCTACATCGTCATTTTTTTCCATTCTATATGTATTTATTTTCTACATCGTCATCTTTTTCCATTCTATATGTATTTATTTTCTACATCGTCATTTTTTTCCATTCTATATGTATTTATTTTCTACATCGTCATTTTTTTCCACTCTATATGTATTTATTTTCTACATCGTCATTTTTTTCCACTCTATATGTATTTATTTTCTACATCGTCATTTTTTTCCATTCTATATGTATTTATTTTCTACATCGTCATTTTTTTCCATTCTATATGTATTTATTTTCTACATCGTCATTTTTTTCCATTCTATATGTATTTATTTTCTACATCGTCATTTTTTTCCATTCTATATGTATTTATTTTCTACATCGTCATTTTTTTCCATTCTATATGTATTTATTTTCTACATCGTCATTTTTTTCCATTCTATATGTATTTATTTTCTACATCGTCATTTTTTTCCATTCTATATGTATTTATTTTCTACATCGTCATTTTTTTTCCATTCTATATGTATTTATTTTCTACATCGTCATTTTTTTTCCATTCTATATGTATTTATTTTCTACATCGTCATTTTTTTTCCATTCTATATGTATTTATTTTCTACATCGTCATTTTTTTTCCATTCTATATGTATTTATTTTCTACATCGTCATTTTTTTTCCATTCTATATGTATTTATTTTCTACATCGTCATTTTTTTTCCATTCTATATGTATTTATTTTCTACATCGTCATTTTTTTTCCATTCTATATGTATTTATTTTCTACATCGTCATTTTTTTTCCATTCTATATGTATTTATTTTCTACATCGTCATTTTTTTTCCATTCTATATGTATTTATTTTCTACATCGTCATTTTTTTCCATTCTATATGTATTTATTTTCTACATCGTCATTTTTTCCATTCTATCATTTTCTATATGTATTTATTTTCTACATCGTCATTTTTTCCATTCTATCATTTTCTATATGTATTTATTTTCTACATCGTCATTTTTTCCATTCTATCATTTTCTATATGTATTTATTTTCTACATCGTCATTTTTTCCATTCTATCATTTTCTATATGTATTTATTTTCTACATCGTCATTTTTTCCATTCTATCATTTTCTATATGTATTTATTTTCTACATCGTCATTTTTTCCATTCTATCATTTTCTATATGTATTTATTTTCTACATCGTCATTTTTTTCCATTCTATATCTATTTATTTTCTACATCGTCATTTTTTTCCATTCTATATGTATTTATTTTCTACATCGTCATTTTTTTCCATTCTATATGTATTTATTTTCTACATCGTCATTTTTTTCCATTCTATATGTATTTATTTTCTACATCGTCATTTTTTTCCATTCTATATGTATTTATTTTCTACATCGTCATTTTTTTCCATTCTATATGTATTTATTTTCTACATCGTCATTTTTTTCCATTCTATATGTATTTATTTTCTACATCGTCATTTTTTTCCATTCTATATGTATTTATTTTCTACATCGTCATTTTTTTCCATTCTATATGTATTTATTTTCTACATCGTCATTTTTTTCCATTCTATATGTATTTATTTTCTACATCGTCATTTTTTTCCATTCTATATGTATTTATTTTCTACATCGTCATTTTTTTCCATTCTATATGTATTTATTTTCTACATCGTCATTTTTTTCCATTCTATATGTATTTATTTTCTACATCGTCATTTTTTTCCATTCTATATGTATTTATTTTCTACATCGTCATTTTTTTCCATTCTATATGTATTTATTTTCTACATCGTCATTTTTTTCCATTCTATATGTATTTATTTTCTACATCGTCATTTTTTTCCATTCTATATGTATTTATTTTCTACATCGTCATTTTTTTCCATTCTATATGTATTTATTTTCTACATCGTCATTTTTTTCCATTCTATATGTATTTATTTTCTACATCGTCATTTTTTTTCCATTCTATATGTATTTATTTTCTACATCGTCATTTTTTTTCCATTCTATATGTATTTATTTTCTACATCGTCATTTTTTTCCATTCTATATGTATTTATTTTCTACATCGTCATTTTTTTTCCATTCTATATGTATTTATTTTCTACATCGTCATTTTTTTTCCATTCTATATGTATTTATTTTCTACATCGTCATTTTTTTTCCATTCTATATGTATTTATTTTCTACATCGTCATTTTTTTTCCATTCTATATGTATTTATTTTCTACATCGTCATTTTTTTTCCATTCTATATGTATTTATTTTCTACATCGTCATTTTTTTTCCATTCTATATGTATTTATTTTCTACATCGTCATTTTTTTTCCATTCTATATGTATTTATTTTCTACATCGTCATTTTTTTTTCCATTCTATATGTATTTATTTTCTACATCGTCATTTTTTTTCCATTCTATATGTATTTATTTTCTACATCGTCATTTTTTTTCCATTCTATATGTATTTATTTTCTACATCGTCATTTTTTTTCCATTCTATATGTATTTATTTTCTACATCGTCATTTTTTTTCCATTCTATATGTATTTATTTTCTACATCGTCATTTTTTTTCCATTCTATATGTATTTATTTTCTACATCGTCATTTTTTTTCCATTCTATATGTATTTATTTTCTACATCGTCATTTTTTTTCCATTCTATATGTATTTATTTTCTACATCGTCATTTTTTTTCCATTCTATATGTATTTATTTTCTACATCGTCATTTTTTTTCCATTCTATATGTATTTATTTTCTACATCGTCATTTTTTTTCCATTCTATATGTATTTATTTTCTACATCGTCATTTTTTTTCCATTCTATATGTATTTATTTTCTACATCGTCATTTTTTTTCCATTCTATATGTATTTATTTTCTACATCGTCATTTTTTTTCCATTCTATATGTATTTATTTTCTACATCGTCATTTTTTTTCCATTCTATATGTATTTATTTTCTACATCGTCATTTTTTTTCCATTCTATATGTATTTATTTTCTACATCGTCATTTTTTTTCCATTCTATATGTATTTATTTTCTACATCGTCATTTTTTTTCCATTCTATATGTATTTATTTTCTACATCGTCATTTTTTTCCATTCTATATGTATTTATTTTCTACATCGTCATTTTTTTTCCATTCTATATGTATTTATTTTCTACATCGTCATTTTTTTTCCATTCTATATGTATTTATTTTCTACATCGTCATTTTTTTTTCCATTCTATCATTTTCTATATGTATTTATTTTCTACATCGTCATTTTTTTTCCATTCTATCATTTTCTATATGTATTTATTTTCTACATCGTCATTTTTTCCATTCTATCATTTTCTATATGTATTTATTTTCTACATCGTCATTTTTTCCATTCTATCATTTTCTATATGTATTTATTTTCTACATCGTCATTTTTTTCCATTCTATATGTATTTATTTTCTACATCGTCATTTTTTTCCATTCTATATGTATTTATTTTCTACATCGTCATTTTTTTCCATTCTATATGTATTTATTTTCTACATCGTCATTTTTTTCCATTCTATATGTATTTATTTTCTACATCGTCATTTTTTTCCATTCTATATGTATTTATTTTCTACATCGTCATTTTTTTCCATTCTATATGTATTTATTTTCTACATCGTCATTTTTTTCCATTCTATCATTTTCTATATGTATTTATTTTCTACATCGTCATTTTTTTCCATTCTATATGTATTTATTTTCTACATCGTCATTTTTTTCCATTCTATATGTATTTATTTTCTACATCGTCATTTTTTTCCATTCTATATGTATTTATTTTCTACATCGTCATTTTTTTCCATTCTATATGTATTTATTTTCTACATCGTCATTTTTTTCCATTCTATATGTATTTATTTTCTACATCGTCATTTTTTTCCATTCTATATGTATTTATTTTCTACATCGTCATTTTTTTCCATTCTATATGTATTTATTTTCTACATCGTCATTTTTTTCCATTCTATATGTATTTATTTTCTACATCGTCATTTTTTTCCATTCTATATGTATTTATTTTCTACATCGTCATTTTTTTCCATTCTATATGTATTTATTTTCTACATCGTCATCTTTTTCCATTCTATATGTATTTATTTTCTACATCGTCATTTTTTTCCATTCTATATGTATTTATTTTCTACATCGTCATTTTTTTCCACTCTATATGTATTTATTTTCTACATCGTCATTTTTTTCCACTCTATATGTATTTATTTTCTACATCGTCATTTTTTTCCATTCTATATGTATTTATTTTCTACATCGTCATTTTTTTCCATTCTATATGTATTTATTTTCTACATCGTCATTTTTTTCCATTCTATATGTATTTATTTTCTACATCGTCATTTTTTTCCATTCTATATGTATTTATTTTCTACATCGTCATTTTTTTCCATTCTATATGTATTTATTTTCTACATCGTCATTTTTTTCCACTCTATATGTATTTATTTTCTACATCGTCATTTTTTTCCATTCTATATGTATTTATTTTCTACATCGTCATTTTTTTCCATTCTATATGTATTTATTTTCTACATCGTCATTTTTTTCCATTCTATATGTATTTATTTTCTACATCGTCATTTTTTTCCATTCTATATGTATTTATTTTCTACATCGTCATTTTTTTCCATTCTATATGTATTTATTTTCTACATCGTCATTTTTTTCCATTCTATATGTATTTATTTTCTACATCGTCATTTTTTTCCATTCTATATGTATTTATTTTCTACATCGTCATTTTTTTCCATTCTATATGTATTTATTTTCTACATCGTCATTTTTTCCATTCTATCATTTTCTATATGTATTTATTTTCTACATCGTCATTTTTTCCATTCTATCATTTTCTATATGTATTTATTTTCTACATCGTCATTTTTTCCATTCTATCATTTTCTATATGTATTTATTTTCTACATCGTCATTTTTTCCATTCTATCATTTTCTATATGTATTTATTTTCTACATCGTCATTTTTTCCATTCTATCATTTTCTATATGTATTTATTTTCTACATCGTCATTTTTTTCCATTCTATATGTATTTATTTTCTACATCGTCATTTTTTTCCATTCTATATGTATTTATTTTCTACATCGTCATTTTTTTCCATTCTATATGTATTTATTTTCTACATCGTCATTTTTTTCCATTCTATATGTATTTATTTTCTACATCGTCATTTTTTTCCATTCTATATGTATTTATTTTCTACATCGTCATTTTTTTCCATTCTATATGTATTTATTTTCTACATCGTCATTTTTTTCCATTCTATATGTATTTATTTTCTACATCGTCATTTTTTTTCCATTCTATATGTATTTATTTTCTACATCGTCATTTTTTTTCCATTCTATATGTATTTATTTTCTACATCGTCATTTTTTTTCCATTCTATATGTATTTATTTTCTACATCGTCATTTTTTTTCCATTCTATATGTATTTATTTTCTACATCGTCATTTTTTTTCCATTCTATATGTATTTATTTTCTACATCGTCATTTTTTTTCCATTCTATATGTATTTATTTTCTACATCGTCATTTTTTTTCCATTCTATATGTATTTATTTTCTACATCGTCATTTTTTTTCCATTCTATATGTATTTATTTTCTACATCGTCATTTTTTTTCCATTCTATATGTATTTATTTTCTACATCGTCATTTTTTTTCCATTCTATATGTATTTATTTTCTACATCGTCATTTTTTTTCCATTCTATATGTATTTATTTTCTACATCGTCATTTTTTTTCCATTCTATATGTATTTATTTTCTACATCGTCATTTTTTTTCCATTCTATATGTATTTATTTTCTACATCGTCATTTTTTTTCCATTCTATATGTATTTATTTTCTACATCGTCATTTTTTTTCCATTCTATATGTATTTATTTTCTACATCGTCATTTTTTTTCCATTCTATATGTATTTATTTTCTACATCGTCATTTTTTTTCCATTCTATATGTATTTATTTTCTACATCGTCATTTTTTTTCCATTCTATATGTATTTATTTTCTACATCGTCATTTTTTTTCCATTCTATATGTATTTATTTTCTACATCGTCATTTTTTTTCCATTCTATATGTATTTATTTTCTACATCGTCATTTTTTTTCCATTCTATATGTATTTATTTTCTACATCGTCATTTTTTTTCCATTCTATATGTATTTATTTTCTACATCGTCATTTTTTTTCCATTCTATATGTATTTATTTTCTACATCGTCATTTTTTTTCCATTCTATATGTATTTATTTTCTACATCGTCATTTTTTTTCCATTCTATATGTATTTATTTTCTACATCGTCATTTTTTTTCCATTCTATATGTATTTATTTTCTACATCGTCATTTTTTTTCCATTCTATATGTATTTATTTTCTACATCGTCATTTTTTTTCCATTCTATATGTATTTATTTTCTACATCGTCATTTTTTTTCCATTCTATATGTATTTATTTTCTACATCGTCATTTTTTTTCCATTCTATATGTATTTATTTTCTACATCGTCATTTTTTTTCCATTCTATATGTATTTATTTTCTACATCGTCATTTTTTTTCCATTCTATCATTTTCTATATGTATTTATTTTCTACATCGTCATTTTTTTTCCATTCTATCATTTTCTATATGTATTTATTTTCTACATCGTCATTTTTTCCATTCTATCATTTTCTATATGTATTTATTTTCTACATCGTCATTTTTTCCATTCTATCATTTTCTATATGTATTTATTTTCTACATCGTCATTTTTTTCCATTCTATATGTATTTATTTTCTACATCGTCATTTTTTTCCATTCTATATGTATTTATTTTCTACATCGTCATTTTTTTCCATTCTATATGTATTTATTTTCTACATCGTCATTTTTTTCCATTCTATATGTATTTATTTTCTACATCGTCATTTTTTTCCATTCTATATGTATTTATTTTCTACATCGTCATTTTTTTCCATTCTATATGTATTTATTTTCTACATCGTCATTTTTTTCCATTCTATCATTTTCTATATGTATTTATTTTCTACATCGTCATTTTTTTCCATTCTATATGTATTTATTTTCTACATCGTCATTTTTTTCCATTCTATATGTATTTATTTTCTACATCGTCATTTTTTTCCATTCTATATGTATTTATTTTTTTCCATTCTATATGTATTTATTTTCTACATCGTCATTTTTTTCCATTCTATATGTATTTATTTTCTACATCGTCATTTTTTTCCATTCTATATGTATTTATTTTCTACATCGTCATTTTTTTCCATTCTATATGTATTTATTTTCTACATCGTCATTTTTTTCCATTCTATATGTATTTATTTTCTACATCGTCATCTTTTTCCATTCTATATGTATTTATTTTCTACATCGTCATTTTTTTCCACTCTATATGTATTTATTTTCTACATCGTCATTTTTTTCCACTCTATATGTATTTATTTTCTACATCGTCATTTTTTTCCACTCTATATGTATTTATTTTCTACATCGTCATTTTTTTCCATTCTATATGTATTTATTTTCTACATCGTCATTTTTTTCCATTCTATATGTATTTATTTTCTACATCGTCATTTTTTTCCATTCTATATGTATTTATTTTCTACATCGTCATTTTTTTCCATTCTATATGTATTTATTTTCTACATCGTCATTTTTTTCCATTCTATATGTATTTATTTTCTACATCGTCATTTTTTTCCATTCTATATGTATTTATTTTCTACATCGTCATTTTTTTCCATTCTATATGTATTTATTTTCTACATCGTCATTTTTTTCCATTCTATATGTATTTATTTTCTACATCGTCATTTTTTTCCATTCTATATGTATTTATTTTCTACATCGTCATTTTTTTCCATTCTATATGTATTTATTTTCTACATCGTCATTTTTTTCCATTCTATATGTATTTATTTTCTACATCGTCATTTTTTTCCATTCTATATGTATTTATTTTCTACATCGTCATTTTTTTCCATTCTATATGTATTTATTTTCTACATCGTCATTTTTTTCCATTCTATATGTATTTATTTTCTACATCGTCATTTTTTTCCATTCTATATGTATTTATTTTCTACATCGTCATTTTTTCCATTCTATCATTTTCTATATGTATTTATTTTCTACATCGTCATTTTTTCCATTCTATCATTTTCTATATGTATTTATTTTCTACATCGTCATTTTTTCCATTCTATCATTTTCTATATGTATTTATTTTCTACATCGTCATTTTTTTCCATTCTATATGTATTTATTTTCTACATCGTCATTTTTTTCCATTCTATATGTATTTATTTTCTACATCGTCATTTTTTTCCATTCTATATGTATTTATTTTCTACATCGTCATTTTTTTCCATTCTATATGTATTTATTTTCTACATCGTCATTTTTTTCCATTCTATATGTATTTATTTTCTACATCGTCATTTTTTTCCATTCTATATGTATTTATTTTCTACATCGTCATTTTTTTCCATTCTATATGTATTTATTTTCTACATCGTCATTTTTTTCCATTCTATATGTATTTATTTTCTACATCGTCATTTTTTTTCCATTCTATATGTATTTATTTTCTACATCGTCATTTTTTTTCCATTCTATATGTATTTATTTTCTACATCGTCATTTTTTTTCCATTCTATATGTATTTATTTTCTACATCGTCATTTTTTCCATTCTATCATTTTCTATATGTATTTATTTTCTACATCGTCATTTTTTCCATTCTATCATTTTCTATATGTATTTATTTTCTACATCGTCATTTTTTTCCATTCTATATGTATTTATTTTCTACATCGTCATTTTTTTCCATTCTATATGTATTTATTTTCTACATCGTCATTTTTTTCCATTCTATATGTATTTATTTTCTACATCGTCATTTTTTTCCATTCTATATGTATTTATTTTCTACATCGTCATTTTTTTCCATTCTATATGTATTTATTTTCTACATCGTCATTTTTTTCCATTCTATATGTATTTATTTTCTACATCGTCATTTTTTTCCATTCTATATGTATTTATTTTCTACATCGTCATTTTTTTCCATTCTATCATTTTCTATATGTATTTATTTTCTACATCGTCATTTTTTTCCATTCTATATGTATTTATTTTCTACATCGTCATTTTTTTCCATTCTATATGTATTTATTTTCTACATCGTCATTTTTTTCCATTCTATATGTATTTATTTTCTACATCGTCATTTTTTTCCATTCTATATGTATTTATTTTCTACATCGTCATTTTTTTCCATTCTATATGTATTTATTTTCTACATCGTCATTTTTTTCCATTCTATATGTATTTATTTTCTACATCGTCATTTTTTTCCATTCTATATGTATTTATTTTCTACATCGTCATTTTTTTCCATTCTATATGTATTTATTTTCTACATCGTCATTTTTTTCCATTCTATATGTATTTATTTTCTACATCGTCATTTTTTTCCATTCTATATGTATTTATTTTCTACATCGTCATCTTTTTCCATTCTATATGTATTTATTTTCTACATCGTCATTTTTTTCCACTCTATATGTATTTATTTTCTACATCGTCATTTTTTTCCACTCTATATGTATTTATTTTCTACATCGTCATTTTTTTCCACTCTATATGTATTTATTTTCTACATCGTCATTTTTTTCCATTCTATATGTATTTATTTTCTACATCGTCATTTTTTTCCATTCTATATGTATTTATTTTCTACATCGTCATTTTTTTCCATTCTATATGTATTTATTTTCTACATCGTCATTTTTTTCCATTCTATATGTATTTATTTTCTACATCGTCATTTTTTTCCATTCTATATGTATTTATTTTCTACATCGTCATTTTTTTCCATTCTATATGTATTTATTTTCTACATCGTCATTTTTTTCCATTCTATATGTATTTATTTTCTACATCGTCATTTTTTTCCATTCTATATGTATTTATTTTCTACATCGTCATTTTTTTCCATTCTATATGTATTTATTTTCTACATCGTCATTTTTTTCCATTCTATATGTATTTATTTTCTACATCGTCATTTTTTTCCATTCTATATGTATTTATTTTCTACATCGTCATTTTTTTCCATTCTATATGTATTTATTTTCTACATCGTCATTTTTTTCCATTCTATATGTATTTATTTTCTACATCGTCATTTTTTTCCATTCTATATGTATTTATTTTCTACATCGTCATTTTTTTCCATTCTATATGTATTTATTTTCTACATCGTCATTTTTTCCATTCTATCATTTTCTATATGTATTTATTTTCTACATCGTCATTTTTTCCATTCTATCATTTTCTATATGTATTTATTTTCTACATCGTCATTTTTTCCATTCTATCATTTTCTATATGTATTTATTTTCTACATCGTCATTTTTTTCCATTCTATATGTATTTATTTTCTACATCGTCATTTTTTTCCATTCTATATGTATTTATTTTCTACATCGTCATTTTTTTCCATTCTATATGTATTTATTTTCTACATCGTCATTTTTTTCCATTCTATATGTATTTATTTTCTACATCGTCATTTTTTTCCATTCTATATGTATTTATTTTCTACATCGTCATTTTTTTCCATTCTATATGTATTTATTTTCTACATCGTCATTTTTTTCCATTCTATATGTATTTATTTTCTACATCGTCATTTTTTTCCATTCTATATGTATTTATTTTCTACATCGTCATTTTTTTTCCATTCTATATGTATTTATTTTCTACATCGTCATTTTTTTTCCATTCTATATGTATTTATTTTCTACATCGTCATTTTTTTTCCATTCTATATGTATTTATTTTCTACATCGTCATTTTTTTTCCATTCTATATGTATTTATTTTCTACATCGTCATTTTTTTTCCATTCTATATGTATTTATTTTCTACATCGTCATTTTTTTTCCATTCTATATGTATTTATTTTCTACATCGTCATTTTTTTTCCATTCTATATGTATTTATTTTCTACATCGTCATTTTTTTTCCATTCTATATGTATTTATTTTCTACATCGTCATTTTTTTTCCATTCTATATGTATTTATTTTCTACATCGTCATTTTTTTTCCATTCTATATGTATTTATTTTCTACATCGTCATTTTTTTTCCATTCTATATGTATTTATTTTCTACATCGTCATTTTTTTTCCATTCTATATGTATTTATTTTCTACATCGTCATTTTTTTTCCATTCTATATGTATTTATTTTCTACATCGTCATTTTTTTTTCCATTCTATATGTATTTATTTTCTACATCGTCATTTTTTTTCCATTAATTTGTTAGGTTAGCTTATTTACCTAACCTCAGCCAGGGTTTCGTCAATACAGCATACTTACGTGACGGTTTCCTTCACTTTTATATACGACGTTCCCTTGACTTCAAAGTTGAATAACTCGAATATTACGCATCAGCGAGCAAAATGTCATTCATGTAAAACTTTTTTAAATGTGTTCCTTAAGTGATTCGTGAGAACCAAATTTTATTTTATTTTTTTTTTTTTTTAATTTCCGTGAGCGCATTTAACTCAATATCGACCGTAGAATTTCCACGGGTCCTGCTAGTCGCAAATATTTACCCCAGCAAGTGCAATACATCATGTAACGGTAGTTAATCAGTTGTGTGTCGGAGACTTAAACCAACATCTGTTACAAAGCAATTGAAGCGTATGTAGCCGATGGATGCCCCAATATTACAACATGCAGTACAACCTTAATGTTACGTCCCACAACATTTGTGCAGAATAGCGCAAGTGGCCAGAAGAGGATTCCCAGCCCTGATGCCCCCGGCCTCGCCCTAGCACCGCAACAGAATCACGTAATTATATGTTGTATTGGCCTCCAAAACTTATATTTTTTAGGCCTCGTGAAGATAAGTTTTTCCAAGAGATGAGCTTTGTGTTGTTCAAAAGAATAGACTATCAATTTTTTTAAAGGATAAGTTTCTAGATTTTAATTGGTTTTGGGAGAATAGGTTTTCATAGGATTGGATGTTTTGATATAAGTTAACTCGGGAAAATTCGTGGGAAAAAATAGCCTATCCTAACCCAATATAATCTATCTGAGCCTCACCCATTCTAGCCAAATGAGCTAATATCTTAGTCTAACCCGTCGTTACATATCCTACCTTACCTATTTCATTACCTAGCAGGACCCGCGAAAAAAATTAAACAATTTTAACACATGTTCAGGCTGTTGCATAGATACCGCAACGGTCTTTGTATTTATTGATGGAGGCTACGAGATTGTAAAGCGGCCCATAGACGATCAATTTTATTGTCAATATAATTGACAATATTATAATTATATTATGTTTTCATATAATATAATTGACAGTTAAATTGATTGTCTATGGGCTGCTTAACGGACGGATGAACTAACAAGGATAATAATTATATGGTAGATATAACTTTTTCAAATGAATAGGTTCTGTGTTCACTCTTCAGGGGGGGGGGGGGGAGGTAGATAACTGATGTATCTGTAAGATTCGTGTTCCCGGAGGAATATGCTAGGTCGTCTTTCTTACCGTTGAAATAGTTTGTTTCAGTTCACTGCTATCCCGCATCATTTATTTTGACATATCGTAAACTTCTTTCTAACATGCTGTGGAGACCACAGACCTTGTGCATAGATTCTCCGTTCCTCGAGCACACACAAATGCCAACCTTCTCATTTTTCCAAAAACCCTCGCATTAATTCGAGCGGCCTATCATAAAAAAACGGAAGTGGCAATACACTACAAACACTTCAGATGGACTGGTCCGGCTGATTTACGAAGGTGTCGGGAGGTGGCAAGGAGCTGATCTGCGGGACACGACATCTGTCTCAATACAAGACGGGTGAAGTGAGGTGGGTTATGAGTGCACCATAGAGACTAGTATTGACCCTTTGATACAAGTAGTGCATATTATAGACTAGTATTGACCCTTTGATACAAGTAGTGCATATTATAGACTAGTGATGACTCTTTGATACAAGTAGTACACACTATAGACTAGTGATGACTCTTTGATACAAGTAGTACACACTATAGACTAGTGATGACTCTTTGATACAAGCAGCACATACTATAGACTAGTGATGACTCTTTGATACAAGTAGTACACACTATAGACTAGTGATGACTCTTTGATACAAGTAGTACACACTATAGACTAGTATTGACCCTTTGATACAAGTAGTGCATATTATAGACTAGTGTTGACTCTTTGATACAAGTAGTACACACTATAGACTAGTGATGACTCTTTGATACAAGTAGTACACACTATAGACTAGTGATGACTCTTTGATACAATCATTACATACTATAGACTCAATGTGCAATTGCGAGGCCACATAGAAGTGTGCGATACCCTGCTCGACTTTCTCTTTTACAGAGGAGGTGTTAGGTACACTCTAGAAATCAAGGTGTTGGGTATGGGAATTACCGCTTTTACGGGGGGGGGGGGACTGTGAGGTCCCGAGGTGAAGGTTGAGTAGGCCTTCCCTTTTGTTGAAATATAAGAGGTTTGTTGATTTTTGAAACACGTTTGAGGTAACCAACATTTGTTGTTCCAGAGAGACGCTCGGTTCTGCCTGAGGACCGTCACCTATACAAGAAGACCCAAGGCCCCCCCCCCCCCCAAACACCGCTCCCAGGGCTGGATCGAAGCCCTAATGACATACTAGAAGATACGGATATTTTCACTGTTATATTCATATAGCGTGAAATCCATGTTTTTGGCGATGGTAGGGACAGGGGGGAAGCGTCTATCTCCCATTTACGACCCCGTTTTTGTTCTCATGCCAGGTCATGTTGTCATAAGTTTTCCATTCTATCATTTTCTATATCGTCATAAGTTTTCCATTCTATCATTTTCTATATCGTCATAAGTTTTCCATTCTATCATTTTCTATATGTATTTATTTTCTATATCGTCATTTTTTCCATCTATATCGTCATTTTTTCCATTCTATATCGTCATTTTTTCCATTCTATATCGTCATTTTTTCCATTCTATATCGTCATTTTTTCCATTCTATATCGTCATTTTTTCCATTCTATATCGTCATTTTTTCCATTCTATATCGTCATTTTTTCCATTCTATATCGTCATTTTTTTCCATTCTATATCGTCATTTTTTCCATTCTATATCGTCATTTTTTCCATTCTAATCGTCATTTTTTCCATTCTATATCGTCATTTTTTCCATTCTATATCGTCATTTTTTCCATTCTATATCGTCATTTTTTCCATTCTATATCGTCATTTTTTCCATTCTATATCGTCATTTTTTCATTCTATATCGTCATTTTTTCCATTCTATATCGTCATTTTTTCCATTCTATATCGTCATTTTTTCCATTCTATATCGTCATTTTTTCCATTCTATATCGTCATTTTTTCCATTCTATATCGTCATTTTTTCCATTCTATATCGTCATTTTTTCCATTCTATATCGTCATTTTTTCCATTCTATATCGTCATTTTTTCCATTCTATATCGTCATTTTTTCCATTCTATATCGTCATTTTTTCCATTCTATATCGTCATTTTTTTCCATTCTATATCGTCATTTTTTCCATTCTATATCGTCATTTTTTCCATTCTATATCGTCATTTTTTCCATTCTATATCGTCATTTTTTCCATTCTATATCGTCATTTTTTCCATTCTATATCGTCATTTTTTCCATTCTATATCGTCATTTTTTCCATTCTATATCGTCATTTTTTCCATTCTATATCGTCATTTTTTCCATTTCTATATCGTCATTTTTTCCATTCTATATCGTCATTTTTTCCATTCTATATCGTCATTTTTTCCATTCTATATCGTCATTTTTTCCATTCTATATCGTCATTTTTTCCATTCTATATCGTCATTTTTTCCATTCTATATCGTCATTTTTTCCATTCTATATCGTCATTTTTTCCATTCTATATCGTCATTTTTTCCATTCTATATCGTCATTTTTTCCATTCTATATCGTCATTTTTTCCATTCTATATCGTCATTTTTTCCATTCTATATCGTCATTTTTTCCATTCTATATCGTCATTTTTTCCATTCTATATCGTCATTTTTTCCATTCTATATCGTCATTTTTTCCATTCTATATCGTCATTTTTTCCATTCTATATCGTCATTTTTTCCATTCTATATCGTCATTTTTTCCATTCTATATCGTCATTTTTTCCATTCTATATCGTCATTTTTTCCATTCTATATCGTCATTTTTTCCATTCTATATCGTCATTTTTTCCATTCTATATCGTCATTTTTTCCATTCTATATCGTCATTTTTTTCCATTCTATATCGTCATTTTTTCCATTCTATATCGTCATTTTTTCCATTCTATATCGTCATTTTTTCCATTCTATATCGTCATTTTTTCCATTCTATATCGTCATTTTTTCCATTCTATATCGTCATTTTTTCCATTCTATATCGTCATTTTTTCCATTCTATATCGTCATTTTTTCCATTCTATATCGTCATTTTTTCCATTCTATATCGTCATTTTTTCCATTCTATATCGTCATTTTTTCCATTCTATATCGTCATTTTTTCCATTCTATATCGTCATTTTTTCCATTCTATATCGTCATTTTTTCCATTCTATATCGTCATTTTTTCCATTCTATATCGTCATTTTTTCCATTCTATATCGTCATTTTTTCCATTCTATATCGTCATTTTTTCCATTCTATATCGTCATTTTTTCCATTCTATATCGTCATTTTTTCCATTCTATATCGTCATTTTTTCCATTCTATATCGTCATTTTTTCCATTCTATATCGTCATTTTTTCCATTCTATATCGTCATTTTTTCCATTCTATATCGTCATTTTTTCCATTCTATATCGTCATTTTTTCCATTCTATATCGTCATTTTTTCCATTCTATATCGTCATTTTTTTCCATTCTATATCGTCATTTTTTCCATTCTATATCGTCATTTTTTCCATTCTATATCGTCATTTTTTCCATTCTATATCGTCATTTTTTCCATTCTATATCGTCATTTTTTCCATTCTATATCGTCATTTTTTCCATTCTATATCGTCATTTTTTCCATTCTATATCGTCATTTTTTCCATTCTATATCGTCATTTTTTCCATTCTATATCGTCATTTTTTCCATTCTATATCGTCATTTTTTCCATTCTATATCGTCATTTTTTCCATTCTATATCGTCATTTTTTTCCATTCTATATCGTCATTTTTTCCATTCTATATCGTCATTTTTCCATTCTATATCGTCATTTTTTCCATTCTATATCGTCATTTTTTCCATTCTATATCGTCATTTTTCCATTCTATATCGTCATTTTTTCCATTCTATATCGTCATTTTTTCCATTCTATATCGTCATTTTTTCCATTCTATATCGTCATTTTTTCCATTCTATATCGTCATTTTTTCCATTCTATATCGTCATTTTTTCCATTCTATATCGTCATTTTTTCCATTCTATATCGTCATTTTTTTCCATTCTATATCGTCATTTTTTCCATTCTATATCGTCATTTTTTCCATTCTATATCGTCATTTTTTCCATTCTATATCGTCATTTTTTCCATTCTATATCGTCATTTTTTCCATTCTATATCGTCATTTTTTCCATTCTATATCGTCATTTTTTCCATTCTATATCGTCATTTTTTCCATTCTATATCGTCATTTTTTCCATTCTATATCGTCATTTTTTCCATTCTATATCGTCATTTTTTCCATTCTATATCGTCATTTTTTCCATTCTATATCGTCATTTTTTCCATTCTATATCGTCATTTTTTTCCATTCTATATCGTCATTTTTTCCATTCTATATCGTCATTTTTTCCATTCTATATCGTCATTTTTTCCATTCTATATCGTCATTTTTTCCATTCTATATCGTCATTTTTTCCATTCTATATCGTCATTTTTTCCATTCTATATCGTCATTTTTTCCATTCTATATCGTCATTTTTTCCATTCTATATCGTCATTTTTTTCCATTCTATATCGTCATTTTTTCCATTCTATATCGTCATTTTTTTCCATTCTATATCGTCATTTTTTCCATTCTATATCGTCATTTTTTCCATTCTATATCGTCATTTTTTTCCATTCTATATCGTCATTTTTTCCATTCTATATCGTCATTTTTTTCCATTCTATATCGTCATTTTTTCCATTCTATATCGTCATTTTTTCCATTCTATATCGTCATTTTTTCCATTCTATCATTTTCTACATGTATCTATGTTCTATATCGTCATTTTTTCCATTCTATCATTTTCTACATGTATCTATGTTCTATATCGTCATTTTTTCCATTCTATCATTTTCTACATGTATCTATGTTCTATATCGTCATTTTTTCCATTCTATCATTTTCTACATGTATCTATGTTCTATATCGTCATTTTTTTCCATTCTATCATTTTCTACATGTATCTATGTTCTATATCGTCATTTTTTCCATTCTATCATTTTCTACATGTATCTATGTTCTATATCGTCATTTTTTCCATTCTATCATTTTCTACATGTATCTATGTTCTATATCGTCATTTTTTCCATTCTATCATTTTCTACATGTATCTATGTTCTATATCGTCATTTTTTCCATTCTATCATTTTCTACATGTATCTATGTTCTATATCGTCATTTTTTCCATTCTATCATTTTCTACATGTATCTATGTTCTATATCGTCATTTTTTCCATTCTATCATTTTCTACATGTATCTATGTTCTATATCGTCATTTTTTCCATTCTAATCATTTTCTACATGTATCTATGTTCTATATCGTCATTTTTTCCATTCTATCATTTTCTACATGTATTCATTATATATATAGAAATTGTTTTTACAAATACATAGTTTATACGGATATAAACGCATATCAATATCCTAAGTAGGAACTGTGCAATACATACAACTGGCAAAGAGAGGCATTGAGAGACCTCCGTTTGACGGCGCACTAGGTACTAACAACTAAAGTTAAAAAAAAATAAAATAAATACCATAGATATATAGCCTGTTGGCCGCCGACACGTAGCTAAAAAAAAAGAAGCTGTGCGCCGGACAAATCGATGGCCTCGCTATTCCATGTTCCCTCCAACCCGCCCGGTCAGGGCGGCAAATATAGGGGCCTTGGGTGCAATAACAGCAAAGTTATCAAGTTATTTTCGACCGAAATATAAGAATTCTGCCCACACATGCGGATTATGGACTTAAATAACAGTTGTTTTCCCCATCGGGTGCACACATTTGTTCCGAGAGGATATTTCCCTGGATGGCCTATTCGTAAGTCCGATACGATCAACGTACGAACCTTGGAATTGGCCAAACAAGTGAAATACCTTCGCAAAACAAATGTGTGTTCAATTTATGGGAGAAACTGTATTCAAAGTACATAATACGCAGGAATATGTTAAAATTCATGTGTCCCGGTCACAAAATGAACCTGGCGACAATGGTGTTGTGGAGACAGGAAGCTATCGAAAAAACTTCAAGTTCCAATGGAGGGCGGCCTATGAATGAGCTTTCAAATTGTGATTCGTAGGCCTCCCCATGAACAGGCCTAAGCCAAGTCGCAACAATTGTGCAACACAAAGGCCGTTTCATGGTAGACTTGCCCACCAACACAATCCAGAGCACACACACCACTTGCCCATTGTGCACCTGAATTTCTCGACATGCTTACAATGCTCCTACCGAGTCCAAGTTTTTCGCCGCCTGCATGCATGTTTTTCGCCGCCCCAAGTTATTAAATCGCTTGGGGGGTGAAAACATTCATGCTCCTGCGAAAAAGCTGGACTTGGTATTGCACCCGCGGCCCCAACACATAAATAAATATGAACACACAGTCTTTATTAAATTCGCTTTAACCCTCACGGCTGCCAAGAGGGTCGTCGTCCCTCCAACGCTGGTTCCTCCACAGGTCTTCCGCCTCCTGCAACGACAAGAACAACATATCTACTTTTACATTCTACTTTCTGTATTTATCTATTCATCTATTATATATATTTTTCATTCATAATAATAGTTGATGAATTGATTTTCAGTCTTCACTGAAAAGCCTATCCTAGAGATATGGTTATAGGCTAATTTGGGCCTCCCTAACCCTACAAAATAAGGGTATGGAAGGAGGAAGGCACCATTTAGTATGGATATTAGAGAGTGCGGAATCTTTGCACAAGGTGCACAGAAACAGTATCTTGCGAAAGAAGATCATGAAACAAGACAAAAGTCAAAGAAGGAAGCAGTAGGGGCTAAAAACCAAAACAGCAGTCAACCGAAGTATAAAAGCATTTAATTTCAACAAAAAAAAAGGCAACAATGTTCCAAGAGAGGAAGGATGGAGGCACTATTTAGTATGGAGGTAAGGAAACGTGGAATTTATGCACAAGGATACACAAGGTGCACAGAAACAGTAAGCTAAGAAAGAAGTTCATGAAACAAGACAAAAGTAGAAGAAGAAAGCAATAGGTGCTAAAAAACAGGACAGCAGTCAACCGAAAAATATGGTCCTTAGCGAAAGAGAAGCTTATTCTATTTAACCCTTTAACGTCCGAATTTTTGTACTCATATTACCGTTAACACAACCACCGTCACTAAACTGTCGCTGGCATCTGGCAGTCCCCGATATCAGGATGGGATAGGAACTGCCACTTGGCAGAGAACTTCAAAGAACACATTAGGGAACTAATTAAATAAGAAATACAATATATTGAGGGTATTTTTGAAAGAGGACACTGGTGTCCTCTGGGGCGTTAAAGGGTTAAAAGAAAAAGCCAACCTAGCATTTAGTTTTGAACCTCGCATAGCTCCCCTGGGATCAAAAATTCCCTTAGATACAATAGTTGTGTCCCCCTGAGGGGTAGTCAGAAAAGGAGCAGTCCCATTCTACAAGGCGTTTCACAAAAAATAAAACAATCCTATGCTAATAACTTGTAAACCAAACATGCTAGATAAATATGCATTTGGTCAAATGCAAGACGTAGCTTTCTGGTACGATAACTATTGATTTATTAAATTTTATATCAATTGATTTATTATTCATTACTTAAAACGGGGGTTTTCAAATTTTTTTTTCGACGCAACCGATGAGGCGGCTCCGTATGAAGTGGAGAAATTTACCGAGCAAACAGTAAGGAATTAGCAGGACCCGGATAAATTCCACGGACAATGTCATCGTCAAGATAGGTGGACCCGTGAAAAAATGCCGTCAACATTACCTTACATATTCTAACATAACCTATCCCAACCTATCCCAACCTATCCCAACCTATCCCAACCTATCCCAACCTATCCTTACATAACATATTCTAACCTATCTTGTCCTTACCTATGCAAATCGAACTTATCCTGAAACTGTGTCAAACATAAAAAAAACCGAAGGCCCGTGAAAAAATTCCGTCAACCTTTCCTATCCCGATAAAATGTCAAATCTATCTATGCATTTAAAGTCGATCTTTGAATGTAACACTCAGGAATTCGGTATCCACGATACCGCTAACTCAGATGAGACCGTAACGGAAAGAATATAAGTAACTAGATTAGATTAATAGTAAGTTTGGGACTCCCGATCCGCCACAAAGGCGATCCAAAGAGAGGAAAAGGAAGGCAACATTTAGAATGGATTCAAGTGAACGGGGAATCTATGCACGCGGTGATTCCATAGCAAGTCAGAAAGGAAGTTCATGAAACAAGACAAAAGTAGAAGAAGAAAGCAATAGGTGCTGGAAAACAGGACAGCAGTGAAGCGGAAAAAAATGGTTATTGACATAACAAAAACATTTCATTACAACAAAAAGAAGATATACCCAACCTTCAGCTCAGGACCTCACATTTCCCCCTGGGAGCGCTAATTCCCACAGTTACAATAGTTGTTTCCCCCTGAGGGCATGAAAAACCTAAAAACCGACTGTCGAAAGACCTGAAAATAAAACCTTATAAAACCTACAAACAAACCTTTGGAAAACCTAAAAACCAATTCCTGGAAAACCTAAAAACAAATCCTTACAAAACGTAAAAAACCTGTCTCAAATTCCTAACGAAACTGACTCGTAAAGCGCAATAAACCATAACATTGAACCACCTAAACAACCGATGCTTATTGCCCCCATGTAACTAGTGACCAGTGCTCGTAACTAGGATACGGCCTAACAAACATCTGCGAAGGAAGGCCTAACAAACATCAGCGAAGGAAGGCCTAACAAACATCTGCGAAGGAAGGCCTAACAAACATCAGCGAAGGAAGGCCTAACAAACATCTGCGAAAGAAGGCCTAACAAACATCTGCGAAGGAAGGCCTAACAAACAGTAGCGAAAGAAGGCCTAACAAACATCTGCGAAGGAAGGCCTAACAAACAGTAGCGAAGGAAGGCCTAACAAACAGTAGCGAAGGAAGGCCTAACAAACAGTAGCGAAGGAAGGCCTAACAAACAGTAGCGAAGGAAGGCCTAACAAACAGTAGCGAAAGAAGGCCTAACAAACAGTAGCGAAAGAAGGCCTAACAAACAGTAGCGAAAGAAGGCCTAACAAACAGTAGCGAAAGAAGGCCTAACAAACAGTAGCGAAAGAAGGCCTAACAAACATCTGCGAAGGACGGCCTAACAAACATCTGCGAAGGACGGCCTAACAAACATCTGCGAAGGACGGCCTAACAAACATCTGCGAAGGACGGCCTAACAAACATCTGCGAAGGACGGCCTAACAAACAGTAGCGAAGGAAGGCCTAACAAACAGTAGCGAAGGAAGGCCTAACAAACAGTAGCGAAGGAAGGCCTAACAAACAGTAGCGAAGGAAGGCCTAACAAACAGTAGCGAAGGAAGGCCTAACAAACAGTAGCGAAGGAAGGCCTAACAAACAGTAGCGAAGGAAGGCCTAACAAACAGTAGCGAAGGAAGGCCTAACAAACAGTAGCGAAGGAAGGCCTAACAAACAGTAGCGAAGGAAGGCCTAACAAACAGTAGCGAAGGAAGGCCTAACAAACAGTAGCGAAGGAAGGCCTAACAAACAGTAGCGAAGGAAGGCCTAACAAACAGTAGCGAAGGAAGGCCTAACAAACAGTAGCGAAGGAAGGCCTAACAAACAGTAGCGAAGGAAGGCCTAACAAACAGTAGCGAAGGAAGGCCTAACAAACAGTAGCGAAGGAAGGCCTAACAAACAGTAGCGAAGGAAGGCCTAACAAACAGTAGCGAAGGAAGGCCTAACAAACAGTAGCGAAGGAAGGCCTAACAAACAGTAGCGAAGGAAGGCCTAACAAACAGTAGCGAAGGAAGGCCTAACAAACAGTAGCGAAGGAAGGCCTAACAAACAGTAGCGAAGGAAGGCCTAACAAACAGTAGCGAAGGAAGGCCATACAAACAGTAGCGAAGGAAGGCCATACAAACAGTAGCGAAGGAAGGCCATACAAACAGTAGCGAAGGAAGGCCATACAAACAGTAGCGAAGGAAGGCCATACAAACAGTAGCGAATGAAGGCCTTACAAACAGTAGCGAAGGAAGGCCTAACAAACAGTAGCGAAGGAAGGCCTAACAAACAGTAGCGAAGGAAGGCCTAACAAACAGTAGCGAAAGAAGACCTAACAAACATCAGCGAAGGAAGGCCTAACAAACATCAGCGAAGGAAGGCCTAACAAACAGTAGCGAAAGAAGACCTAACAAACATCAGCGAAGGAAGGCCTAACAAACACCAGCGAAGGAAGGCCTAACAAACATCAGCGAAGGAAGGCCTAACAAACACCAGCGAAGGAAGGCCTAACAAACACCAGCGAAGGAAGGCCTAACAAACACCAGCGAAGGAAGGCCTAACAAACATCAGCGAAGGAAGGCCTAACAAATGAGGACCCGCACCAACAGATGTAGGCATGGATCAAATATAATAGAAATAACTCGATTAATTAACTATAAATTAGTTACAGCCTTCTATACCACAACTATGATGTCCAAAGGAAGGGCGGATAAAGGCGGTACCATTTAGTATAGAGTTTAAGGGAACAGGGAATCTATGCACGCGGTGCGTGTACCCTCACATGTTTCAAAACAAGCTAACCAGCGTTTTCTGTTCACAAATAAATTACTAAAAACACATACGTGCATCTAAAGAACTAAAAAACTTGCGTCTTTTAAGAAACCAGAAAGCGTATCTTCATGAAAAACTAAAAAATTAACATCACGAAGCCTAAAAATTTTATGTCAAGCCTAAAAATCTTAGGCCTATACTAGATATAATTACGCGTGTGTGCTGCAATGCTATTTAATTATATATAAATAAGTACACTAATATATATACATATTAAATATCTTATATATTAATACATTATTAGATTAATATAGATATATAGATATATTTATATAATAACTATAATTATACAGGTTATATATTTATATAATATAACACAAGGTATAATTACGCGAGTCTGCTGCGGTGCTGGGGCGGGGCCGGGGGCGGCAGGGCTGGGAATCTCCTGCTGGCTTTCCTGCACAAATTTATGTAATTTAATAAGGATGCCATTTAAATACGTTGTAAAAGTAATGTTATTATAGTAAAAATTTATGTCGTAATAATTATTCCATTATAAATTGAATAATATCACGAAGTAATATCAATGTTTTACTCTACCTTATAATACTGTACTTGGGCATAGCTTAGATTAGATTAGATAATTAGTTAGTTTAAGCCTCCGTATCCTAAACAAAGGCTATCCAAAGAGAGGAAGGAGGAAGGCACCATTTAGTATGGAGTTGAGGGAACGCGGAATGTACGCACAAGGTGCACAGAAACAGTAAGCTGAGAAAGAAGTACATGAAACAAGACAAAAGTAGAAGAAGAAAGCAATAGGTGCTGAAAAACAGGACAGCATTCAACCGAAAAAATATGGTCCGTAACAAAACAAAAACCTAGTCCATTTCTACACATGGAGGGCCTACCTCACCCTCAGCTCGGGACCTCACATATCACCCCCTAGGAGCGTTACTTGTACATAGCGTAACACACGCAAAAAAAATACACACAAAAAAATGCACACACCACACACATCCAGAGGCACACAACACAAGCCCCGCAACACGGTGTGACGGCCTACCTAATTACCGTTAGTCAATTAATCAAATTAGTATTAATTAGTCAATTAATCAAATTAGAATTAATTAGTCAATTAATCAAATTAGGATTAATTAGTCAATCAAATTGGGATTAATTAGACAATTAATCAAATTAGGATTAATTAGTCAATTAATCAAATTAGGATTAATTAGTCAATTAATCAAATTAGAATTAATTAGTCAATTAATCGAATTAGGATTAATTAGTCAATTAATCAAATTAGGATTAATTAGTCAATTAATCAAATTGGGAATAATTAGACAATTAATCAAATTTGGATTAATTAGTCAATAAATCACATTAGTATTAATTAGTCAATTAATCAAATTAGAATTAGTGGCCGCAGTGGCCGAGTGTATAGAGCGCTTGCGTTCTATGCTTCATGCCCAGGTTCGATCCCTGTGAGCGGCAGTTGGCGTGAAAAACGCTGATGCGGCAAATCAGGGTCGTTGCCTGCAGTATGGTCACTGTCCTCAAGGAATGTTACCTGAGCACTAAACGAGAGGAAAATGAGGCCTAAAGCTCGGGCGTGACTAGGGGCCTGGGGAACCCCTATCATGTACATTCCCTGTAAAGTATCATGTAAATGATGCTAGCCACCCTCTACGTGAAAAGAGGAAAAGGCTTGGTATATACTAGACTTAATTAGTCAATTAATCAAATTAGGATTAATTAGTCAATTAATCAAATTGGGATTAATTAGACAATTAATCAAATTGGGATTAATTAGACAATTAATCAAATTAGGATTAATTAGTCAATTAATCAAATTAGGATTAATTAGTCAATTAATCAAATTAGGATTAATTAGTCAATCAATCAAATTAGGATTAATTAGTCAATCAAGTTTATACTGTACACTAGATATGCATAAATTCCCTAGAGATAGCAGAATCATTCATTATAGAGCCATAAATTCCCTGACAGGGTATTGGAGTGCCCACATTAACGCTGTAAACGTTCTTTTTTGGGGTAACTTTTCAGTATTTGGAGTAATTTTCTTGGTTCCAAAGCGAATGACAATTTGGAAAGCTTGTCTTTTATAGAATTTTAGCCAAGTCCCTTAATTTAATTCTTTTTGCGGTTCTTCTCCGCCAAAATTTGTAATTTTAAAATTCAAAATTTGAAAATTTCGACAAAATTAGAATAAACAAGTATTAAAAACAAAAAAATTCCCCTACACGCTCCAGCTACAGTACGCCAGTCAAGCTTGCCATTTTGTCGGCATTTCTGGAGTTTAACTGCATTATTTTTTTATAACTAAATTTTTGTTTAAAATTCAATTATTAGGCAGTAAATTTTTTTCATTTTATTTTTTTATATTGAATTTGAAACACATTTAACTATCTATGTTAGTCTTCGATAATCTTAGGTCAGGCTAGATTTTTTCCAAATATAACGCAATTTTTATGAAACGAAAAATTCACTTCAGTCAATAAATTGAATTTATTTAAAAACTGAATTTGAAACATTTTATTATTTATAATTTTATTTCACAATTTAATGTCAAGTTATACTAGTTTTATTTAAATATGGTCAGATTTTTATGAAACTTGCGCACTTCATATATAATCAAATTTAAAACACATTTCATTCGTAGTATTTTTCAAGTTTTGCTGATATTTTTCGGAAAAATCAAAGAGTAATTAAACTCCAGATATTCCTGACATCAATAACGCAACACGATACCAATAACGTTATTATATTCACAACATGGAGGTGTCGCTATTTCTACACACCCAACTGAGTTGTGCAATGCCTCCATTACACACCTACACACCAAAATTACACCTACACACCTGCATTATAATTAGACGTACACCCCCACACACCTGCATTACATGCCTATACACCCCCACATACCTGCATTACACACCTAGAAACCTGCATTACACCCCTACACACCCCCAAACACCTGCATTACACACCTACACTCCCCAACACACCTGCATTAAAAACCTACAAGCCTGCATTACACCCCTACACACCCCCAAACACCTGCATTACACACCTGCACACCCCCACACACCTGCATTACACGCCTATACACCCCCACACACCTGCATTAAACGCCTAAACACCCCCACATACCTGAATTACACACCTACACACCCCCACATACCTGAATTACACACCTACACACCCCCACATGCCTGAATTACACACCAACACACACCTGCATTACACAAAATGACACCTACACACCAATACACCCCACATTAGACACCCATACAGCTGCATTACATACCTACACACCTGCATTACACCCCTACACACCCGCATAGCACACCTACACACCCGCATAGCACACCTACACATCACCACATACCTGTATGACACACGTACACGAGAATTAATGGTCGATATTGATTTTAATACACTCACGCAAATCAAAAATTCGGTCCCACGAATCACTAAAGGAACACATTTAAAAGCGTTTCGCATCGAGAACATTTGCTCGCTGATGCATAATTATCGAGTTATTCAACTTTGGAGTTATAGGAACGTCGTATATGAAAGTGAAGAAACACACGCGTAGATATACTGCAATACGGTATTGAAGTAACGCAAGGTGAGGTTAGGTAAAGTTAGGTTAATTTGCACATTGACTGCAACGTGACCCACCGGTGGTACACGGAAGGAATTTCATAACAATGCAGACCGACCAGTAGTCACAAACTCAATTTCCATAAATACTTAATCAAAGCTAAATGAAGGCACAATCCAGTTCATGTTTGCTATTTTCAACACCGCGCGCTGCAGTTGACTTTAAATTTGAGTTTGGTGTTGAACTTCAGTTTTACCAGCCGAAGTCAATGTTTAAATAAACTACCTAAATAAACCTTAAATAGCTTACCGTAACTTTGTCAAAGCAATGCGGTTTTTCTTCGCCCAAAAAAGTGGGCGTGTCCCAACAACGCCGCGCCTACTACACAATGCTATTCCTACCTGAACATAATTTATATTATATCTTGAAAATAACGCATCAGCGAGCAAAATGTCATTCGTGTAAAACGTCTTTAAAAGTGTTCTTTTATCGGTTCTTGGGAATATAATTATTAAAATCGTTGAAGATATTAAAGTGAATATATACGTAAATTCCCTTGAGGTAGTAGATAAGTTCAGGAAGTAGGTATAAATAAGCCACTTTCATCGCATCCCTAAACGCAACACGCCTGCTCTACGTAACTACACACCGCCACATACTTAAATTACACGCCTACACATCTCCATACACCTGCATACCCCACCTGCATAACACACCTACATAACACACCTACACACACATGCACTAGCATTAAACACACACACTCCCCTACACACACCTGCATAACACACCTACACACCCACAGATACCTACATAACACACCTGCACCAGAATTAAACACCCCCACATACCTGCATAACACATGCGCAGCTCCCAACACACGCGGAGGACGGCGGCCACAACCCTCACATGGCCACGGCGGACACCAAAATGGCGGACACAGCACGGCGGACACCGGCGTCTTTTTCTCTACGGCGACGTGGCTCGCAGGATCGCAGGAAAGTAAAAAATATTAAAGAAAAATTTATTTTGAATAAATTTTAAACATAGAATGTTGAAACATTTATTTTTAAAATAACCTAATATTAACGTCCTTAACTAATGATAAGAAATTGGTATCTCAATAACCTTGTGAAGAAAAAGGAAAGAAAAGAAGATAAAAATATTTTATTTCGAATAAAGTTCAAACATGAAATATTTAAACATTGTTTTTTTTAAATACCTTAATATTAACGTCCTTAACGAATAATACAAATTGTAGTTGTACTTATAGGGCGATTCTTAGGGAATCTTATTCTTAAAGTAAAAAGAAGAACCAACTTTATAGAGAACATTTATTGTAGCGAACGTTTCGGAATATAATTCATTCCATCACCAGTGCTGGAAGAAATAAAAAAAAGGTATCGTAATATCCGTGTGAAATGTTGAAACAAAAATTTTGAAACAAAAATGTTGAAACAAAAATGTTGAAACAAAAATGTTGAAACAAAAATGTTGAAACAAAAATGTTGAAACAAAAATTTTGAAACAAAAATTTTGAAACAAAAATGTTGAAACAAAAATGTTGAAACAAAAATGTTGAAACAAAAATGTTGAAACAAAAATGTTGAAACAAAAATTTTGAAACAAAAATGTTGAAACAAAAATGTTGAAACAAAAATGTTGAAACAAAAATGTTGAAACAAAAATGTTGAAACAAAAATGTTGAAACAAAAGATGATTGAATGGAAAGCACAACAAAAATCAGTTCCCTTCGTTGCGTAACCTGATTTTATTATGAATAAATATATATGTAACTAAGAGAACTTCGTATATTAGTAACTAAGGACACAAATATATATATAAATAAATAACTAAGTAACTTGGAGAACTTTAAATATAAGTAACTAAGAAAACAAATATAGATATAAGTAAATAATTACCTAAGAGAACTTTAAATATAAGTAACTAAGAAACAAATATAGATATAAGTAATTAATTACCTAAGAGAACTTTAAATATAAGTAACTAAGAAAACAAATATAAATATAAGTAACTAATTGCCTAACAGAACGTTAAATATAAGTAGCTAAGAAAAAAAATATAAATATAAGTAACTAATTACCGAAGAGAACTTCAAATATAAGTAACTAAGAAAACAAATATAAATATAACTAAGTACCTAACAGAACTTTAAAAATAAGTAACTAAGAAAACAAATATAAATATAAGTAACTAGTTACCGAAGAGAACTTCAAATATAAGTAACTAAGAAAACAAATATAAATATAACCAATTACCTAACAGAACTTTAAATATAGGTCACTAAGAAAACAAATATAAATATAAATGAGTTAGTTCGTCCTTTTATCCGTCATCATATATTATTATTAATTCAACATGATTTAAAATGTATTTTTTCAACTCGTTCTCAGGTGCAACATTAACGTGGAAGGAAATTTATTCATAAAATCGTCCCATAGACGATTAATTCAATTGTCAATATTCACCATTGTCAATTATATTGATAATTAAATTGTCAATATTCATCATTGTCAATTATATTGACATTTAAATTGTCGATATTCATCATTGTCAACTATATTCTCAATAAAATTGTCAATATTCAGTATGTCAATTATATTGATAATTAAATTGTCAAAATTCATCATTGTCAATTATATGGACAATAAAACTGTCAATATTCATTGATAATTAAATTGTCAAAATTCATCATTGTCAATTATATGGACAATAAAACTGTCAATATTCATTGATAATTAAATTGTCAATATTCATCATTGTCAATTATATGGAAAATAAAACCGTTCGTCTATGGGCCGCTTTGAGCACATTGTCATGTGTCAGAGAGGTATTTGAAATTGCCCTAATCTGGGCCATTTTTTTTTGCTAACAGAAATGCTCGCTTCTTATGAAGTGAAAACTCTGTGACTACCACTAGTGACTACCACTGGTGACTACCACTGGTGACTACCACTGGTGACTGCCACTGGTGACTACCACTGGTGACTGCCACTGGTGACTGCCACTGGTGACTACCACTGGTGACTACCACTGGTGACTACCACTGGTGACTACCACTGGTGACCACCACTGGTGACTACCACTGGTGACTGCCACTGGTGACTACCACTGGTGACTGCCACTGGTGACTGCCACTGGTGACTACCACTGGTGACTACCACTGGTGACTACCACTGGTGACTACCACTGGTGACTACCACTGGTGACTACCACTGGTGACTACCACTGGTGACTACCACTGGTGACTACCACTGGTGACCACCACTGGTGACTACCACTGGTGACTACCACTGGTGACTACCACTGGTGACCACCACTGGTGACTACCACTGGTGACTGCCACTGGTGACTACCACTGGTGACTACCACTGGTGACTACCACTGGTGACTACCACTGGTGACTACCACTGGTGACTGCCACTGGTGACTACCACTGGTGACTGCCACTGGTGACTACCACTGGTGACTACCACTGGTGACTGCCACTGGTGACTACCACTGGTGACTACCACTGGTGACTACCACTGGTGACTACCACTGGTGACTACCACTGGTGACTACCACTGGTGACTACCACTGGTGACTACCACTGGTGACTACCACTGGTGACTGCCCCTGGTGACTACCACTGGTGACTACCACTGGTGACTACCACTGGTGACTACCACTGGTGACTACCACTGGTGACTGCCACTGGTGACTACCACTGGTGACTACCACTGGTGACTACCACTGGTGACTACCACTGGTGACTACCACTGGTGACTACCACTGGTGACTACCACTGGTGACTACCACTGGTGACCTACCACTGGTGACTACCACTGGTGACTACCACTGGTGACTACCACTGGTGACTACCACTGGTGACTACCACTGGTGACTACCACTGGTGACTACCACTGGTGACTACCACTGGTGACTACCACTGGTGACTACCACTGGTGACTGCCACTGGTGACTACCACTGGTGACTGCGACTGGTGACTACCACTGGTGACTACCACTGGTGACTACCACTGGTGACTGCCCCTGGTGACTGCCACAGGTGGATACCACTGGTGGCTACCACTGGTAACCACCACTGGTGACAACCACTGTTGACTACCACTGGTAACTACCACTGGTGACTACCACTGGTGACTACCACTGGTGACTACCACTGGTGACTGCCACTGGTGACCACCACTGGTGACTACCACTGGTGACTGCCACTGGTGACTGCCACTGGTGACTACCACTGGTGACTACCACTGGTGACTACCACTGGTGACTGCCACTGGTGACTACCACTGGTAACCACCACTGGTGACTACCACTGGTAACTACCACTGGTTACTTCTTAGTATTACCTAGCCGTGGTGTTCCCCAAGGATCAGTCTTAGGACCTCTCCTGTTTTGACATTTACCAACGAAATTGCTAAAGTACTTTGTTCTTCCAATTCATACCTTCTGTTGATGCTAGTACTCTTTTTCTGACTATTCCTGGCTGGTGGAGACTTTGAAATAATGGTGAAAAGAATAAATGAAATAACAGATGAAACCGAGAATAGGATCCCAGCAGAATGCCCTGAAAGAGGAACATACTAGACATTACTGCTTTACTGCATCTTCACGATTATTTTAGACGTAAATATGATTATTGGATGAATGATTATATTGTACCGTAATGATCATTGTACAATGGGAAATATTTTTGGCCCCAACATCTTCCCCTAGCGGTCATCTTGCCTGAAAACGAGGTTCCCCCCCCCCGGAAAATATACGAAAGAGTTAATGAAAGCACGATTCATCTTCCACATTTAATGAATACATCGTGTATAATTTTCATGTATCAATACACGCACACACAGACTGTTTCAAAGATACTTACTTACATTGCTGCGATGAAACAGGGTAGGTGTCTTATAACAAATAATTTCTACATCAAGTACGCACACACTGCCTTACAAAATACGTACACGCTGCCACGGAAAATACGTACACACGGCCACACAAAATACGTACACACTGCCTCAGAAAATACGTACACACTGCCTCAGAAAATACGTACACATTGCCTCAGAAAATACGTACACATTGCCTCAGAAAATACGTACACATTGCCTCAGAAAATACGTACACACGGCCATTCGAAATACGCACACACGGCCATGCAAAATATGTACACATTGCCTTAGAAAATACGTATACATGGCCATACAAAATACGTACACATGGCCAAACAAAATACGTACACACTGCCATACAAAATACGTACGCACGGCCATTCAAAACACGTGCACACAAAATACGCACACACGGCCACACAAAATACGCACACACGGCCACGCAAAATACGTACACACTGCCTCATAAAATACGTACACTGCCTCAGAAAATACGTACACATTGCCTCAGAAAATACGTACACACGGCCATACGAAATACGAACACACTGCCATACAAAATACGTACACGGCCACGCAAAATACGTACACACTTCACACAGAATACGTACACACTGCCATACAAAGTACGTACACACGGCCACGCAAAATACGTACACACTGCACACAAAATACGTACACATAGCCACACAAAATATGCACACACAGCTAAACAAAATACGTCCACAACAAATTAACGCACACTCGGCCACGTGAAATACGTACACACTTCACACAAAATACGTACACATAGCCACACAAAATATGCACACACAGCTAAACAAAATACGTCCACAACAAATTAACGCACACTCGGCCATGTGAAAATACGTACACACTTCACACAAAATCCGTACACAACAAACTACGTACACACAACCACGCACACACGCACACAACAGCAGGGTATGCGCACATGTACGTTTTCTACACGACATTTTCTCTAAATCTAAAATCCAAGAAAGAAGCGAGCAGTTCCAGCAACTCAACTCCGTAGCACTACACGGATATGGGAATCAATGCACTCATTTGTGCACACATTTAGTCGTACGGATCATTTATGTACAATATTCGGGGGAGGAAACTGTGTGCGGGAGCCAGAAGTGAATAGATGTGCGACTGCAGGGGAGGGGGGAAGAGGGGGATATAGGAGGGGGAAGAGGGGGATATAGGAGGGGGAAGAGGAGGGGATATAGGAGGGGGAAGAGGGGATATAGGAGGGGGAAGAGGAGGGGATATAGGAGGGGGAAGAGGAGGGGATATAGGAGGGGGAAGAGGAGGGGATATAGGAGGGGGAAGAGGGGGATATAGGAGGGGGAAGAGGGGGATGTAGGAGGGGAAGAGGGGGATGTAGGAGGGGGAAGAAGAAGATGTAGGGAGGGGGAAGAGGGGGGAATATAGGAGGGGGAAGAGGAGGAGAGAGGAGGAGGATGAAGGGGATATAGGAAGGGAAAGAGAGGGATATAAGAAGGGGAAGAGGGGGATAAAAAGAGGGGGGATATAGGAGGGGAAAGAGGGGGGATGTAGGAGGGGGAAGAGGGGGATATAGGAGGGGGAAGAGGGGGATATAGGAGGGGGAAGAGGGGGATATAGGA
>CM059580.1:3875151-3903082 GCA_030386875.1 Morinoia aosen | reverse complement strand
CCCCTCTTTCCCCTCCTATATCCCCCCTCTTTTTATCCCCCTCTTCCCCTTCTTATATCCCTCTCTTTCCCTTCCTATATCCCCTTCATCCTCCTCCTCTCTCCTCCTCTTCCCCCTCCTATATCTCCCCCTCTTCCCCCTCCTACATCCCCCTCTTCCCCCTCCTACATCCCCCTCTTCCCCCTCCTATATCCCCCTCTTCCCCCTCCTATATCCCCCTCTTCCCCCTCCTATATCCCCCTCTTCCCCCTCCTACATCCCCCCTCTTTCCCCTCCTATATCCCCCCTCTTTTTATCCCCCTCTTCCCCTTCTTATATCCCTCTCTTTCCCTTCCTATATCCCCTTCATCCTCCTCCTCTCTCCTCCTCTTCCCCCTCCTATATCCCCCCCTCTTCCCCCTCCTACATCTTCTTCTTCCCCCTCCTACATCCCCCTCTTCCCCCTCCTACATCCCCCTCTTCCCCCTCCTATATCCCCCTCTTCCCCCTCCTATATCCCCTCCTCTTCCCCCTCCTATATCCCCTCCTCTTCCCCCTCCTATATCCCCTCCTCTTCCCCCTCCTATATCCCCCTCTTCCCCCTCCTATATCCCCTCCTCTTCCCCCTCCTATATCCCCCTCTTCCCCCTCCTATATCCCCCTCTTCCCCCCTCCCCTGCAGTCGCACATCTATTCACTTCTGGCTCCCGCACACAGTTTCCTCCCCCGAATATTGTACATAAATGATCCGTACGACTAAATGTGTGCACAAATGAGTGCATTGATTCCCATATCCCGTGTAGTGCTACGGAGTTGAGTTGCTGGAACTGTTCGCTTCTTTCTTGGATTTTAGATTTAGAGAAAATGTCGTGTAGAAAACGTACATGTGCGCATACCCTGCTGTTGTGTGCGTGTGTGCGTGGTGTGTGTACGTAGTTTGTTGTGTACGGATTTTGTGTGAAGTGTGTACGTATTTTACATGGCCGAGTGTGCGTTAATTTGTTGTGGACGTATTTTGTTTAGCTGTGTGTGCATATTTTGTGTGGCTATGTGTACGTATTTTGTGTGAAGTGTGTACGTATTTCACGTGGCCGAGTGTGCGTTAATTTGTTGTGGACGTATTTTGTTTAGCTGTGTGTGCATATTTTGTGTGGCTATGTGTACGTATTTTGTGTGCAGTGTGTACGTATTTTGCGTGGCCGTGTGTACGTACTTTGTATGGCAGTGTGTACGTATTCTGTGTGAAGTGTGTACGTATTTTGCGTGGCCGTGTACGTATTTTGTATGGCAGTGTGTTCGTATTTCGTATGGCCGTGTGTACGTATTTTCTGAGGCAATGTGTACGTATTTTCTGAGGCAGTGTACGTATTTTATGAGGCAGTGTGTACGTATTTTGCGTGGCCGTGTGTGCGTATTTTGTGTGGCCGTGTGTGCGTATTTTGTGTGCACGTGTTTTGAATGGCCGTGCGTACGTATTTTGTATGGCAGTGTGTACGTATTTTGTTTGGCCATGTGTACGTATTTTGTATGGCCATGTATACGTATTTTCTAAGGCAATGTGTACATATTTTGCATGGCCGTGTGTGCGTATTTCGAATGGCCGTGTGTACGTATTTTCTGAGGCAATGTGTACGTATTTTCTGAGGCAATGTGTACGTATTTTCTGAGGCAATGTGTACGTATTTTCTGAGGCAGTGTGTACGTATTTTCTGAGGCAGTGTGTACGTATTTTGTGTGGCCGTGTGTACGTATTTTCCGTGGCAGCGTGTACGTATTTTGTAAGGCAGTGTGTGCGTACTTGATGTAGAAATTATTTGTTATAAGACACCTACCCTGTTTCATCGCAGCAATGTAAGTAAGTATCTTTGAAACAGTCTGTGTGTGCGTGTATTGATACATGAAAATTATACACGATGTATTCATTAAATGTGGAAGATGAATCGTGCTTTCATTAACTCTTTCGTATATTTTCCGGGGGGGGGAACCTCGTTTTCAGGCAAGATGACCGCTAGGGGAATATGTTGGGGCCAAAAATATTTCCCATTGTACAATGATCATTACGGTACAATATAATCATTCATCCAATAATCATATTTACGTCTAAAATAATCGTGAAGATGCAGTAAAGCATTAATGTCAGGTATGTTCCTCTTTCAGGGCATTCTGCTGGGATCCTATTCTCGGTTTCATCTGTTATTTCATTTTATTCTTTTCACCATTATTTCAAAGTCTCCACCAGCCAGGAATAGTCAGAAAAAGAGTACTAGCATCAACAGAAGGTATGAATTGGAAAAACAAAGTACTTTTAGCAATATCGTTGGTAAATGTCAAAACAGGAGAGGTCCTAAGACTGATCCTTGGGGAACACCACGGCTAGGTAATACTAAGAAGTAACCAGTGGTAGTTACCAGTGGTAGTCACCAGTGGTGGTTACCAGTGGTAGTCACCAGTGGCAGTCACCAGTGGTAGTCACCAGTGGCAGTCACCAGTGGTGGTCACCAGTGGCAGTCACCAGTGGCAGTCACCAGTGGTAGTCACCAGTGGTAGTCACCAGTGGTAGTCACCAGTGGTAGTCACCAGTGGTAGTCACCAGTGGCAGTCACCAGTGGTGGTCACCAGTGGCAGTCACCAGTGGCAGTCACCAGTGGTAGTCACCAGTGGTAGTCACCAGTGGTAGTCACCAGTGGTAGTTACCAGTGGTAGTCAACAGTGGTTGTCACCAGTGGTGGTTACCAGTGGTAGCCACCAGTGGTATCCACCTGTGGCAGTCACCAGTCGCAGTCACCAGTCGCAGTCACCAGGGGCAGTCACCAGTGGTAGTCACCAGTGGTAGTCACCAGTGGTAGTCACCAGTGGCAGTCACCAGTGGTAGTCACCAGTGGCAGTCACCAGTGGTAGTCACCAGTGGTAGTCACCAGTGGTAGTCACCAGTGGTAGTCACCAGTGGTAGTCACCAGTGGTAGTCACCAGTGGTAGTCACCAGTGGTAGTCACCAGTGGCAGTCACCAGTGGTAGTCACCAGTGGTAGTCACCAGTGGTAGCCACCAGTGGTAGCCACCAGTGGTAGTCACCAGTGGTAGTCACCAGTGGTAGTCACCAGTGGTAGTCACCAGTGGTAGCCACCAGTGGCAGTCACCAGTGGCAGTCACCAGTGGCAGTCACCAGTGGCAGTCACCAGTGGTAGTCACCAGTGGTAGCCACCAGTGGCAGTCACCAGTGGCAGTCACCAGTGGCAGTCACCAGTGGTAGTCACCAGTGGTAGTCACCAGTGGTAGTCACCAGTGGTAGTCACCAGTGGTAGTCACCAGTGGTAGCCACCAGTGGCAGTCACCAGTGGCAGTCACCAGTGGCAGTCACCAGTGGTAGTCACCAGTGGTAGTCACCAGTGGTAGTCACCAGTGGTAGTCACCAGTGGTAGTCACCAGTGGTAGTCACCAGTGGTAGCCACCAGTGGCAGTCACCAGTGGTAGTCACCAGTGGTAGTCACCAGTGGTAGTCACCAGTGGTAGTCACCAGTGGTAGTCACCAGTGGTAGTCACCAGTGGTAGTCACCAGTGGTAGCCACCAGTGGCAGTCACCAGTGGCAGTCACCAGTGGCAGTCACCAGTGGTAGTCACCAGTGGTAGTCACCAGTGGTAGTCACCAGTGGTAGTCACCAGTGGTAGTCACCAGTGGTAGTCACCAGTGGTAGTCACCAGTGGTAGTCACCAGTGGTAGTCACCAGTGGTAGTCACCAGTGGTAGTCACTAGTGGTAGTCACCAGTGGTAGTCACCAGTGGCAGTCACCAGTGGTAGTCACCAGTGGTAGTCACCAGTGGTAGTCACCAGTGGCAGTCACCAGTGGTAGTCACCAGTGGTAGTCACCAGTGGTAGTCACCAGTGGTAGTCACCAGTGGTAGTCACCAGTGGTAGTCACCAGTGGTAGTCACCAGTGGTAGTCACCAGTGGTAGCCACCAGTGGCAGTCACCAGTGGCAGTCACCAGTGGCAGTCACCAGTGGTAGTCACCAGTGGTAGTCACCAGTGGTAGTCACCAGTGGTAGTCACCAGTGGTAGTCACCAGTGGTAGTCACCAGTGGTAGTCACCAGTGGTAGTCACCAGTGGTAGTCACCAGTGGTAGTCACCAGTGGTAGTCACTAGTGGTAGTCACCAGTGGTAGTCACCAGTGGCAGTCACCAGTGGTAGTCACCAGTGGTAGTCACCAGTGGTAGTCACCAGTGGTAGTCACCAGTGGTAGTCACCAGTGGTAGCCACCAGTGGCAGTCACCAGTGGCAGTCACCAGTGGCAGTCACCAGTGGTAGTCACCAGTGGTAGCCACCAGTGGCAGTCACCAGTGGTAGTCACCAGTGGCAGTCACCAGTGGTAGTCACCAGTGGCAGTCACCAGTGGCAGTCACCAGTGGCAGTCACCAGTGGTAGTCACCAGTGGTGGTTACCAGTGGTGGTCACCAGTGGCAGTCACCAGTGGCAGTCACCAGTGGTAGTCACCAGTGGTAGTCACCAGTGGTAGTCACCAGTGGTAGTCACCAGTGGCAGTCACCAGTGGTAGTCACCAGTGGTAGTCACCAGTGGTAGTCACCAGTGGTAGTCACCAGTGGCAGTCACCAGTGGTAGCCACCAGTGGCAGTCACCAGTGGCAGTCACCAGTGGCAGTCACCAGTGGTAGTCACCAGTGGTGGTTACCAGTGGTGGTCACCAGTGGCAGTCACCAGTGGCAGTCACCAGTGGTAGTCACCAGGGGCAGTCACCAGTGGTAGTCACCAGTGGTAGTCACCAGTGGTAGTCACCAGTGGTAGTCACCAGTGGTAGTCACCAGTGGCAGTCACCAGTGGCAGTCACCAGTGGCAGTCACCAGTGGTAGTCACCAGTGGTAGTCACCAGTGGTAGTCACCAGTGGTAGTCACCAGTGGTAGTCACCAGTGGTAGTCACCAGTGGTAGTCACCAGTGGTAGTCACCAGTGGTAGTCACCAGTGGTAGTCACCAGTGGTAGTCACTAGTGGTAGTCACCAGTGGCAGTCACCAGTGGTAGTCACCAGTGGTGGTTACCAGTGGTGGTCACCAGTGGCAGTCACCAGTGGCAGTCACCAGTGGTAGTCACCAGTGGTAGTCACTAGTGGTAGTCACTAGTGGTAGTCACCAGTGGTAGTCACCAGTGGTAGTCACCAGTGGTAGTCACCAGTGGTAGTCACCAGTGGTAGTCACTAGTGGTAGTCACCAGTGGTAGTCACCAGTGGTAGTCACCAGTGGTAGTCACCAGTGGTAGTCACCAGTGGTAGTCACCAGTGGTAGTCACCAGTGGTAGTCACCAGTGGTAGTCACCAGTGGTAGTCACCAGGGGCAGTCACCAGTGGTAGTCACCAGTGGTAGTCACCAGTGGTAGTCACCAGTGGTAGTCACCAGTGGTAGTCACCAGTGGCAGTCACAGAGTTTTTACTTCATAATAAGCGAGCATTTATGTTAGCAAAAAAAATGGCCCAGATTTGGGCAATTTCAAATACCTCTGACACATGACAATGTGCCTAAAGCGACCTATAGACGATCAGTTTTATTGTCAATATCATTGACTATGATGAATATTGACAATTTACTTATCAATTTAATGAACAATGATGAATTTGGACAATTTAATTATCAAAATAATTGACAATGATAAATTTAGACAATTTAATTATCAATATAATTGACAATGATGAATTTTGACAATTTACTTATCAATTTAATTGACAATAATGAATATTGACAATTTAATTGTCAATATAATTGACAATTATGAATATTGACAATTAAATTGATCGTCTATGGGCCTATTATCTATCTATCTATTATCTATATATTATCTATCTATCTATCTATCTATCTATTATCTATCTATTAAATTGATCGTCTATGGGCCTATTATCTATCTATCTATTATCTATCTATTATCTATCTATTATCTATCTATCTATCTATTATCTATCTATTATCTATCTATTATCTATCTATTATCTATCTATTATCTATCTATTATCTATTAAATTGATCGTCTATGGGCCTATTATCTATCTATCTATTATCTATCTATTATCTATCTATTATCTATCTATTATCTATCTATTATCTATTAAATTGATCGTCTATGGGCCTATTATCTATCTATCTATTATCTATCTATTATCTATCTATTATCTATCTATTATCTATCTATTATCTATCTATTATCTATCTATTATCTATCTATTATCTATCTATCTATTATCTATCTATCTATTATCTATCTATCTATTATCTATCTATCTATTATCTATCTATCTATTATCTATCTATCTATTACCTATCTATTACCTATCTATCTATTATCTATCTATCTATTATCTATCTATCTATTATCTATCTATTATCTATCTATTATCTATCTATTATCTATCTATTATCTATTATCTACCTATTATCTATCTATTATCTATCTATTATCTATCTATTAAATTGATCGTCTATGGGCCTATTATCTATCTATCTATTATCTATATATTATCTATCTATCTATCTATCTATCTATCTATCTATTATCTATCTATCTATTACCTATCTATTACCTATCTATCTATTATCTATCTATCTATTATCTATCTATTATCTATCTATTATCTATCTATTATCTATCTATTATCTATTATCTACCTATTATCTATCTATTATCTATCTATTATCTATCTATTAAATTGATCGTCTATGGGCCTATTATCTATCTATCTATTTTCTATCTATTATCTATATATTATCTATCTATCTATCTATCTATCTATCTATCTATCTATCTATCTATCTATCTATTATCTATCTATTAAATTGATCGTCTATGGGCCTATTATCTATCTATCTATTATCAATCTATTATCTATATATTATCTATCTATTTATCTATCTATCTATCTATTATCTATCTATTAAATTGATCGTCTATGGGCCGATTTTATGAATAAATTGCCTTCCACGTTAATGTTGCACCAAAGAACGAGTTAAAAAAATAAATTTTAAGTCATGTTGAATTGATAATAATAAATGATGACGGATAAAAGGACGAACTAACTTATTTATATTTATATTTGTTTTCTTAGTTACTTATATTTAAAGTTCACTTAGGTAATTAATTACTTATTTATATACTTGTTACCGGTACAACCCGAGTATCGGGTTGTCCGACTTGCCTAAAATTAAAAAAAAAAAAAATAAGTGAAAAAAAATAAAAATAAAAAAAATGAAAATAAAAAATAAAAATAAAATAAAGAAAAAAATAAAATAAAAAAAAAAAAAAAAATAATGAAAAAAAATAATAAATAAATAGTTTTCTGCAAATACATACACCAGTGGCTTCAATTTAATACCTCACTTGACCATATACACTCAGCCAATTTTCTAAACGGACTCAGACAAATTTCGAGTTACTGAATTAAGCATATAGATATTTATATTTGTGTTCTTAATTACTTATATTTGAAGTTCTCTTAGTTATTGCGTTACTTATTTGTATTTAAAGTTCTGTTCTTAGTTACTTATATATTTATTCATAATAAAATCAAGTTACGCAACGAAGAACTGATTTTTGTTGTGCTTCCTAGTCAACCGGTTTTTGTTTCAACATTTTTGTTTCAAGATTTTTGTTTCAACATTTTTGTTCCAACATTTTTGTTTCAACATTTTTGTTTCAACATTTTTGTTTCAACGTTTTTGTTTCAACATTTTTGTTTCAACATTTTAGTTTCAACATTTTTGTTTCAACATTTTTGTTTCAACATTTTTGTTTCAACATTTTTGTTTCAACATTTTCGTTTCAACATTTTTGTTTCAACATTTTTGTTTCAACATTTTTGTTTCAACATTTTTGTTTCAACATTTTAGTTTCAACATTTTAGTTTCAACATTTTAGTTTCAACATTTTTGTTTCAACATTTTTGTTTCAACATTTTTGTTTCAACATTTTTGTTTCAACATTTTTGTTTCAACATTTTAGTTTCAACATTTTTGTTTCAACATTTTTGTTTCAACATTTTAGTTTCAACATTTTTGTTTCAACATTTTTGTTTCAACATTTTTGTTTCAACATTTTTGTTTCAACATTTCACACGGGTATTACGATACCATTTTTATTTCTTCCAGCACTGGTGATGGAATGAATTATATTCCGAAACGTTCGCTACAATAAATGTTCTCTATAACGTTGGTTCTTCTTTTTACTTTAATTAAGAATAAGATTCCCTAAGAATCGCCCTATAAGTACAACTACAATTTGTATTATTAGTTAAGGACGTTAATATTAAGGTATTTAAAAAAAACAATGTTTAAATATTTCATGTTTGAACTTTATTCGAAATGAAATATTTTTATCTTCTTTTCTTTCCTTTTTATTAACAAGGTTATTAAGATACCAATTTGTTATCATTAGTTAAGGACGTTAATATTAGGTTATTTTAAAAATAAATGTTTCAACATTCTATGTTTAAAATTTATTCAAAATAAATTTTTCTTTAATATTTTGTACTTTCCTACGCTCCTGCGAGCCACGTCGCCGTAGAGAAAAAGACGCCGGTGTCCGCCGTGCTGTGTCCGCCATTTTGGTGTCCGCCGTGGCCTTGTGAGGGTTGTGGCCGCCGTCCTTCGCGTGTGTTGGGAGCTGTGCATGTGTTATGCAGGTATGTGGGGGTGTTATGTAGAGGCGTGTAGGTGTGTTATGCAGGTGTGTAGGTTTGTTATGCAGGTGTGTAGGTGTGTTATGCAGATGTGTGTAGGGGTGTATAAGTATTTAATGCTAGTGCAGGTGTGTGTAGGTGTGTTTTGCAGGTGTGATGTGTTATTCAGGTGTATATAGATGTGTAGGCGTGTAATTTAAGTGTATAGCGGTGTGTAGTGTCGTAGAGCAGGTGTGTTGCGTTTAGGGATGCGATGAAAGTGGCTCATTTGTGCCTATTTCCTGAAATTATCTACTACCCCGAGGGAATTTACGTAAATATACACTTTAATATCTTCAACGATTTTAATAATTTTATTCCCAAGAACCGACAAAAGAACACTTTTAAAGACGTTTTACACGAATGACATTTTGCTCGCTGATGCGTAATTTTCAAGATATAATATAAATTATGTTCAGGTAGGAATAACATTGTGTAGTAGGCGCGGCGTTGTTGGGACACGCCCACTTTTTTGGGCGAAGAAAAACCGCATTGCTTTGACAAAGTTACGGTAAGCTATTTAAGGTTTATTTAGGTTAGTTTATTTAAACATTGACTTCGGCTGGTAAAACTGTAGTTCAACATTCAACTCCTACACAAAGTCAACTGCAGCGCGCGATGTTGAAAATAGCGAACATGAACTGGATCGTGCCTTCATTTAGCTTTGATTAAGTATTTATGGAAATTGTGTTTGTGACTACTGGTCGGTCTGCAGCGTTGTGAAAATCCCCTCCGTGTGCCACCGGTGGTGCACATCGCAGTCAAAGTGCTAATTAACCTAACTTTACCGAACCTAACCTCACCGAACCTAACCTCACCCATCGTTACGTCAATACCGTATTATAGCATGCTGACGTGTCCGTTTCTTCACTTTCATATATGACTCTCCTATAACTCCAAAGTTGAATAACTCGATAATTATGCATCAGCGAGCAAAATGTTCTCGATGCGAAACGTTTTTAAATGTGTTCCTTTAGTGATTCGTTGGACCAAATTTGGACAATATTTATTTTTTGTCAGGCAAGGAAATTAATAATTTGGGGGCAAATAATCAATAAAGGAACACATTTAATCACCTTTTAAATGAATGACATTCTGCTCGCTGATGCGTTATTTTGAATAATTGTACTTTGAAGTTGGCGCCGGCGCGCGCGCGCGCGCCGGCGCCGTTATTTAGTTAATAAGGGTAGTTAACCCGCCTATTACAAACGTAAAGAGGTTGGGTCGTGAGGGTTAGCCACAGTTCTTATAGCGAAAATTATAAATAAAGCTTCTAACCCACCCATTAGGGTGACGACCGCAATCTTGTTTACATCGGATCCAAGATGGCGGTGCCCATAATGGTCGCCTGCCTGACCTAAAGTAAATATTGACCCCAAATTTTTAATTTCCTCGAGTATATTAAAATCAATATCGACCATTAAGTCTCATGTAGGTGTGTCATACAGGTATGTGGTGATATGTAGGTGGGCTATGCGGGTGTGTAGGGGTGTAATGCAGGTGTATGGGTGTCTAATGTGGGTGTATTGGTGTGTAGGTGTCATTTTGTGTAATGCAGGTGTGTAGGCGTGTAATGCAGGTGTGTGGGGGTGTGTAGGCATGTAATGCAGGTGTGTGGGGGTGTATGTCTAATTATAATGCAGGTTTGTAGGTGTAATTTTGGTGTATAGGTGTGTAATGGAGGCATTGCACAACTCAATTGGGTGTGTACATATAGCGACACCTCCATGTTTTGAATATAATAGCGTTATTGGTGCCTAGAATGATGAATTTTGACAATTTAATTATCAATATAATGAACAATGATGAATATTGACAATTTAATTATCAATATAATGGACAATAATGAATATTGAAAATTTAATTATCAATATAATGGACAAAAATGAATATTGACAATTTAATTATCAATATAGTTGACAATGATGAATTTTGACAGTTTAATTATCAATATAATACCACGGGTAATTTATTGATGTCAGGAATATCTGGAGTTTAACTACCTTTCGATTTTTCCGAAAAATATCACGATACCACGAATACCACGAATGAAATGTTTTAAATTTAATTATATATAAAGTGTGCAAGTTTCATGAAAATCGGACCATATTTGAATAAAACTAATATAACTTGACATTAAATAGTAGAAGAAAATTATAAATAATAAAATGTGTGTCAAATTCAGGTTTTAAATAAATTCAATTTCCTAACCTAAACTCAATTATTTGTGTTTCATAAAAATTGCACTATATTTGGAAAAAATCTAGCCTGACCTAAAATTATCGAAGACTAACATAGATAGTTAAATGTGTTTTAAATTCAATATAAGAAAAAATAAAATAAAAATTTTTTATTGATAAATAATTCAATTTAAAACAATGAAGTTAAACTTCAGAATTGCCGACAACAAAATGGAAAGCTTGAGTGGCGTAGTGTGGCTCGAGCGTGGAGGGGTATTTTTTTGGTGCTTTAATTCTTGTGTATTCTAATTTTGTCGAAATTTTCAAATTTTGAATTTTAAATTACATATTTTGTCCGAGAAGAAACGCAAAAAATTAAATTAAAAGACTTTGCTAAAATTCTATAAAAGACAAGCTTTCCAAATTTTCATTCGCGTTCGGAACCAAGAAAAATTACCCCTAATACTGAAAGTTACCCCAAAAAAAGAAAAACGTCAAGGCGTTAATTTGGGCACTCCAATTCTCTGTCAGGGAATTTATGGCTCTATACTGAATTAATCTGCTATATCTAGGGAATTTTTGCATACCTAGTGTACAACATAAACTAATGCCTGATTTGATTAATTGACTAACGATAATTAGGTAGGCCGTCACACCGTGTTGCGGGGCTTGTGTTATGTGCCTCTGGATGTGTGTGGTGTGTGTGCATTTTTTTGTGTGTATTTTTTTTGCGTGTGTTACGCTATGTACAAGTAGCGCTCCCAGGAGGTAATATGTGAGGTCCCGAGCTGAGGGTGAGGCAGGCCTTCCTTGTGTAGAAATAGAATAGGTTTTTGTTTTGTTACGGACCATCTTTTTTCGGTTGACTGCTGTCCTGTTTTTCAGCACCTATTGCTTTCTTCTTCTACTTTTGTCTTGTTTCATGAACTTCTTTCTTAGCTTACTGTTTCTGTGCACCTTGTGCGTAGATTCTGCGTTCCCTCAACTCCATACTAAATGGCGCCTTTCTCCTTCCTCTCTTTGGATAGCCTTTGTTGCGGATAGGGAGGCTTAAACTAACTAATAATCTAATCTAAGCTATGCCCAAGTACAGTATTATAATGTAGAGTAATACATTGATATTACTTGGTGATATAAATTGTTATGGAGCCTTCTCGTATGTCACTCTTTATTCTCTTTTCATCTTTTTCGTATAAATGGCTCTCTTTTGATGGTCGTGATTTATTAATCACTTTCTTTTATTTTTGGTTAACGTAGATAAAGTGGGACTTTTCAACGTCCATGAATTTAATTAGTGAGCAAGTATCGAATTAATGTGAATGGTAGCAATTGATATAATTGGTAGCGTGGAGTATCTCTCCACAGATCATGATAACTCATCTTCCTAACCAGCAGGAAATTATACACAATCGCACATCGATATTTATTCCCTAATCTCATTACAAAAGGATATTCTAAAAGTGAAGTAGACCTAACGCGCTAAGTTACATTTTATTAATATTTTAATAACGCTGATGGCAAGGACACAATATGCTGAAGGCAAACGATTACATAAGCTGAAGGCAAAGACATAATATATGCTGAAGGCAAAAACGAATTAAGTGAATGCTAAAGGCATAATAACGATAATCCTACGCCCAGAAGGGAGGCAATGAGGATGTTACCTAATGGACATATGACATGATGGACTTAGCTTTGTTTCGAAATCCGGAAGATGGCTATATCGTGTGTACGCCGAGGCATTTATCAATTACTTTAATTTAACAGGTATGAGGAATCACTAGTGGTACACATTTCAAAGGAGAAACAATGCCCAGCCCGAAGGCAGGCGTTCAAGATGTGTTAAGGCGTTCTTTCTCTGAGGGAAGTCTCGGACGTACTGACTGTTCTCGTCTGCGCGGAGTGCTTACCTCCTCGGTCGTTCTGCGTCACGCCCTTCTCAGAGCGGGAGCTTACATTGTAATCTCAATATAGATTATTCCTCAATCAAGCGATTATGTACGACTCTAGCGTATCGAATTATATAAGCAAAGGGAAACATTAATTCTCGCTAACCGCACAAATGATCTAGTTAACATGGGCTATTGAATAATGACAGAAACAGCAGTGAAGAATCTTTCTCGTGTTGGTGTTCGGCAGCCCCTTAGGTCCGTTGACATCTTTGCTTCTTACGCGATCTCGGAGTCGACGTAGAGTAGAAATAGAGGGGAAGGAAAGAATAACTTATTGAGCGCGACTTGCAGAATCCGATAACCGTTCTCGCGGCACATGGCGTTTCTCTCTGGCTGCTGTGAATCATTTCGAATAGTGGAGCGTCCTCCTTCGAACGATCAAAATTTTTGTATGCGTCGTTAATAGAATCACGACATATTCAATATATAATGAAATAATTATTACATCAATTTTTATTATAATAGCATTACTTTTACATCATTATTAAATTACATAAATTTGTGCAGGAGAGCCAGCAGGAGATTCCCAGCCCCGCCGCCCCCGGCCCCGCCCCAGCACCGCAGCAGACTCGCGTAATTATACCTTGTGTTGCAATTATATAACCTGTATAATTATAGTTATTATATAAATATATCTATATATCTATATTAATATGTTTGTTAGGCCTTCCTCCGCTACTGTTTATTAGGCCTTCTTTCTATATATCTATATATTTGTATTAATCTAATAATGTATTAATATATAAGATATATAATATGTATATATATATATAAGTGTAATTATTTCTATACAATTATATAGCACTGCAGCAGACACGCGTAATTATATCTAGTATAGGCCTAAGATTTTTAGGCTTGACATAAAATTTTTAGGCTTCGTGATGTTAATTTTTTAGTTTTTCATGAAGATACGCTTTCTGGTTTCTTAAAAGACGCAAGTTTTTTTAGTTCTTTAGATGCAGAAATGTGTTTTCAGTAATTTATTTGTGAACAGAAAACGCTGGTTAGCTTGTTTTGAAACGTGTGAGGGTACACGCACCGCGTGCATAGATTCTTCGTTCCCTTGAACTCTATACTAAATGGTACCGCTTTCACCCTTCCTCCCTTTGGACATCATAGTTGTGGTAAAGAAGGCTGTAACTAATTTATAGTTAATTAATCGAGTTATTTCTATTATATTTGATCCATGCCTACATGTGTTGGTGCGGGTCCTCATTTGTAGGCCTTCCTTCGCTACTGTTTGTTAGGCCTTCCTTCGCTACTGTTTGTTAGGCCTTCCTTCGCTACTGTTTGTTAGGCCTTCCTTCGCTACTGTTTGTTAGGCCTTCCTTCGCTACTGTTTGTTAGGCCTTCCTTCGCTACTGTTTGTTAGGCCTTCCTTCGCTACTGTTTGTATGGCCTTCCTTCGCTACTGTTTGTTAGGCCTTCCTTCGCTACTGTTTGTTAGGCCTTCCTTCGCCCCTGTTTGTTAGGCCTTCCTTCGCTACTGTTTGTTAGGCCTTCCTTCGCTACTGTTTGTTAGGCCTTCCTTCGCTACTGTTTGTTAGGCCTTCCTTCGCTACTGTTTGTTAGGCCTTCCTTCGCTGGTGTTTGTTAGGCCTTCCTTCGCTACTGTTTGTTAGGCCTTCCTTCGCTGGTGTTTGTTAGGCCTTCCTTCGCTCCTGTTTGTTAGGCCTTCCTTCGCTCCTGTTTTTTAGGCCTTCCTTCGTTCCTGTTTGTTCGGCCTTCCTTCGTTCCTGTTTGTTCGGCCTTCCTTCGCTCCTGTTTGTTCGGCCTTCCTTCGCTCCTGTTTGTTCGGCCTTCCTTCGCTCCTGTTTGTTAGGCCTTCCTTCGCTCCTGTTTGTTAGGCCTTCCTTCGCTACTGTTTGTTAGGCCTTCCCTCGCTACTGTTTGTTAGGCCTTCCCTCGCTACTGTTTGTTAGGCCTTCCCTCGCTACTGTTTGTTAGGCCTTCCCTCGCTACTGTTTGTTAGGCCTTCCTTCGCTACTGTTTGTTAGGCCTTCCTTCGCTACTGTTTGTTAGGCCTTCCTTCGCTACTGTTTGTTCGGCCTTCCTTCGCTACTGTTTGTTAGGCCTTCCTTCGCTACTGTTTGTTAGGCCTTCTTTCGTTCCTGTTTGTTAGGCCTTCCTTCGTTCCTGTTTGTTAGGCCTTCCTTCGTTCCTGTTTGTTAGGCCTTCCTTCGCTCCTGTTTGTTAGGCCTTCCTTCGCTCCTGTTTGTTAGGCCTTCCTTCGCTCCTGTTTGTTAGGCCTTCCTTCGCTCCTGTTTGTTAGGCCTTCCTTCGCTTCTGTTTGTTAGGCCTTCCTTCGCTCCTGTTTGTTAGGCCTTCCTTCGCTCCTGTTTGTTAGGCCTTCCTTCGCTCCTGTTTGTTCGGTCTTCCTTCGCTCCTGTTTGTTAGGCCTTCCTTCGCTCCTGTTTGTTAGGCCTTCCTTCGCTCCTGTTTGTTAGGCCTTCCTTCGCTCCTGTTTGTTAGGCCTTCCTTCGCTCCTGTTTGTTCGGCCTTCCTTCGCTCCTGTTTGTTAGGCCTTCCTTCGCTCCTGTTTGTTCGGCCTTCCTTCGCTCCTGTTTGTTAGGCCTTCCTTCGCTCCTGTTTGTTAGGCCTTCCTTCGCTCCGGTTTGTTAGGCCTTCCTTCGCTCCTGTTTGTTAGGCCTTCCTTCGCTCCTGTTTGTTAGGCCTTCCTTCGCTCCTGTTTGTTAGGCCTTCCTTCGCTCCTGTTTGTTAGGCCTTCCTTCGCTCCTGTTTGTTAGGCCTTCCTTCGCCCCTGTTTGTTAGGCCTTCCTTCGCCCCTGTTTGTTAGGCCTTCCTTCGCTACTGTTTGTTAGGCCTTCCTTCGCTACTGTTTGTTAGGCCTTCCTTCGCTACTGTTTGTTAGGCCTTCCTTCGCTCCTGTTTGTTAGGCCTTCCTTCGCTCCTGTTTGTTAGGCCTTCCTTCGCTCCTGTTTGTTAGGCCTTCCTTCGCTCCTGTTTGTTAGGCCTTCCTTCGCTCCTGTTTGTTAGGCCTTCCTTCGCTACTGTTTGTTAGGCCTTCCTTCGCTCCTGTTTGTTAGGCCTTCCTTCGCTACTGTTTGTTAGGCCTTCCTTCGCTACTGTTTGTTAGGCCTTCCTTCGCTACTGTTGGTTAGGCCTTCCCTCGCTACTGTTTGTTAGGCCTTCCTTCGCTACTGTTTGTTAGGCCTTCCTCCGCTACTGTTTGTTAGGCCTTCCTTCGCTACTGTTTGTTAGGCCTTCCTTCGCTACTGTTTGTTAGGCCTTCCTTCGCTACTGTTTGTTAGGCCTTCCTTCGCTACTGTTTGTTAGGCCTTCCTTCGCTGGTGTTTGTTAGGCCTTCCTTCGCTCCTGTTTTTTAGGCCTTCCTTCGTTCCTGTTTGTTCGGCCTTCCTTCGCTCCTGTTTGTTCGGCCTTCCTTCGCTCCTGTTTGTTCGGCCTTCCTTCGCTCCTGTTTGTTCGGCCTTCCTTCGCTCCTGTTTGTTAGGCCTTCCTTCGCTCCTGTTTGTTAGGCCTTCCTTCCCTACTGTTTGTTAGGCCTTCCCTCGCTACTGTTTGTTAGGCCTTCCCTCGCTACTGTTTGTTAGGCCTTCCCTCGCTACTGTTTGTTAGGCCTTCCCTCGCTACTGTTTGTTAGGCCTTCCTTCGCTACTGTTTGTTAGGCCTTCCTTCGCTACTGTTTGTTCGGCCTTCCTTCGCTACTGTTTGTTAGGCCTTCCTTCGCTACTGTTTGTTAGGCCTTCCTTCGCTACTGTTTGTTCGGCCTTCCTTCGCTACTGTTTGTTAGGCCTTCCTTCGTTCCTGTTTGTTAGGCCTTCCTTCGTTCCTGTTTGTTAGGCCTTCCTTCGTTCCTGTTTGTTAGGCCTTCCTTCGTTCCTGTTTGTTAGGCCTTCCTTCGCTCCTGTTTGTTAGGCCTTCCTTCGCTCCTGTTTGTTAGGCCTTCCTTCGCTCCTGTTTGTTAGGCCTTCCTTCGCTCCTGTTTGTTAGGCCTTCCTTCGCTCCTGTTTGTTAGGCCTTCCTTCGCTCCTGTTTGTTAGGCCTTCCTTCGCTCCTGTTTGTTAGGCCTTCCTTCGCTCCTGTTTGTTCGGTCTTCCTTCGCTCCTGTTTGTTAGGCCTTCCTTCGCTCCTGTTTGTTAGGCCTTCCTTCGCTCCTGTTTGTTAGGCCTTCCTTCGCTCCTGTTTGTTAGGCCTTCCTTCGCTCCTGTTTGTTCGGCCTTCCTTCGCTCCTGTTTGTTAGGCCTTCCTTCGCTCCTGTTTGTTCGGCCTTCCTTCGCTCCTGTTTGTTAGGCCTTCCTTCGCTCCGGTTTGTTAGGCCTTCCTTCGCTCCGGTTTGTTAGGCCTTCCTTCGCTCCTGTTTGTTAGGCCTTCCTTCGCTCCTGTTTGTTAGGCCTTCCTTCGCTCCTGTTTGTTAGGCCTTCCTTCGCCCCTGTTTGTTAGGCCTTCCTTCGCTCCTGTTTGTTAGGCCTTCCTTCGCTCCTGTTTGTTAGGCCTTCCTTCGCTCCTGTTTGTTAGGCCTTCCTTCGCTACTGTTTGTTAGGCCTTCCTTCGCTACTGTTTGTTTGGACTTCCTTCGCTACTGTTTGTTTGGACTTCCTTCGCTACTGTTTGTTTGGACTTCCTTCGCTACTGTTTGTTAGGCCTTCCTTCGCTACTGTTGGTTAGGCCTTCCTTCGCTACTGTTGGTTAGGCCTTCCCTCGCTACTGTTGGTTAGGCCTTCCCTCGCTACTGTTGGTTAGGCCTTCCTTCGCTACTGTTGGTTAGGCCTTCCTTCGCTACTGTTGGTTAGGCCTTCCTTCGCTACTGTTGGTTAGGCCTTCCCTCGCTACTGTTGGTTAGGCCTTCCCTCGCTACTGTTGGTTAGGCCTTCCCTCGCTGATGTTTGTTAGGCCTTCCTTCGCTGATGTTTGTTAGGCCTTCCTTCGCTGATGTTTGTTAGGCCTTCCTTCGCTGGTGTTTGTTAGGCTTTCCTTCGCTGATGTTTGTTAGGCCTTCCTTCGCTGATGTTTGTTCGGCCTTCCTTCGCTCCTGTTTGTTAGGCCTTCCTTCGCTCCTGTTTGTTAGGCCTTCCTTCGCTACTGTTTGTTAGGCCTTCCTTCGCTACTGTTTGTTAGGCCTTCCCTCGCTACTGTTTGTTAGGCCTTCCTTCGCTACTGTTTGTTCGGCCTTCCTTCGCTACTGTTTGTTAGGCCTTCCTTCGCTACTGTTTGTTCGGCCTTCCTTCGCTACTGTTTGTTAGGCCTTCCTTCGCTACTGTTTGTTAGGCCTTCCTTCGCTCCTGTTTGTTAGGCCTTCCTTCGCTCCTGTTTGTTAGGCCTTCCTTCGCTCCTGTTTGTTAGGCCTTCCTTCGTTCCTGTTTGTTAGGCCTTCCTTCGTTCCTGTTTGTTAGGCCTTCCTTCGCTCCTGTTTGTTAGGCCTTCCTTCGCTCCTGTTTGTTAGGCCTTCCTTCGCTACTGTTTGTTAGGCCTTCCTTCGCTACTGTTTGTTAGGCCTTCCCTCGCTACTGTTTGTTAGGCCTTCCCTCGCTACTGTTGGTTAGGCCTTCCTTCGCTACTGTTGGTTAGGCCTTCCTTCGCTACTGTTGGTTAGGCCTTCCTTCGCTACTGTTGGTTAGGCCTTCCTTCGCTACTGTTGGTTAGGCCTTCCCTCGCTACTGTTGGTTAGGCCTTCCCTCGCTACTGTTGGTTAGGCCTTCCCTCGCTACTGTTGGTTAGGCCTTCCCTCGCTACTGTTGGTTAGGCCTTCCCTCGCTAATGTTGGTTAGGCCTTCCCTCGCTACTGTTGGTTAGGCCTTCCTTCGCTACTGTTGGTTAGGCCTTCCCTCGCTACTGTTGGTTAGGCCTTCCCTCGCTACTGTTGGTTAGGCCTTCCTTCGCTACTGTTGGTTAGGCCTTCCTTCGCTACTGTTGGTTAGGCCTTCCTTCGCTACTGTTTGTTAGGCCTTCCTTCGCTACTGTTTGTTAGGCCTTCCTTCGCTACTGTTTGTTAGGCCTTCCTTCGCTACTGTTTGTTAGGCCTTCCTTCGCTACTGTTTGTTAGGCCTTCCTTCGCTACTGTTTGTTAGGCCTTCCTTCGCTACTGTTTGTTAGGCAGTATCCTATTCACGAGTCAATGTTCTGTTAGGAATATAAGATAGCTTTTTTACGTATTGTAAAGATTTGTTTCTATTTTTTTTCAGGAATTGGGTTTTAGGTTTTCCAAGGGTTTGTGTGTAGGTTTTGTAAGGTTTTATTTTTATGTCTTACCACGGTTCGACGGTGGGTTTTTGGTTTTTCATGCCATCAGGAAGATACAACTATTGTATCTGTGAGAATTAGCGCTCCCAGGGGAATTATGCGAGGTCCTGAGCTAAATGTTAGTTAGGCCTTTTTTTGTTGATATAGAATAGGTTTTTGTTTTGTTACGGACCATCTTTTTTCGGTTGACTGCTGTCCTGTTTTTCAGCACCTATTGCTTTCTTCTTCTACTTTTGTCTTGTTTCATGAACTTCTTTCTTAACTTACTGTTTCTGTGCACCTTGTGCGTAGATTCCGCGTTCCCTCAACTCCATGCTAAATGGTGCCTCCATCCTTTCTCTCTTGGAACATCGTTGCCGTGGTAAAGGGAGTCTAAAACTTCCTTATAATCCATCAAATATGGTGATATTTACGTAAATAGGTAATAGGGCTAAAGTAAATAGGTGGTATTTACGGTAATAGGTAACGGAGAAAATTAATACTCGGAATTTGCCTTAACCCTTTAACGTCCGAATTTTTGTACTCAAATAACCTTTAACACAACCACCGTCACTAAATTGGCGCTGGCATCAGGCAGTCACTAATATCAGGATGGGATAGGAACTGCCACTCGGCAGAGAACTTCAAAAAACACATTAGGGAACTAATTGAACAAGAAATACAATATATTGAGGGTATTTTTGAAAGAGGACACTGGTGTCCTCTGGGGCGTTAAAGGGTTAAAACAGAGCAATTACGATGGGGCAGCAAAGGGCACCGGACCTTGTTTTAAATATTTGCAAGTGATTGGAGGCAGTGGTTTTTCGTTTTTTTTCATTTTCTTTATTAGTTTTTTAGTTTTTTCTATTTTTTTGTTTTTTTTCGTATTTTTCATTTCTTCGTTTTCTTCGTTTTTTTCATTTTTTCGGTTTTTTCGATTTTTCAGCTTATTGTTTTTTAGGTTTTTCGGTTCGTCATTCCGAAATGTTGAGCTGGGGGCCAGTTTTAGTCGCCTTTTCAAGTTAAAAAATAATATGACTAATAATTGATGTCTGGCCTCCTGACATTTTTTTTCGGGGATCCTTACATTAATTATCATTATATTTTCGAGGTTTCCCCCCCATCATCCACACCTGACATTAATTATCATTATATTTTCGAGACCCCGCCCCCCCCCCCCCGCGCCTGACATTAATTATTATATTTTCGAGAATCCCCCGCCCCCCCCCAACGCCTGACATTAATTATCATTATTTTCGAGAATTCTTCCCCCCCACGCCTGACATTAGTTATCATTTTATTTTCAAGAATTCCCCCTCCCCTCCACGCCTGACATTAATTATCATTATATTTTCGAGAATTCTACTCCCCCCGTTTCCTTTCCGAATTTTTCGGCTGGCTGCACCATAGAAAGAGTTTTTTTTTTCGCTGCCACCGCTACACAATCCTGCCCACACTGGAACCTTTTCATGTTCGAAGGAAATTTCATATGTACACACCGTATTCGTGAGGGAGGGAGGGTTATTGTATATAATTTCAATTGTATGATTTTTCAATTCCATTGGAAGGGTAGCCGGCCAAAATGATTGTTTTGGACACCCTCAGTCGCTATACACTTACTTTGCATGATTAGCTAGCTAGCCAGTACCATGGGTTTTTTCTCTATTAAACGCCTTGTGAAAGAGGATTAATTACTTTCTCATTAAGTAGGTAAATATATAAGAGCATTAATTACTCTCTCATTAAGTAGGTAAATATATAGGAGCATTAATTACTCTCTCATTAAGTAGGTAAATATATAAGAGCATTAATTACTCTCTCATTAAGTAGGTAAATATATAGGAGCATTAATTACTCTCTCATTAAGTAGGTAAATATATAGGAGCATTAATTACTCTCTCATTAAGTAGGTAAATATATAGGAGCATTAGTTACTCTCTCATTAAGTAGGTAAATATATAGGAGCATTAATTACTCTCTCATTAAGTAGGTAAATATATAAGAGCATTAATTACTCTCTCATTACCTGAGCAACAGGAAGTGTGTGATGAGCGTATCTGTGAAACAGGCTACACTACCTCCCCAATTTTCCCTACATTAATACGTGACATTACCCCCTCAGGGGGACCCAACTATTGTATCTATGGGAATTAGCGCTCCCAGGGGGACTATGTGAGGTCTCGAGCTGAGAGTTAGTTAGGTAGGCCTTTCTTTGTTGAAATTAAATGCCTTTAAACTTCGGTTGACTGCTGTTTTGGTTTTTAGCCCCTACTGCTTCCTTCTTTGACTTTTGTCTTGTTTCATGATCTTCTTTCGCAAGATACTGTTTCTGTGCACCTTGTGCAAAGATTCCGCACTCTCTAATATCCATACTAAATGGTGCCTTCCTCCTTCCATACCCTTATTTTGTAGGGTTAGGGAGGCCTAAACTAGCCTATGACCATATCTCTAGGATAGGCTTTTCAGTGAAGACTGAAAATCAATTCATCAACTATTATTATGAATGAAAAATATATATAATAGATGAATAGATAAATACAGAAAGTAGAATGTAAAAGTAGATATGTTGTTCTTGTCGTTGCAGGAGGCGGAAGACCTGTGGAGGAACCAGCGTTGGAGGGACGACGACCTCTTGGCAGCCGTGAGGGTTAACGCGAATTTAATAAAGACTGTGTGTTCATATTTATTTATGTGTTGGGGCCGCGGGTGCAATACCAAGTCCAGCTTTTTCGCAGGAGCATGAATGTTTTCACCCCCAAGCGATTTAATAACTTGGGCGGCGAAAAACATGCATGCAGGCGGCGAAAAACTTGGACTCGGTAGGAGCATTGTAAGCATGTCGAGAAATTCAGGTGCACAATGGGCAAGTGGTGTGTGTGCTCTGGATTGTGTTGGTGGGCAAGTCTACCATGAAACGGCCTTTGTGTTGCACAATTGTTGCGACTTGGCTTAGGCCTGTTCATGGGGAGGCCTACGAATCACAATTTGAAAGCTCATTCATAGGCCGCCCTCCATTGGAACTTGAAGTTTTTTCGATAGCTTCCTGTCTCCACAACACCATTGTCGCCAGGTTCATTTTGTGACCGGGATACATGAATTTTAACATATTCCTGCGTATTATGTAATTTGAATACAGTTTCTCCCATAAATTGAACACACATTTGTTTTGCGAAGGTATTTCACTTGTTTGGCCACTTCCAAGGTTCGTACGTTGATCGTATCGGACTTACGAATAGGCCATCCAGGGAAATATCCTCTCGGAACAAATGTGTGCACCCGATGGGGAAAACAACTGTTATTTAAGTCCATAATCCGCATGTGTGGGCAGAATTCTTATATTTCGGTCGAAAATAACTTGATAACTTTGCTGTTATTGCACCCGTGGCCCCTATATTTGCCGCCCTGACCGGGCGGGTTGGAGGGAACATGGAATAGCGCGGCCATCGATTTGTCCGGCGCACAGCTTCTTTTTTTTAGCTACGTGTCGGCGGCCAACGGGCTATATATCTATTGTATTTATTTCATTTTTTTTTTAACTTTAGTTGTTAGTACCTAGTGCGCCGTCAAACGGAGGTGTCTCAATGCCTCTCTTTGCCAGTTGTATGTATTGCACAGTTCCTACTTAGGATATTGATATGCATTTATATCCGTATAAACTATGTATTTGTAAAAACAATTTCTATATATATAATGAAAACATATAGAAAATGATAGAATGGAAAAAATGACGATATAGAAAATCAATGCATATAGAAAATCATAGAATGGAAAAAATGACGATATAGAAAATCAATGCATATAGAAAATCATAGAATGGAAAAAATGACGATATAGAAAATCAATGCATATAGAAAATCATAGAATGGAAAAAATGACGATATAGAAAATCAATGCATATAGAAAATCATAGAATGGAAAAAATGACGATATAGAAAATCAATGCATATAGAAAATCATAGAATGGAAAAAATGACGATATAGAAAATCATAGAATGGAAAAAATGACGATATAGAAAATCAATGCATATAGAAAATCATAGAATGGAAAAAATGACGATATAGAAAATCATAGAATGGAAAAAATGACGATATAGAAAATCAATGCATATAGAAAATCATAGAATGGAAAAAATGACGATATAGAAAATCATAGAATGGAAAAAATGACGATATAGAAAATCAATGCATATAGAAAATCATAGAATGGAAAAAATGACGATATAGAAAATCATAGAATGGAAAAAATGACGATATAGAAAATCAATGCATATAGAAAATCATAGAATGGAAAAAATGACGATATAGAAAATCAATGCATATAGAAAATCATAGAATGGAAAAAATGACGATATAGAAAATCAATGCATATAGAAAATCATAGAATGGAAAAAATGACGATATAGAAAATCAATGCATATAGAAAATCATAGAATGGAAAAAATGACGATATAGAAAATCAATGCATATAGAAAATCATAGAATGGAAAAAATGACGATATAGAAAATCAATGCATATAGAAAATCATAGAATGGAAAAAATGACGATATAGAAAATCAATGCATATAGAAAATCATAGAATGGAAAAAATGACGATATAGAAAATCATAGAATGGAAAAAATGACGATATAGAAAATCATAGAATGGAAAAAATGACGATATAGAAAATCATAGAATGGAAAAAATGACGATATAGAAAATCATAGAATGGAAAAAATGACGATATAGAAAATCATAGAATGGAAAAAATGACGATATAGAAAATCATAGAATGGAAAAAATGACGATATAGAAAATCATAGAATGGAAAAAATGACGATATAGAAAATCATAGAATGGAAAAAATGACGATATAGAAAATCATAGAATGGAAAAAATGACGATATAGAAAATCATAGAATGGAAAAAATGACGATATAGAAAATCATAGAATGGAAAAAATGACGATATAGAAAATCATAGAATGGAAAAAATGACGATATAGAAAATCATAGAATGGAAAAAATGACGATATAGAAAATCATAGAATGGAAAAAATGACGATATAGAAAATCATAGAATGGAAAAAATGACGATATAGAAAATCATAGAATGGAAAAAATGACGATATAGAAAATCATAGAATGGAAAAAATGACGATATAGAAAATCATAGAATGGAAAAAATGACGATATAGAAAATCATAGAATGGAAAAAATGACGATATAGAAAATCATAGAATGGAAAAAATGACGATATAGAAAATCATAGAATGGAAAAAATGACGATATAGAAAATCATAGAATGGAAAAAATGACGATATAGAAAATCATAGAATGGAAAAAATGACGATATAGAAAATCATAGAATGGAAAAAATGACGATATAGAAAATCATAGAATGGAAAAAATGACGATATAGAAAATCATAGAATGGAAAAAATGACGATATAGAAAATCATAGAATGGAAAAAATGACGATATAGAAAATCATAGAATGGAAAAAATGACGATATAGAAAATCATAGAATGGAAAAAATGACGATATAGAAAATCATAGAATGGAAAAAATGACGATATAGAAAATCATAGAATGGAAAAAATGACGATATAGAAAATCATAGAATGGAAAAAATGACGATATAGAAAATCATAGAATGGAAAAAATGACGATATAGAAAATCATAGAATGGAAAAAATGACGATATAGAAAATCATAGAATGGAAAAAATGACGATATAGAAAATCATAGAATGGAAAAAATGACGATATAGAAAATCATAGAATGGAAAAAATGACGATATAGAAAATCATAGAATGGAAAAAATGACGATATAGAAAATCATAGAATGGAAAAAATGACGATATAGAAAATCATAGAATGGAAAACATGACGATATAGAAAATCATAGAATGGAAAACATGACGATATAGAAAATCATAGAATGGAAAACATGACGATATAGAAAATCATAGAATGGAAAACATGACGATATAGAAAATCATAGAATGGGAAAACATGACGATATAGAAAATCATAGAATGGGAAAACATGACGATATAGAAAATCATAGAATGGGAAAAAATGACGATATAGAAAATCATAGAATGGAAAACATGACGATATAGAAAATCATAGAATGGAAAAAATGACGATATAGAAAATCATAGAATGGAAAAAATGACGATATAGAAAATCATAGAATGGAAAAAATGACGATATAGAAAATCATAGAATGGAAAAAATGACGATATAGAAAATCATAGAATGGAAAAAATGACGATATAGAAAATCATAGAATGGAAAAAATGACGATATAGAAAATCATAGAATGGAAAAAATGACGATATAGAAAATCATAGAATGGAAAAAATGACGATATAGAAAATCATAGAATGGAAAAAATGACGATATAGAAAATCATAGAATGGAAAAAATGACGATATAGAAAATCATAGAATGGAAAAAATGACGATATAGAAAATCATAGAATGGAAAAAATGACGATATAGAAAATCATAGAATGGAAAAAATGACGATATAGAAAATCATAGAATGGAAAAAATGACGATATAGAAAATCATAGAATGGAAAAAATGACGATATAGAAAATCATAGAATGGAAAAAATGACGATATAGAAAATCATAGAATGGAAAAAATGACGATATAGAAAATCATAGAATGGAAAAAATGACGATATAGAAAATCATAGAATGGAAAAAATGACGATATAGAAAATCATAGAATGGAAAAAATGACGATATAGAAAATCATAGAATGGAAAAAATGACGATATAGAAAATCATAGAATGGAAAAAATGACGATATAGAAAATCATAGAATGGAAAAAATGACGATATAGAAAATCATAGAATGGAAAAAATGACGATATAGAAAATCATAGAATGGAAAAAATGACGATATAGAAAATCATAGAATGGAAAAAATGACGATATAGAAAATCATAGAATGGAAAAAATGACGATATAGAAAATCATAGAATGGAAAAAATGACGATATAGAAAATCATAGAATGGAAAAAATGACGATATAGAAAATCATAGAATGGAAAAAATGACGATATAGAAAATCATAGAATGGAAAAAATGACGATATAGAAAATCATAGAATGGAAAAAATGACGATATAGAAAATCATAGAATGGAAAAAATGACGATATAGAAAATCATAGAATGGAAAAAATGACGATATAGAAAATCATAGAATGGAAAAAATGACGATATAGAAAATCATAGAATGGAAAAAATGACGATATAGAAAATCATAGAATGGAAAAAATGACGATATAGAAAATCATAGAATGGAAAAAATGACGATATAGAAAATCATAGAATGGGAAAAAATGACGATATAGAAAATCATAGAATGGGAAAAAATGACGATATAGAAAATCATAGAATGGAAAAAATGACGATATAGAAAATCATAGAATGGAAAAAATGACGATATAGAAAATCATAGAATGGAAAAAATGACGATATAGAAAATCATAGAATGGAAAAAATGACGATATAGAAAATCAATGCATATAGAAAATCATAGAATGGAAAAAATGACGATGTAGAAAATCATAGAATGGAAAAAATGACGATATAGAAAATCAATGCATATAGAAAATCATAGAATGGAAAAAATGACGATGTAGAAAATCATAGAATGGAAAAAATGACGATATAGAAAATCAATGCATATAGAAAATCATAGAATGGAAAAAATGACGATATAGAAAATCAATGCATATAGAAAATCATAGAATGGAAAAAATGACGATATAGAAAATCAATGCATATAGAAAATCATAGAATGGAAAAAATGACGATATAGAAAATCATAGAATGGAAAAAATGACGATATAGAAAATCATAGAATGGAAAAAATGACGATATAGAAAATCAATGCATATAGAAAATCATAGAATGGAAAAAATGACGATATAGAAAATCATAGAATGGAAAAAATGACGATATAGAAAATCAATGCATATAGAAAATCATAGAATGGAAAAAATGACGATATAGAAAATCAATGCATATAGAAAATCATAGAATGGAAAAAATGACGATATAGAAAATCAATGCATATAGAAAATCATAGAATGGAAAAAATGACGATATAGAAAATCAATGCATATAGAAAATCATAGAATGGAAAAAATGACGATATAGAAAATCAATGCATATAGAAAATCATAGAATGGAAAAAATGACGATATAGAAAATCAATGCATATAGAAAATCATAGAATGGAAAAAAATGACGATATAGAAAATCAATGCATATAGAAAATCATAGAATGGAAAAAATGACGATATAGAAAATCAATGCATATAGAAAATCATAGAATGGAAAAAATGACGATATAGAAAATCAATGCATATAGAAAATCATAGAATGGAAAAAATGACGATATAGAAAATCATAGAATGGAAAAAAGACGATATGCAAAATCATAGAATGGAAAAAATGACGATATGCAAAATCATAGAATGGAAAAAATGACGATATGCAAAATCATAGAATGGAAAAAATGACGATATGCAAAATCATAGAATGGAAAAAATGACGATATGCAAAATCATAGAATGGAAAAAATGACGATATGCAAAATCATAGAATGGAAAAAATGACGATATGCAAAATCATAGAATGGAAAAAATGACGATATGCAAAATCATAGAATGGAAAAAATGACGATATGCAAAATCATAGAATGGAAAAAATGACGATATGCAAAATCATAGAATGGAAAAAATGACGATATGCAAAATCATAGAATGGAAAAAATGACGATATGCAAAATCATAGAATGGAAAAAAATGACGATATGCAAAATCATAGAATGGAAAAAATGACGATATGCAAAATCATAGAATGGAAAAAATGACGATATGCAAAATCATAGAATGGAAAAAATGA
>CM059580.1:3609066-3874651 GCA_030386875.1 Morinoia aosen | reverse complement strand
GGTGAGGTGTGGAGGTGACGTGTAGATGTGAGGTGTGGGGGTGAGGTGTGGGGGTGTGAGGTGTAGGGGTGAGGTGTGGGGTTAGGTGTAGGGGTGAGGTGTAGGGGTGAGGTTCGGGGGTGAGGGGAAGGGGACATTTTTCACACAATAAACTATACACACCCCACCCACCCCACACTCCCCACACCCCCACACCCCCCTCACCCCTCACACCCGCACACCCGCACACCCACACATCCCGCACACCCACACATCCCACACACCCCACACACCCCACACACCCCACACACCCCACACACCCCACACACCCCACACACCCCACACACCCCACACCCCACACCCCACACACCCCACACACCCCACACACCCCACACACCCCAGCAACCCCACACACCCCACACACCCCACACACCCCACACACCCCTCACACCCCCCACACCCCCCCACACCCCCCCACCCCCCACACCCCCCCACTCCATACACACCCCATACACCCCACACACCCCACACACCCCACACAACCCACACACCCCACACATCCCACACATCCCACACACCCCACACATCCCACACACCCCACACACCCCACACACCCCACACACCCCACACAACCCACACACCCCACACACCCCTCACACCCACACACCCACACACCCCTCACACCCACACACCCCAAACACACCCCACACACACCCCACACCCCACACACACCCCACACCCCACACACACCCCACACCCCACACACACCCCACACACACCCCACACGCACCCCACACACACCCCACACACACACCCCACACACACCCACACACCCTACACACCCCACACACCCCACACACCCCACACACCCCACACACCCCACACACCCCACACACCCCACTCACCCTTCACACCCAACACACCTCACTCACCACTCACACCCACACACCCCTCACACCTGCACACCTCACACCTGCACACCCCACACACACACCCCACACACCCCACACACCCCACACACACACACCTCACACACACCCCACACACCACACACCCCACACACCCCACACACCCCACTCTCCCCTCACACCCACACACCCCTCACACCCACACACCCATCACACCCACACACCCCACACCCCCCACACACACACCCCACACACACACCCCACACACACCCCACACACCCCACACACACCCCACACACCCCACACACCCCACACACACCCCACACACCCCACACACCCCCACACACCCAACACACACCCCACACACCACACACACACCCCACACACACCCCACTCACCCCTCACACCCACACACCCCACACACCCCACACGCACACACCCCACACACACACCACACACCCCACACACACCCCACACACACCCCACACACACCCCACACACACCCCACACACACCCCACACACACCCCACACACACCCCACACACACCCCACACACACCCCACACACACCCCACACACCCCCCACACACACCCCACACACACCCCACACACCCCACACACACACACCCCACACACCCCACACACACACACCCCACACACCCCACACACCCCACACACCCCACACACCCCACACACCCCACACACACACCCCACACACCCCACACACCTGAGATTCCTGAGATTCCTGAGATATAGTTTGGAGCACAGCTCCAGGCCACGATGAGTCGCCGCCTCACGACGCCGCCAACCTTCCCGCAGCGACGGAGCCCCAGGTCCCCAGCCAAGGGAGCCAGCAGCCCCAGGTCCCCAGCAAAGGGAGCCAGTAGCCCCAGGTCCCCAGCAAAGGGAGCCAGCAACCCCAGGTCCCCAGCAAAGGGAGCCAGTAGCCCCAAGTCCCCAGCAAAGGGAGCAAGCAGCCCCAGGTCCCCAGCAAAGGGAGCCAGCAACCCCAGGTCCCCAGCAAAGGGAGCCAGTAGCCCCAGGTCCCCAGCCAAGGGAGCCAGCAGCCCCAGGTCCCCAGCAAAGGGAGCCAGTAGCCCCAGGTCCCCAGCAAAGGGAGCCAGCAACCCCAGGTCCCCAGCAAAGGGAGCCAGTAGCCCCAAGTCCCCAGCAAAGGGAGCAAGCAGCCCCAGGTCCCCAGCAAAGGGAGCCAGCAACCCCAGGTCCCCAGCAAAGGGAGCCAGTAGCCCCAGGTCCCCAGCAAAGGGAGCCAGCAGCCCCAGGTCCCCAGCAAAGGGAGCCAGTAGCCCCAGGTCCCCAGCAAAGGGAGCCAGTAGCCCCAAGTCCCCAGCAAAGGGAGCAAGCAGCCCCAGGTCCCCAGCAAAGGGAGCCAGCTGCCCCAGGTCCCCAGCAAAGGGAGCCAGCAGCTGCAGGTCCCCAGCAAAGGGAGCAAGCAGCCCCAGGTCCCCAGCAAAGGGAGCCAGCTGCCCCAGGTCCCCAGCAAAGGGAGCCAGCAGCCTCAGGTCCCCAGCAAAAGGAGCAAGCAGCCCCAGATCCCCAGCAAAGGGAGCCAGCAGCCTCAGGTCCCCAGCAAAGGGAGCAAGCAGCCCCAGGTCCCCAGCAAAGGGAGCCAGCAGCCTCAGGTCCCCAGCAAAAGGAGCAAGCAGCCCCAGGTCCCCAGCAAAGGGAGCCAGCAGCCTCAGGTCCCCAGCAAAGGGAGCAAGCAGCCCCAGGTCCCCAGCAAAGGGAGCCAGCAGCTGCAGGTCCCCAGCAAAGGGAGCAAGCAGCCCCAGGTCCCCAGCAAAGGGAGCCAGCAGCCTCAGGTCCCCAGCAAAAGGAGCAAGCAGCCCCAGATCCCCAGCAAAGGGAGCCAGCAGCCTCAGGTCCCCAGCAAAGGGAGCCAGCAGCCCCAGGTCCCCAGCAAAGGGAGCCAGCAGCCCCAGGTCCCCAGCAAAGGGAGCCAGCAGCCCCAGGTCCCCAGCAAAGGGAGCCAGCGGCCCCAGGTCCCCAGCAAAGGGAGCCAGCAGCCCCAGGTCCCCAGCAAAGGGAGCCAGCAGCCACAGGTCCCCAACAAAGGGAGCCAGCAGCCCCAGGTCCCCAGCAAAGGGAGCCAGCAGCCCCAGGTCCCCAGCAAAGGGAGCCAGCAGCCACAGGTCCCCAACAAAGGGAGCCAGCAGCCCCAGGTCCCCAGCAAAGGGAGCCAGCAGCCACAGGTCCCCAGCAAAGGGAGCCAGCAGCCACAGGTCCCCAACAAAGGGAGCCAGCAGCCCCAGGTCCCCAGCAAAGGGAGCCAGCAGCCACAGGTCCCCAACAAAGGGAGCCAGCAGCCCCAGGTCCCCAGCAAAGGGAGCCAGCAGCCCCAGGTCCCCAGCAAAGGGAGCCAGCAGCCACAGGTCCCCAACAAAGGGAGCCAGCAGCCCCAGGTCCCCAGCAAAGGGAGCCAGCAGCCACAGGTCCCCAGCAAAGGGAGCCAGCAGCCACAGGTCCCCAACAAAGGGAGCCAGCAGCCCCAGGTCCCCAGCAAAGGGAGCCAGCAGCCCCAGGTCCCCAGCAAAGGGAGCCAGCAGCCACAGGTCCCCAACAAAGGGAGCCAGCAGCCCCAGGTCCCCAGCAAAGGGAGCCAGCAGCCACAGGTCCCCAGCAAAGGGAGCCAGCAGCCACAGGTCCCCAACAAAGGGAGCCAGCAGCCCCAGGTCCCCAGCAAAGGGAGCCAGCAGCCCCAGGTCCCCAGCAAAGGGAGCCAGCAGCCCCAGGTCCCCAGCAAAGGGAGCCAGCTGCCCCAGGTCCCCAGCAAAGGGAGCCAGCAGCCCCAGGTCCCCAGCAAAGGGAGCCAGCAGCCCCAGGTCCCCAGCAAAGGGAGCAAGCAGCTCAAGGTCCCCAGCAAAGGGAGCCAGCAGCCCCAGGTCCCCAGTAAATGGAACCAGCAGCTCAAGGTCCCCAGCAAAGGGAGCCAGCAGCCACAGGTCCCCAGCAAAGGGAGCCAGCAGCCACAGGTCCCCAGCAAAGGGAGCAAGCAGCCCCAGGTCCCAGCAAAGGGAGCCAGCAGCCCCAGGTCCCCAGCAAAGGGAGCCAGCAGCCACAGGTCCCCAGCAAAGGGAGCAAGCAGCCCCAGGTCCCAGCAAAGGGAGCCAGCAGCCCCAGGTCCCCAGCAAAGGGAGCCAGCACCTCCATCACAACCGAGGCTGGCCACGGCGCCTCCAGAACGAGCGGCGTCAGCCCTCCTTCCCTTGCCGGGGCAAGGTTAGGGGGCAGCCGCTCTCATATGTGCCAGCTGCTGCAGGATACTATTACCCTCAGCAGGCTGGTAGTAATGAGGCAAGGGTGGCTTGTCCTTGATCGTCCTCAAAAATTCATCGAGTCTCCCCTTGAACGACTTTAGTGTCCCCTCAAACTCCCTGGTACCAGCCGGAAGACAGTTGAACAGATGAGGTCTCATAACAGAGAAAGAGTTTTCATGCCTCGTCCTGACGCTCGCTAGCGCCCTGCTGCTAAACGCTGGGATGTTACAAGTTTTCCCCCGCCGAATATGCCGCTGGGCTGCAAGTCGCAGCGCCTGGTCCCTGAAGTTCGGAGCCAAGCCATTCAGAACTTTCCAGGTATATATGATGAGGTACCTTTCACGGCGACGCTGCAATGAAAACAGGGACAGGTGTGATAGCCGTTTCCAGTAGTCAAACGACTGCATTCCGTCGATCCTTGCAGTGAAGGTCCTCTGTGCACCCTCCAACTTCTGTACTTCGCCAACAGTGCTCGGACTCCAGAGCTGACAACAGTACTCTGCCAATGGGAGGACTAACGATTTGAACAATTTCAGCATTAGTGGGGCTTCCCTTGTCTTAAAGGTTCGCAGGATCCATCCGATCTGGCGTCTGCACCTAAGCACCACCTGGTTAATGTGCTCTCCGAAGCCACCGTCATCTGAGATTACGACCCCCAGATCCCTGACCAAAGACTTGCGGTCGATCGCTGAACCACCAGTGGGGCTATACGCATAGGAGGCGTCAGGGTGCAAACCGTACCGCACCAACTCAAATTTATTTTCATTGAAGGTCATGTTGTTTCGCGTTGCCCACTCGCAAATCTTCTGGAGGACACTCTGTAGAGCCTCACAGTCCTCCACCGTAGCAATAGTTTTCAAGACCCTGGTGTCGTCAGCGAAGGATGAGGCCCGTGAGTGCAAGAGATTGACATCGATGTCCGAAATGTGGATCAGGAAAAGGAGTGGACCCAAAACGGATCCCTGAGGCACACCACTCACCACCACCGACTCCGTCGAGCGGCTCCCGTCCACTGAGACAACTTGTTTCCTGTTTGTTGGGAAGCTATAAATCCATTCAAGGAGCCTACCACTGATTCCAAAAAGACGGAGCTTCCTAAGCAGCACGCCATAATCTACTTTATCGAAGGCCTTAGCGAAGTCCAGATACACCACGTCCACAGGGAGTCCAGAGCCAAGCGCCTCCGTAACCTGCCGCTGATGCTCCAACAATTGTGAGAGGCACGACCGACCCCGTCTGAAACCGTGCTGATTGTCGTTCAGTAGGTCATTGCTCTCGAGATACGTAACTAGTCGTTTAACTACGATCTTCTCAAAAATTTTAATTACATGGGATGTTAGGGCGATAGGACGGTAATTAGCTGGGGAATGCTTCACGCCCCCCTTGTGAACCGGAATAATTACTCCCAATTTGAGAGGAGCAGGCACACATCCTTTTTCCATTGATGATCTCCACAGTGCATGTATAGGAGCCTTCAATTCCTCGCAACAGTTTTTTAAGAGGATCGAAGGAATCCAGTCCGGACCCGCTGCGGATGTGGACGGCAGCTCCCTTATGCATGTCACCAGCTCGTTCTCGCCGAACCGAACATCGTCCAGGAGGAAGGGCCTGTCTTCTTCGAGTAGTCCTTGCAGGAGACCTAGAGTGTCCGAGTCTCTCGGCTTACTGAAGACAGACTTGTACTGCTTCCTCAGCACCTCAGCTTTGGCCAAAGAGTCACCAACGAGCTCTTCCCCAGCATAGAAAGGGCCAATCTGGGACTTGGTCTTTGACTTACTCCGTACGTACCCATAGAAATACTTCGGGTTGTTGCGGATTGCTTCAATCGCCCGCCTCTCCCTGGTTGCAGTTTCTAGCTCATGCGACAGTATCTGCTGGTGCTCGATCAGCTCTGCCCTGCTCAGTAGTTTCATTCTAATGGCCGAGCTGACTGCCCCGAGCAGCTGCCTACGTATACGGGCTTTCTTCCGCATTAGGATCTTACGATCTCTTGGAATTGACGCCTGACGAACTGCTGTCTTCGGCCGGGCGAATTTTGAACAGACCTCTGTCAGGACACCACAGAGATCTTCATACATGTTCAAGGGAAGCATGCCCTCGCTTCTCGAAGCCCAGTCGATTCTTGCAAGCTCCTCCCTTATACTGCACCAGTCGGGTCGAGAGCTCATGAAGTTAAGTGAACCCAAGGTACTCCCATAGTTCAGCTCAGCGTTGGGCTGTTGGCTGGCCCATCCAATATCAGCTTTAACTATTATCAGTCTGTGGTCCGACAATGTTGTGTCTTCCACAACCACGTCCCTCACCAGTTCACTATGGTTGGTACAGACTAGGTCTAATAAGCTATCCAGCCTAGTTGGGCTGTTCACCGATTGTTCAAGCGCGAACTGGTCCATGAACTCAAGGAAAGATTTAGCTTGAGATCGGTCCTCCCGGGAGCCGCCGTACACACTGTTTAGGGACCAGTTTATTCTGGGAAAGTTAAAATCACCAAGTACAATCATAGTCGGCAGAGGTATAGTCCCCCACACACACCCCCACACATCCCACACACCTCACACATACCCCACACACACCCCACACACCCCACACATCCCACACACCTCACACATACCCCACACATACCCCACACACACCCCACACACATCCCACACACACCCCACACACACACCCCACACACACCGCACACACACCCCCACACACCCCACACACCCCCCACACACCCCCCACACACCCCACACACATCCCACACACATCCCAAACACACACACACCACACACACCCCACACACACCCCACACACACCCCACACACATCCCACACACAGCCCACATACACTCCACACACACATCCCCACACATCCCACACCCCACACACCCGACACCCCCCACAGACCCCACACACCCCACACACACCCCAAACAAAACCCACACACACCCGACACACCCCACACACAACCCACACACACCCGACACACCCCACACACAACCCACACACACCCCACACACACACACCCCACACACACACACCCCACACACACACACCCCCCACACACACCCCCACACACACCCCCCACACACACCCCCCACACACACCCCCCACACACACACCCCACACACACTCCACACACCCCACACACTCCACACACACACACACACCCCACACACCATCGGTCACGGCATCGATAAGCAAAACTTAATTCATCACGCGGGCGTCTTTTGGGACCTGAGGGGGACTTTTGTGGACTTTTAGGGACTTATTTGGGATTTTAGGGGACTTTTGTGGGCTCTTAGGGACTTATTTGGGATTTTAGGGGGACTTTTGTCGACTTTTAGGGACTTCTTGGATTTTAGGGACTTTTGGGGACATCTTTGGGACTTTCTGGGACTTCTTTGGGACTTCTTTGGGATTTTAGGAGACTTATGTAGACTTTTAGGGACTTCTTTGAGACTTTTATGGACTTCTTTGGGACTTCTTTGGGACTTTTGAGGACTTTTCTGGGACCTACTCGGGATTTTCTATGGAATCTTGTCTAATTTTCCGCAAATTTGTGTTTTTGGGGACCTTTGTGGGTTAGACTTTGGAAAAATTTTATGGGACTTCTGTGAGACTTTTATAGGACTTTTGGGCGATCGTATTTGACTTGCGTGAGATTTTGGTGTTTTTAGGAGACTTTTTGGGAACTTCTGGTTTACTTCTGTGAGACTTTTGTTGGACTTCTGAGGGATTATTGTGGACTTTTGTGTCATTTCTTATGTGGGACACGAGAAAGATTTTTGGTGTAATTTTGTGGGACTTTTGTTGGACGTCGAGGCAGTTATAGGGGACTTTTGAGGGAGTTGTAGGGGACTTTTGAGACAGTTGTAGGGGACTTTTGAGGGAGTTTGTGGGGACTTTTGAGGGAGTTGTAGGGGACTTTTGAGGGAGTTGTAGGGGACTTTTGAGGGAGTTGTAGGGGACTTTTGAAGGAGTTTGTTGGACTGTCGAGGCAGTTATAGAGGACTTTTGAGGGAGTTGTAGGGGACTTTTGAGACAGTTGTAGGGGACTTTTGAGACAGTTGTAGGGGACTTTTGAAGGAGTTTGTGGGGACTTTTGAGGGAGTTGTAGGGGACTTTTGAGGGAGTTGTAGGGGACTTTTGAGACAGTTGTAGGGGACTTCTGAGACAGTTGTAGGGGACTTTTTGAAGGAGTTTGTGGGGACTTTTGAGGGAGTTGTAGGGGACTTTTGAGGGAGTTGTAGGGGACTTTTGAGGGAGTTGTAGGGGGACTTGTGAAGGAGTTTGTGGGGACTTTTGAAGGAATTGTAGGGGACTTTTGAGGGAGTTGTAGGGGACTTTTGAGGGAGTCGTAGGGGACTTTTGAGGGAGTTGTAGGGGACTTTTGAGGGAGTTGTAGGGGACTTTTGAGGGAGTTGTAGGGGACTTTTGAAGGAGTTTGTGGGGACTTTTGAGTTTGTGGGGACTTTTGAAGGAGTTTGTGGGGACTTTTGAGGGAGTTGTAGGGGACTTTTGAAGGAGTTTGTGGGGACTTTTGAGTTTGTGGGGACTTTTGAAGGAGTTTGTGGGGACTTTTGAGGGAGTTGTAGGGGACTTTTGAGGGAGTTGTAGGGGACTTTTGAGGGAGTTGTAGGGGACTTTTGAGGGGAGTTGTAGGGGACTTTTGAAGGAGTTTGTTGGACTGTCGAGGCAGTTATAGAGGACTTTGAGGGAGTTGTAGGGGACTTTTGAGACAGTTGTAGGGGACTTTTGAGACAGTTGTAGGGGACTTTTGAAGGAGTTTGTGGGGACTTTTGAGGGAGTTGTAGGGGACTTTTGAGGGAGTTGTAGGGGACTTTTGAGACAGTTGTAGGGGACTTTTGAGACAGTTGTAGGGGACTTTTGAAGGAGTTTGTGGGGACTCTTGAGGGAGTTGTAGGGGACTTTTGAGACAGTTGTAGGGGACTTTTGAGACAGTTGTAGGGGACTTTTGAGGGAGTTGTAGGGGACTTTTGAGGGGAGTTGTAGGGGACTTTTGAGGGAGTTTGTAGGGTACTTTTGAAGGAGTTTGTGGGGACTCTTGAGGGAGTTGTAGGGGACTTGTGAAGGAGTTTGTGGGGACTTTTGAGGGAGTTGTAGGGGACTTTTGAGGGAGTCGTAGGGGACTTTTGAGGGAGTTGTAGGGGACTTTTGAGGGAGTTGTAGGGTACTTTTGAAGGAGTTTGTGGGGGACTCTTGAGGGAGTTGTAGGGGACTTTTGAAGGAGTTGTAGGGGACTTGTGAAGGAGTTTGTGGGGACTTTTGAGAGAGTTTGTAGGGGACTTTTGAAGGATTTATGGGGACTTTTGAAGGAATTGTAGGGGACTTTTGAAGGAGTTTGTGGGGACTTTTGAGAGAGTTGTAGGGGACTTTTGAAGGAGTTTGCTGGGGACTTTTGAGAGAGTCGTAGGGGACTTTTGAAGGAGTTTGTGGGGACTTTTGAAGGAATTGTAGGGGACTTTTGAGGGAGTTGTAGGGGACTTTTGAGGGAGTTGTAGGGGACTTGTGAAGGAGTTTGTGGGGACTTTTGAGAGAGTTGTAGGGGACTTTTGAAGGAGTTTATGGGGACTTTTGAAGGCAATTGTAGGGGACTTTTGAAGGAGTTTGTGGGGGACTTTTGAGGAGAGTTGTAGGGGACTTTTGAAGGAGTTTGCTGGGGACTTTTGAGAGAGTCGTAGGGGACTTTTGAAGGAGTTTTGTGGGGACTTTTGAAGGAATTGTAGGGGACTTTTGAGGGGAGTTGTAGGGGACTTTTGAGGGAGTTGTAGGGGACTTGTGAAGGAGTTTGTGGGGACTTTTGAGAGAGTTGTAGGGGACTTTTGAAGGAGTTTATGGGGACTTTTGAAGGAATTGTAGGGGACTTTTGAAGGAGTTTGGTGGGGACTTTTGAGAGAGTTGTAGGGGACTTTTGAAGGAGTTTGTGGGGACTTTTGAGAGAGTTGTAGGGGACTTTTGAAGGAGTTTGTGGGGACTTTTGAGAGAGTTGTAGGGGACTTTTGAAGGAGTTTGCTGGGGACTTTTGAGAGAGTCGTAGGGGACTTTTGAAGGAGTTTGTGGGGACTTTTGAGAGAGTTGTAGGGGACTTTTGAAGGAGTTTTGTGGGACTTTTGAGAGAGTTGTAGGGGACTTTTGAAGGAGTTTGTGGGGACTTTTGAGAGAGTTGTAGGGGACTTTTGAAGGAGTTTGCTGGGGACTTTTGAGGAGAGTCGTAGGGGACTTTTGAAGGAGTTTGTGGGGACTTTTGAGAGAGTTGTAGGGGACTTTTGAAGGATTTTGTGGGGACTTTTGAGAGAGTTGTAGGGGACTTTTGAAGGAGTTTTGGGGACTTTTGAGGGAGTTGTAGGGGACTTTTGAAGGAGTTTGTGGGGACTTTTGAGAGAGTTGTAGGGGACTTTTGAAGGAGTTTGCTGGGGACTTTTGAGAGAGTCGTAGGGGACTTTTGAAGGAGTTTGTGGGGACTTTTGAGAGAGTTGTAGGGGACTTTTGAAGGAGTTTGTGGGGACTTTTGAGAGAGTTGTAGGGGACTTTTGAAGGAGTTTGTGGGGACTTTTGAGAGAGTTGTAGGGGACTTTTGAAGGAGTTTGTGGGGACTTTTGAGAGAGAGTTGTAGGGGACTTTTGAAGGAGTTTGCTGGGGACTTTTGAGAGAGTCGTAGGGGACTTTTGAAGGAGTTTGTGGGGGACTTTTGAGAGAGTTGTAGGGGACTTTTGAAGGAGTTTGTGGGGACTTTTGAGATGAGAGTCGTAGGGGACTTTTGAAGGAGTTTTAATGGATTTTTGTCGATAAATAAATTCTATAGCATTATAATTCATGAATATTCATGTTTTAAAATGACATATTTTTTCATATATGGGGTTATCATACATGAACATGTATTAAGTATCTGTCTAAGTATGCGGATAGCGTATCGGAGAGGTATCCGGACGGTGCGACCGTAGGGCATTCAAAAGTATCCGGGCGATGAAATGGTTTTGTATCCGGTCGAGTGTCCGGGCGTTGCGATGTTAGTTTATCCGGAGAAATATATGGATAGTGTCCGCCAAGTATCCGGATGGTATCCGGAAGAGTATCCGGATTGTAGACAATTCATTTCGCTAGTTCATTTAAGAGCGCTCGCTCTACAGATTATCCGGCTTGTGCGAGGGGAGCGTATCCGCAGAGTATCCGGATTGAAGACACCTCACACTGCCAGATTGACCAATAGCGGTTGCCTTACAAAGTATCCGGCTGGTGTGAGAGAGTATCCAGTAAAGGATCTTGAAGACACCACATCCTGCCGGATGAACTAAGAGAGGTCGCTGTACAAAGTATCCGGCAAAGTATCCGGCTGGTGTGAGAGAGTATCCAGTAAAGTATCCTGAAGACACCACACCCCGCCGGATGAACCAAGAGAGGTCGCTTTACAAAGTATCCGGCTGGTGCGAGGGAGAGTATCCGGCAAAGTATCCGGTCGTTTGTCTGCCGGAGTGTCACGCCGGCGGCGCTGCAGCGCTGAACTTATTTCCGGCCTGGGACGAGTTGGGGGGAGGGGGTGGGGGGGGAGTGGGGGGAGGGGGGGATTTGGAATGGGGGTTAGGGTGTTTGGAATGAGGGTTAGAATGGGGATTTGGGAGGAGGGAAATGGAGGGGGGGGGATTTGGAGTGGGGTGAGGGTGTTTGGAATGGGGGTTAAAATGGGGATTTGGGGGAGGGAAATGGAGGGGGGGATTTGGAGTGGGGTGAGGGTGTTTGGAATGGGGGGTTTAAATGGGGATTTGGGGGAGGGAAATGGAGGGGGGGGATTTGGAGTGGGGTGAGGGTGTTTGGAATGGGGGTTAGAATGGGGATTTGGGGGAGGGAGATGGAGGGGGGGGGATTTGGAGTGGGGTGAGGGTGTTTGGAATGGGGGTTAGAATGGCTATTTGGGGGGAGGGAGATGGACTGGGAGGGGGATTTAGAATGGGGGTGAGGGTTCTTGGAATGGGGGTTAGAATTGGGATTTGGGGGGAGGGAAATGGAGGGGGAGGGGGATTTAGAATGTGGTAAGAGGGGAGGAGGATTTGAAATTGGGGTGAGAGGGGGTTTGGGGTTTTGAAATGGGGGTGAAAGGAAAGAGTTTTCGGGAATTTAAAATGGAGAAGGTGGATGAAAGGATTGAAAATGGGCTAATGGGGAGACTGGGGATTTGAAATGATGAGGGGGGGGCTTGGGGCAGGTTTGACATGGAGGTGAAAGGGGGATTTGGGGGATTTGAAATGTAAGTGGATAAGGGGGGAATTGGGGGATTATGGAAATGAGGGAAATTAGGGATTTGAAATTTAAGGAGGGGGGAGTTGGGGTAAGAGGGGGATTTTGGGGGGATTTGCAATAAATGAAGGGGGTACGGGAGGTGTGAAGGGGGGGGTAGGGGGAATTTGAGGGGTTCCAAGTGTAGGGGGGAGAACAAGAAAATTTTGGGGGTAATTTGAAGTAGGGGTACAAGGGGGCAGATTTGCAATAGAAAGGGGTAGGAGAAGTGGGGGTGCGAGGAGGGAAGGAGGGGGGAGTGGAGGAGGTGTTAACGAGAGCTTCTGAAGTGGAATGTAGACACCGGTGAGGATATGGCTGGAATATTCCAGGAATGGGCTGGGATATTCCAGGAATGGGCTGGAATATTCCAGGAATGGGCTGGAATATTCCAGGAATGGGCTGGAATATTCCAGGAATGGGCTGGAATATTTCGGGAATGGGCTGGAATATTCCAAAAAAGGCTGGAATATTCCAGGAATGGGCCGGAATATTCCAGGAATGGGGCTGGAATATCACCGGAATGGGATGGTATATGGTAATACTACCGGAATATGGGAATATGACCGGAATATGGGAACATGACCGGAATATGGGAATACGACCGGAATATGGGAATATGACCGGAAATGGGAATATGACCGGAATATGGGAATATGACCGGAATATGGGAATATGGCCGGAATATGGGAATATGACCGGAATATGGGAATATGACCGGAATGTGGGAATATGACCGGAATGAGGGAATATGACCGGAATGTCGGAATATGACCGGAATATGTTAATATGACCGGAATATGGGAATATGACCGGAATGTGGGAATATGACCGGAATGTGGGAATATGACCGGAATATGGGAATATGACCGGAATATATGAATATGACCGGAATGTGGGAATATGGCCGGAATGTGGGAATATGACCGGAATATGGGAATATGACCGGAATGTGGGAATATGACCGGAATGTGGGAACATGACCGGAATATGGGAATATGACCGGAATATGGGAATATGACCGGAATGTGGGAATATGACCGGAATGTGGGAACATGACCGGAATGTGGGAATATGACCGGAATATGAAAAACTTTACCCTTAGATTTAATATGTCTGTTGCTAACTCAGCAAAAACAATCATTAATGATTACATATAAATGATTTTAATAACGATTAACTGTTATTCTGTCATTGCTATTAAGCCTTTTTGTAAACATTCATTCAATCATAACAAAACTTGGTGTCATAGTCGGGTATTGATAAAATTTAAAAAAATAAATAAAAAAATTAAAGTCAAAAATAACTATAAATAAAAATAAAAATAACTAAAAATTAAAATAAAAAATAAATAAAATAAAATAAAATTTTTGGATAGACTATGGCTAGCCTGTTATTTATATCCAGTCTACTGGGTCATATTAGCAGATTATATTTCCGCATATCGATCGATATATCAATAAATAATAAACTATTAGTGATATTAATATGAATATATGCATACTATTTTTAATTTATGTCTAATAAAAATGAACAAGTCGAGTAGCGGATGTCGTTCGAATCAATAGACCAATTTTTCAGTGTGCGCAAATAAACGAAAAAAATTAAAGAAAAACCGTTTATTTCTGAGAAAGTTGATACATGGCATGTATAATACGTCGGTTTAAAGTAATTTTGATTCAGCATATAGAGTTTGATTCCGTTCAACGTTTGTATGCATAATAAACATGTCAGTGATACCTGAGAGTAACATTGTGGGTCTGACTTTAGTATCTGAAGTTGATATGCACTTAGGGTAACTTTTGTTAAAGTTACCCTGAAGGAATATTCGATCCCTAAACGGGGGAGAGACGAAGATTTGACGATTGACAATACAAGGCTGTATCACCAACACAACACAGCTGTATCACCAACACAACACAGCTGTATCACCAACACACAACACAGCTGTATCACCAACACACAACACAGCTGTATCACCAACACACAACACAGCTGTATCACCAACACAACACAGCTGTATCACCAACACAACACAGCTGTATCACCAACACAACACAGCTGTATCACCAACACACAACACAGCTGTATCACCAACACACAACACAGCTGTATCACCAACACAACACAGCTGTATCACCAACACACAACACAGCTGTATCACCAACACAACACAGCTGTATCACCAACACAACACAGCTGTATGATCAGTATCATTCCTCTCTCATCATTACTCTCTATGAACTATAAACTCATCACGTTACCTAACACATCACTGCCTTATTCATTTGCAAGCATTTATTTAGGAAATATAAATTCATTCCATCGTACAGAGCATGTTATTTGCGACATTTTATTCCGTTATGTTTGCACGAGAAGAAATTTTTGAATTTCTGCAATTTTGGTCCTTCGCTTTTGAATATAAATTATCTACTTCAAGTATATATACTTATAAATTATCTACTTCAAGTATATATACTTATAAATTATCTACTTCAAGTATTATCTACTTTAAGTATATCTACTTATAAATTATCTACTTATAAATTATCTACTTCAAGTATTATCTACTTTAAGTATATCTACTTATAAATTATCTACTTCAAGTATTATCTACTTCAAGTATATCTACTTATAAATTATCTACTTCAAGTATTATCTACTTCAAGTATTATCTACTTCAAGTATATCTACTAATAAATTATCTACTTCAAGTATATCTACTTATAAATTATCTACTTCAAGTATTGCACAGTGCACATTATTCCCCTTGTCACAAATGCCGTAGCGTGGAGACTGTCATAAGCGTTTCACCCCACTGTGTCATCATCATGCATATTTCTTTCTTAAACATGACCAAACTTAGAATAACTTGCTGTAGGGATGCACTTTCATGTTTTTTTCGGCCTTGTACAAGCATTGACAAGGGCTGTTGTGACTTCCATGTATGTTTATCAACTTAGGACTTTCATACTAAGACAGTTAAAAAAAAGATATACAGTATCCCCTAGTGTGTATTAAATTTATAGGTCATTATGCGTTTTCTGTTATTCATATCTTGTTAATTTATTGTTTACCTCGAGTGGCAATTTCTTGTTTCTGTTGCTCGTGACTGTATTTTGACAGCCCTATTATATTATTGTATTACGACAGCCCTATTATATTATAGCATTATGACAGCCTATTATATTATAGTATAATGACAGCCCTATTATTATGACAGCCCTATTATATTATAGTATTATGACAGCCTATTATATTATAGTATAATGACAGCCCTATTATTATGACAGCCCTATTATATTATAGTATTATGACAGCCCTATTTCGGTAATTAATTTCATGAATTACTGCAATTGTGTTGTGAATGTTTTGGTGAGCGTTCAGCCATACCTCTTCATGTTCCTGACTCCGATGAACTCTTTTGTGCCAGCATTGTTTATTTAAAAATCTCATTTATTTGTGTTGTGTTGAAGTATTTTACTTTCGCCTTGTCCAGTTATTGGCGTACTAGTCGATACTTACCCCCTCCCCCCCCCCCTCAGGGGGACACGACTATTGTGTCTATGGGAATTAGTGCTCCCAGGGGGACTATGTGAGGTCCCGAGATGAGAGTTAGGTAGGCCTTCCTTGTGTAGAAATAGAATAGGTTTTTGTTTTGTTACGGACCATCTTTTTTCGGTTGACTGCTGTCCTGTTTTTCAGCACCTATTGCTTTCTTCTTCTACTTTTGTCTTGTTTCATGAACTTCTTTCTTAGCTTACTGTTTCTATGCACCTTGTGCATAGATTCCGCGTTCCCTCAACTCCATACTAAATGGTGCCTTCATCCTTCCTCTCTTGGAACATCTTTGTTGTGAAAAAGTTAGGCTAAAACTTTATTTTTTAATAATAATAATATTTGATACTTAAAAGTGAAAAGATAGCTCCGTATATCGAGCTCATTGTCTTAAAAATAAAGTTATTTATATTTAGCCATTTGACTTTGAGCATTAATAACGGATATCGCAAGTTCCTTAACTTGTATTTCAATGTAAGTGCGCACTAATTAAAGTGGTTTCAACAATGCATGGTCACTGGTATTATGTCTGTTATTTAATTTGTATTCCCATGTATTATAGAGGTGAAGGTTATGTATTTTTCCATGCTTCTCCCTCAATTATTTGATAATTAGGATTTAGGGTAAAATGGCTGAATTCCCCAGAGGACAGGGGAAAATAGTTCACATTGTCTAGTTCTCACGTCACTTTCGTCACTATAGCCGAGTGGTTATGAGCACACACCCTTCACGGAAAGGGCCGCCTGTTCGAATCCCGACAGTGCCTCCTGGTAAATCTCCCAGTCGGGGAAAGGGATAACTCAGTCAGAATTCCCCACTCTACCCAGGTGTCGGAAATAGGTGCTGATTTCACCGAAGGTAGCCGTCATTGCGCCGTGATGTTAGCCATAAGTTATTTGAAAAAAAACATTGTAAAAGTCGGTATGCATCGGGGTTGATTGGATTAGATTAGATTATTAGTTAGTTTAAGCCTCCCTATCCTCAACAAAGGCTATCCAAAGAAAGGAAGGAAGAAGGCACCATTTAGTATGGAGTTAAGGAAACGCGGAATCTATGCGGAAATGGCACAGAAACAGAAAGCTAAGAAAGAAGATCATGAAACAAGAAAAAGTTGAAGGAGAAAATAGTAGGTGCTGGAAAACAGGACAGCAGTCAACCGAAAAAAGATGGTCCGTAACAAAACAAAATCCTAAGTTATTTCAACAAAAAGAAACCCTACCTAACCTTTAGCTTGGGCTCTCACATAGTCCCCCTGGGAGCACTAATTCCCATAGATATAACAGTTCTATCCCCCTGAGGGGTCGGGGTTGATTGGAATAAAGCATCCTTTTGTACGTTTGCTGTCATCATCCTTAGTTTACTTCTCTGACGAGGGATAAACGTGTGCGACTCATACATTACGAGGTAGTTAGTTATGGGGATCATGGTATAGAAAAAAAGAATGATTATTGTTATATATAGGATATTGAAATATGCGGAGTTCCGTAATGGGAAAATTTGCCCGTAATTTATTAGGTCAAAATGTCCGACATTTGGAAGAAGGACAAACCGCTAAACTTAAATGAACCAAGAAACTATAAACTCTTCGGAGCAGGACTTCAAGTAGACAGGCGGGCGCTGGACTTTCGGTCTGCGCCAGTGCCGTCGTAGGAAGCAAACCGTGCTCTGTGGAGATAGTTGCGGTTAGTCGTGATGTAATTTTAATCATAGGTTTAGCACAGTTTATCGTTATAAGTTTTTTAAGTTATAAGGTAAGTTATCGTTTCAAGTTATAAGGCAAGTTATCGTTTTAAGTTATAAGGCAAGTTATCGTTTTAAGTTATAAGGTAAGTTATCGTTTTAAGTTATAAGGTAAGTTATCGTTTTAAGTTATAAGGTAAGTTATCGTTTTAAGTTATAAGGTAAGTTATCGTTTTAAGTTATAAGGTAAGTTATCGTTTTAAGTTATAAGGTAAGTTATCGTTTTAAGTTATAAGGTAAGTTATCGTTTTAAGTTATAAGGTAAGTTGTTATAAATTTTTAAGTTATAGTTATTAAGAATGCATGGGGAAACGTCGTCCTAAGTACCCAGTTCACGGCATGGCAAGTATTTGGTCTTAAACTTATAGTTTACGAACCTCCAATGAGCTCGTGAGCATCAGGACGTGCCGGGAAGCGTAGTCAGGCGAGTGGACGGTGAGCGGTGCAGGTCAGCAGCAAGGAAGGCGCCTCAGCCTCTCATCTTCAGTCCGCTCGGTCCTCGGAAGAAGGGACGGATAGCGTAGCGAAGCTGACGTAAGACCACCGGCGTCCCTGGGCTGGTTGCAGGCAGGTTCCACACGGTGTTCGAGACGAAGGCTGAGTAAGCTCAAGTTTGTATAAGCAATAAAGTTGATGGAAGATGTTTGCTTAGTGGAGGTGGGAGGCGATCTGAATTTGCATCCAGAAAATTTACGAGGTAAGTACGGCTTGGCTCAAATGGTGTATTCATTAGGATGTATTCAGGATAGTAAACCAAAGTTCAAGAACCAAAGACAAGCCTAGAGCTGGGTTATAGAAATTTTTACGTTATTGAATTTGCTTAAATTATCTGCACTAATTTTAATTGAAAGGTTTGAAGGGCTATTTATGGTTTATTATCAATTACTTATATCCTTAAAATTAAGTTCAAGAACAAGAAAAGCTTAAAGTTAACGAACGTGAAAACTGATACAGGAACTCCTGTAAATTTATTGTACACATGGATATTGATTTCAAATTGTTGATTTTCCTTTTTTATGGAAATAACTAAGGGGCCCCACGAAATATCCACTTGATGCTAAACACGATAAAGAAGGCTTTGGCTCAGGCTATCACACCCCATGTATCCCTAAAACCAAATTTAGAGCAAAATGTAACCAGATTGACTAAATGAATTTTCAAGTCTTGAAGCTTATGCAAATTCTAAAATGGTATTATTAATTGACGGGCATCAGTGAGGGAAATGATTGAATTAAGTATTTAACTACAAATGGTGAAGGCTGAAGTAAATTAATTACAGGAGCTTGGACCCAAAACAATTTTTTGATGATTTTTCTGATTATCTAAAATGAGAAACTGAAATTCAAGATGATTTTCATTTGTCTCTAATGCGAGCACAGTGTTGAATTATATACCCCAGTGTAAACATTGAAAGCAACATGAACAGAAAAGAAAAGAAAGAAAGAAAAAACTTTATTTCCAATAGAGGTTGTACAATATTACAATCATTGGTTTTTAAATATCTTAAAATTAATACACTTAGATGATACACACACACGAGTATTGAAAAACTCGTGTCACTAGTCGAAAATAAATGATTGAGGGCAATGTACTCCTAATCTTGCTTAATCTACATTTGACAATACATGTAATGATAATTATAAGAGATAACGCAAATTCATGGACGATGCATTTTCATTGTGGGGTGAAAAAACTTTTGACAGTTTACATGTACATGACATAAAACTTCGCAATTATTGATGCCAGGAAATAATATATGAATCGCTTGTTTCGGCAAATGTTCAAAAGTGTCATTTTAAGGAAGCATGAAAAAAAAAAATATATATAGAAATACAAATCCATATACATATATATACGTACATACATACATACATACATACATACACACACACATACAGATATATATATATATATATGTACGCATAAGCATGAGGACCAAGAAGATTATAAGTTTTGTATTTCTAATTCAACAATTTTAACATAACGGTCGTTAGTTAATAAGCATTTTATTTAAATATAAATGGATGATCGTACAACAAATGTCTAGTTGGTACATGAATGCTTTGCAATAATAAAGAGATGACGAGTTAGGTAATGTTACAAGTTGAGAGTGAACAGAAAATGACCATTATCTCTAGTAAAATGCTAGTTGTCAGTTTAGTACACACATATGTGCACACATACATGTAAATATATACACATATATGTACACATAAAAAAGAAAAAAAAATGGTTTATTTCCAATAGAGATGGTACAAAAGTACCATCATTGGTTTTTAAAATATCTTAAAATTAATACACTTAGATGATACACACACACGAGTATTGAAAAACTCGTGTCACTAGTCAAAAGAAATGATTGAGGGCAATGAACTCCTAATCTAGCTTAATCTACATCTGATAATACATGTAATGAAAATTGTAAGAGATAACACAGTTTCATGGACGATGCATTTTCATTGTGGGGTGAAAACACTTTTGACAGTTTACATGTACATGACATAAGACTTCGCAATTCTTGACGCCAGGAAATAATATATGAAATCGCTTGTTTCGGTCAATGTTTACAAGTGTCATTTTGAGGAAGCATAAAAAAAAGAAAAATATATATAAATATATACCCACATACACACATATGTACATATACGTATGCATGTGTGTATATATCCATACACACACTCACACACATACACACACACACACATATATATACACGCGTTTTACGGCCATGTGTGTGCCCAGGTTACGAAGAACACCGGTTTCGTTAACATGGACACACGTGTGTACATATAAGCAAGAGGACCAAGAAGATTATAGGTTTTGTATTTCTGATTCAACAATTTTAACATAACGGTCATTAGTTAACAAGCATTTTATTTAAATATAAATGGATGATCGCACAACAAATGTATAGTTTTTACATGAATGCTTTACAATACTAAAGATATGACGAGTTAGGTAATGTTACAAGTTGAGAGTGCACTGAAAAAAAGACCATTATCTCTAGTAAAAATGCTAGTTGTCAGTCTAGTACACACATATATGCACGTATACATGTAAAAATTTACACATACACATGCACACATATACCCACGCACATATTTACACCTGAATCGTAAGCATACACCAATGCATTTCTATGCATCGAGGCAATACATACGCATTCTACAGAGTGTCATACGCATAGCGTGGACACGTACACATTTACACAAGTAAGCATGTGCGCAAATATCAGCGTAAACTAGTCAGTATAAACCAGAATTCCAATCGAGGGAAACGGAGAAAATATCTTTTATTATAGCATGAATTTTATAAAATTTCGTACTAAAAATAGTGGCACAAAACAGTCTACTTAAGTCAGAAACATGAAAACGATTGTGGGACGTGAATAAGAAAGAAAACATTAATGTCCTATAAAGGTTTCATATTAGAAAAAAAAATCACATTATCTTTGAAATATGGCGCAAATTGTCGGCAATTGATAAACAAACATAGGTATCACATTATTATAAGCATATAACTATAGGCCGAATAAGTATATTACTGCAGTATAAATGGATGATCACACAACGAATTTATTTTTTTTTACATGGATGCTTTACAATTTCATATTAGAAAAAATACATTATCTTTGTAATATGGTGCAGAATGTCTGTAATTGATCAACACACACACACACATAGGTACCATGACGGTCTAGTTTGATGCTTGCACAGAAACGGAGAGGAATGACATAAAATGCACCTTCGACTGGTTCATCTACTCTAGTGCACACAGTTGTACGTGCACATATACACACCCATATGTGCACATACACCTATATACGTACACACATATACAAGTAAGCATGTTTGCAAATGACAACGTATAGGCGGTCAAATCATAATACCTACGCATGCTTCAAAACTGTTGTTTGATGTCTTGAATTATAACACAATGAGCGAGGGAGATTGTTCAGCAATGGAGATACCAGGTAAATGAGATTCGTCAGTACTCATTCAGTATGTTCTGTAACTAAGGATTATTATTGAGACACAAGATGACGAGTTATTTTGGCTTTAAATTCTCTCGGTCTTTGAGGGACTTTAATACTCAGGGGAAGTTTGTTCCACAGTAAGGCGCCTGATATGGACAGAGCCTTCTGCCCTAAGTGAGATGAACGATAGTTGACTAAGACATTATTGTTTCTGTTCGGTTTTTGATTGGTTACAGTGGGTGGATGGAAACGCACTATCTCAGCATTGCTCTGAGGAAGATATAACGAGGAGAATACGTATTGGGCCTTCTGCATGAGGAGCCTTTCTTGGATAGGGATCCAGCCGAGTTTATTGAGGAGAGGGGTTACGTGATCACGTCTTTTGAAATTACCGTTGCATACCACCTTGGCTGCAAAATTCATGCATTTTTGTAAGTCCCTTTGAAGGTATTGAGGTAAGTCTCCCCATACTAGGCTGCAGTAGTCAATGCGTGATAACACAAGGGATTGAATGGCTAATAATCTGGATTTTTCGTCTAGCATACTTTTTATTCGATGAAAAAACATTAAAGTTCCGTAGATTTTGTTGCAAGTAGTCTCAACGTGAGATTTGAAGGACATATTTCTATCGAACCAGATACCTAGATTTTTAACTTTTTCTGATGCATTAATTTTATCATTTCCAACTGCAAGAGTAAGATCTGAAGTTTTTTTAATTGCATCTTTGGATCCAAAAATGATGCATTGTGTTTTGTTAGCATTTAATTTGAGACCATTTCGGTCGTACCATGATTTCAGGCTAGTCAGTAAAGTTTCGGCTTTAATTTGCGTCTGTGGTATTTCCGATACAGAACTTGTTATTGCAATTTGAACATCATCTGCATACATAGAGATCCGTGTGTTAGAAGGCATTGGAGGGAAATCATTAATGAAAATAGAAAACAGTAGCGGACCAAGAATGGATCCTTGGGGAACACCAAAATTGTTTTGAATGAATGGGGACAATTTGTTTTCTATGCGGACTGCATGAGATCGATTTGACAAGTAACTTTCAAACCATTGCGTGTCTATTCCCAAGTTCAGTATTTTACGTAGAAGTCTTTCATGTTGGACGCTATCGAACGCCTTAGAGAGATCGAGTAGTAGCAAGAGTGTTACATTCTTTTGATCGATGTCACTGTATATTTTTTCAGATATATTGAGCAGAGCGTCTTGAGTGCTAGTATTTCTTCTATAGGCATATTGATTTTGGTGGAGTAAATTTGACTCGTCCAGGTGAAATGACAGTTGATTTGTCACCACTTTCTCCAGTAGTTTGGACATGACAGGCAAAAGACTGATGGGCCTGTAGTTTGATGCTGTATTTAGGTCACCACTTTTGTGCAACGGTCTAATAATGGAGTGTTTCCATTGGTTTGGAAACGTATTGGTTACTATTGATGTATTAATTATCAGACGAATCCATGGTGCTGTAACAGGGAAACTGTCTTTGATATATTGAAGACTGATACCATCATGTCCAACTGCCTTTGTGTTTTTTAGTGAGTATAAGATGTTTCGTAACTCTGGTAAATCGACAGGGCGTGGTCTCCACTTGACATCAGTCCTCGAGGGTGCAGTGGGGCATGAATTTTCAATTGTCGTTTCATCTGGATTGGTACACACCTCACTGGAAACTTGAGCCCCTACTTTTGAAAAGAATGTGTTGAAATCCGTGGCTGTTGCCAAGGGATTTTCAAAATTACTTATGCGATCTAAATTTTTATATGGGGCTACCTCACTAATGATTTCCCAAGTTCGCTTCGGGTTATTTTTAGCCGTTATCAGTGCCTGGTGGAAGTGAGTTTGTTTCGCTTCAGTGATTTTCTTTCGAAGAATTTTTTCATGTTCTTTATATCTCTTGTATAAGGTACTGTTTGATCTATTGTTTTTGTACTCTCGCAAGTTAGCTTTCTTTATTCTGCTCATCTCTTTAACTTCGTCAGTGATCCAAACAGTTCGTTTTGGCTTGGTTTTTTTGGTGACGTAAGGTGCACATTCGTCGAGAGCTGCTGTGAAGTTCTCGTTGAAAATTGACACTTGTATATCAACATCGTCAGATTGCATCATTTTCTGGAATTCGGTAGACCTATCGAGTAGTTTTTCTTGAAATAGTTCTGCTGAATAGTGCCTTTTCGAGCGATAGGTCATTAAGCGGTATTTTTGTCTTTCCTTCGCAATATTAATTTCACATTCTATAGAGTGGTGATCGGAAATAGAAGGTGATATTACTGTACTAAGTATTGCGGTGGGATTATTTGTGATTGCTAGATCGAGGAGAGTTGCAGAGATTTTAGTGATGCGAGTCGGTTCTTTGACCATTTGTGATAAGCTTAGTTTATACAATAGTTTGCTTAGCTGATTGTTTTTATCCGTTAGGTCAACATTGAAATCTCCGAAAGCAAAGAATGATCTTTTTGCCTGAAGGATTTCTTTGAAGGTTTCCTCAATGAAATCTAGTGTTCGATTTAGGGGAGACGATGGGTGCCGGTAAAGGCTGCCAATGATTATTGATTTGTGTTTATTTATTTGCACTTCTAACCAAACCATTTCAATGCCTTCGCAAACTTTATTCACTAGTAGTGAAGATGTTGAGTACATTTCTTTTACAAAAATACAAGATCCACTACCTCGGCTGGTTTTAGCGCCATCGTAGCGGTACAACACGTAATCAGGAATGTTAAAAAATGAACTTTGGGTTCGTGAATCAAACCATGTTTCTGAGACACACAAAATGTCAATTTTTTCAGTGACCAACATTACTCTGATTTCATCCAATTTACCATTCAGGCTTCGAGCATTTACATGCTTAATTTTGATTTTACCTATATTAGCACTCTTTTTAAAGGTAGCGAGGTTACTACTATCTCTACTATCTTCAGGGGATTTATCGATTTTGTCTAAGTTGCCCAGGGTGTTTGGCCCAGCATCTGCTATGTAAGAAAGTCTACTATTTGGCTGGGCAGCGGCACTTTGTCAAGATGAGGTAACCCCGGTCTGATTTTTGCCTTGTGTGACAAGAGCACTGTAGTGATCGTTTTTACGATGGAGCAGTAGTGGAGGGTTATTATTTGATAACTCTGAAATGGGAACGACTGATATTTTCAAAACACAATGATCTTTTTCATCCAGGACGAGAAGTTTTTGGCCTGTCACATTTGAAATGATTAGTGGTATAAGGTCTACAGCAGCTTGGTCAAAATGTTTTTCGTTAATGTAATTATCTATGAGGTTTTGCATGTCGCCACTGTTCTTGTCAAAAAACTTAGCATATGTGCTGTAGTTTGCTTTACTCTCTGTTTTGATTGCAGCCTTTAGGGAATTGTAATTCCATTTTGATGCTGGTTGTTTTGTAAGTAGTTGAGCTACTGCGTGGAGGAAGCAGTGTCCATCGGCTTTGGTGGGAATCAGTTTTATGTTCCATGATCGTTTCAATTCATCCATTGTGGAATTCATGCGTTCACAAATGGGGCTGGAGACGTTTTTTTTCGCACTTTTTTCATCATTAAGAGGTTCTGAGAGGTGCGGGGAATTTACGTTTTTCTGGCTCTGAATTCCTGTTCTGTGGTGATTTCTCGTATGGGGACTTGCAGAGAACTGAGAAATGCTCGTGTCAATTATATTTTTCTGGTGATGATTGTGCATACCGTTGGGTAGTGGATTTTCCATCGATTGTCGACTGCAATTTTGCAGCGATTTCTCTCTTCCTATTGATTTTACTGCTTCCGAGTATGTGATTGGATGTTGATTTATACTCGTGTCTGAGAGGGGCTTTTCATCCTCTTCATCAGCATTGGATAGCAGGAACGAGCAAACGAACAAACAAGTTCAAAAGATTTTAATATGCTTATAAATGTAAATATTCATGAGGTAGGAGTAATCGTTTAAATTGTCAAATATTTTTCTCAATTCATTTTTGATTCAAAAATTTCAAAACTCCGGTCTGCAGGAACGCATAATGCGGACCCCATCTACGGCAATTACCGATTTTTATTACCCTAAATGTTTACTGTCTCTAGGTAACGCCTTCTTGTTGACACAGCGATCATATGATCATGGAGATATGCAATCATCGTATAAGCCTGTCGCGTATATTTTGAGTATTTGATTTATGATTTTGAATTTTAACAGGAATCTGTGACCTTGCGATTCATTGCTGGATTCTGGTGTGAACAAAACGCTGGTTCACCATGTGGGTGAAGCCAGAAGAAGTTCTGCATTCTGGTGGATTTTGGTGAGTTCTGTTTAACAAAAATGTTACCCTAGTCAAATGGATGTATTCTTTATTATGCACTGGAGTGTAATTGAGTACATCTGAATACCTTATATAATATTGGACTTTATTTTTCGGAAGATGCAGGAAAATAAATATTAAATTTGGCAAAGCATTAGAATAATTTTATGGTGTTGATATTGATATATGCACTGCTACTTGTTATATTGATATGATCCAACTGAATCTATTGAGTAGTTTCCTTATTGCAATAGCAGTTTATGTTGAATAGAATAATAGACTATGTACAACTCAGTTGCATTTTCACTTGTCATTTTTGTAAAAGAAAGTTTATATTCATGAAGAAAAGTTTAATTGGCAATGCCAGCCCATCCTTTTCTTATTGGACCAGATTGCATTTGGGTATTTGTTTAACAACGGAAACTAATCGATTTTCCAATTTTTATTGCTTCTATGATGCTAATTAGATTGAAATAAACCGCTTTTCCTCTAACTATGCCATTTATGTCGTAAATCAGTATTTAACGAGTGATAGCGATATGTTAATTTTTATTTTTCATGTCTGGAATGAATGAATGTTAGGTTAGGTAGGTTAGCTTAAATTATCTGATTTAAACAATGTTACCAATCTGGAAATGCAAATGCTTCATTATTTTTTCCATAAATTTATCCATTGTTCTAAAATGATTCGATTATGCAAATGATAAGTACACATAAGGGCAGCCATGACGTCACTCGCAGTTAGTGTCCTGTCATAAACATTTACCTGCATTTGTAGCTAATATTTAAGAATTACTCATTATAAAATAGGTTTTATTTAAATAATTTCAGAAATAGACCTAGTACAACATGCAAGAATAGAAAAATTTGCTTCATGTTACTTAAAGCAGGGAGTTGAATTTAATGCTATGTTATTACAAACAGCAATTTATTGATAAGGAAAGCCATCACAATTATTGAAGCTTTCTAAGTACATTGATGGGTATATATGTTATATCTGGGCCTATATTGAGAGGTATTTTTGAGCCTACACTGATGGATGTATATTTGGGCCTGCCTTGATAGGTATATATATGTGCCTATATTGATAGATATAAATTTTGGCCAATATTGATAGGTATATGTGTGATCCCATATTGATAAGGGCATGTTTGGGTCTACATTGATTGATATATGTGAGCCTACAATACCCTTATATTAATAGCTTCATATATGAGCCTCCTCTGATAAGTATATAAATGGGCCTACATTGATAGATACATTGAGACATTATTGATGCTCTTGCGACAGGGACACGCAGCAAGCCAACCCGTACTTCCTGCTGCAGCTGCGAAAAGGCTCGTCGGCATTCAGCGGGTCATCCTCGCTGCGCCGCAATGCTCCCAGCAAAGACAGCAAAGATGCCTCAACAAAGAAAAAAGGTTACCTTTTCTTTTTACCACAATTTCATGTTCATTACATTTACCATCTGTATGGATTTTTGAAACAAGGATGTCTTAACATAGAACAGGGTGCGTACAGGCATGGAGAAGCATGGAAAGTAGTTGAATTTTGAAAATAAAATTCAAGGCCTCGAAAGTAGTGGAATTTTAAAAATGGTCATTGAAAGTCATGAAATTTTAGGATTTTCGTGAAAAGAAAATTTTACTGTTGAAAATTTTCGTTCCGTTTGGTCCGCGTTGAGCGAGGCGTTGTCAGTAACCTTCGAGTGTTACTTGGGCTCTGATTGGTTGATACAGCTACGTCTTTAGTGTCCGCGATTTTGATTGGTTCTCAGGCGTCACGTGAAACCAAATGCGCTCAGTGTGACTGAAGACACGCGCTCGCTCGGACCATTGTTGACCTGTCGCCACTGTTGAACATTTTCAAGCTGAGTTTTTATCATCGGTCTTGACCATCCCGTGTGTGTGTGACTAGAGTTACGGTGCCGAGACTGAGCTGAGGAATTATCGTCATGCCAGGCAGTTGTTCTTTCTACAACTTGTGGTTGCGAGACAAAGACTTTCAACAATGGATAGCACCGCATCCCAAACTGAAAACAATGGCGGTGCACGGAAGGCAGAGGACAAGAATGATTTGCGCCTACTGGCAAAGTCAAATGCATTGAGGAAATCAGCCAAAGACAAGCAAGAACAACTCAAGGGGCTGAATGCGGAAATTAATGACAAACTTAATGCACTGGCAAATGCATAGCAGATGCTATTGAACTGTCCAGCATGACTGTTTGGTGTTGTGATGATCATTTACACATTTATGAAAACAAGACCTGCAAGTAATGATGAATGTTCTGTGAAGTTTATGACTGAAATACATTTATTGTGCTGCAATTTAACTTTGTGTGACATTATTTTGGGCAGAGAGAGGTAGTGAAAATGTGATTTGGTTGGCATAAAAAGTCATGAAAAAGTAGTGGAATTTTGAACCTCAGAGCCTGTACGCAAAATTCATAGAAATGCAAAAACGTGAAATAGTGATTGTTCACTATTTCACGTTTTTGCATTTCTATGAATTTTTGAATGCAATTAATAATGGAAACTAAAACAAGCTAAGAAGTTCATTCTTGGCTTGTCTCCAAGTCCCATGCTGTCAGACACCAATGACAATGTGTCTGACATTTGAAATCATTCCCTTGTCCCATCATTTACAATCATCAAGTCCCATCATTTATAATCTGGATACATTTACAATCATCATGTCCCATCATTTAAAATCTGGATGCATTTACAATCATCATTCCTATGTTTTATCATTTATAATCTGGATACATTTACAATTATGTCCCATCATTTATAATCTGGATACATTTACAATCATTATGTCCCATCATTTATAATCTGGATACATTTACAATCATCATGTCCCATCATTTACAATCTGGATACATTTGCAATCATCATGTCCCATCATTTACAATCATTGTTTCATCATTTACAGTCTGGATATATTTACAATCATCATTCCCATATCCCACTATTTGCAATCATCACTTCCCTTGCACAGTGCATTCATGTTCACCCTACATCAACAACCATCTTTTCTGGAGGACATTGAGAAACCACTACCTTTGTTCTTATATTGTGAATGCTTCAATAAAGAGTTCACACACACTGGGCTTCTTTTGTGATAATTTAAGGGAAATTAGTGTTAATTAGTGAAATTAGTTCACACGCACTAGGCTTCTTGAATGATAATTCAAGGGAAATTAGTGGGATTTAATTAGTGAAATTAGTTCACACGCACTAGGCTTCTTGAATGATAATTCAAGGGAAATTAGTGTGATTTAATTAGTGAAATTAGTTCACATGCACTAGGCTTCTTGAATGATAATTTAAGGGAAATTAGTGTGATTTAATTAGTGAAATTAGTTCACACGCACTAGGCTTCTTGAATGATAATTTAAGGGAAATTAGTGTGATTTAATTAGTGAAATTAGTTCACATGCACTAGGCTTCTTGAATGATAATTTAAGGGAAATTAGTGTGATTTAATTAGTGAAATTAGTTCACACGCACTAGGCTTCTTGAATGCTAACTTAAGGGAAATTAGTGTGATTTAATTAGTGAAATTAGTTCACACGCACTAGGCTTCTTGAATGCTAACTTAAGGGAAATTAGTGTGATTTAATTAGTGAAATTAGTTCACACGCACTAGGCTTCTTGAATGCCAACTTAAGGGAAATTAGTGTGATATTTGATTCAAGAGCCAAGCAGTTTGTTTATTGTAAGGTTATTTAATGAACATTGAACTACCAAAACAAACACATAAGAAACATGTTGCATTTAGTTTACTAACTTGTCATAGTGGATGAAGTTAAATAATCATTCTAACATTATTACCTGAATTTTAAAATGCAAACTGAAACTATTGATATTTTTGGATAGTTTTGGATAACAAATCTGCCTTTAACAAATTATCTTCATGATACTGCAACTAATTGTTGCAGTTTATTATTTTTTTTGGCTTGATTACTACTTTTTTTGCTTTTTTTGGCTTGTTTTGTTTAAAAAATTGTCATGGAACAAATTATGTTCACAATTATGCACCTATGCATTGTTTCTGAGAATGTTATAGACAAATCTGGACTATTTTGTATCTGTATATTATTTGAATAATGCATTGCTATTTTTATCCAATTCTCATTTCTCATATATGATTCAGATGGAATAAATATTCTCCTGATACTGCAATCAAATTTTGCGGTGCAATGTTCTGATTCTATTTTTTGTTTAAATAATATCATGTATTTGAATACACCCAATAGAGAAATTTTTGTTGAATGCACCCAATAGAGAAATTTTTGTTGAATGCACCCAATAGAGAAATTTTTGTTGAATATACCCAATAGAGAAATTTTTGTTGAATACACCCAATAGAGAAATTTTTGCTGAATGCACCCAATAGAGAAATTTTTGTTGAATGCACCCAATAGAGAAATTTTTGTTGAATGCACCCAATAGAGAAATTTTTGTTGAATGCACCCAATAGAGAAATTTTTATTGAATACACCCAATAGAGAAATTTTTGTTGAATACACCCAATAGAGAAATTTTTGTTGATTACACCCAATAGAGAAATTTCATTAGAACACATCGTATAGAGCAGGGGTCAGCAACATGATCAATATCAACACCTGGGGCCAACATTTTATAACTTTTCTCTTCATTTTAGGTCATTAAAAATGTCAATAACGGTTTAATATTTTTTTCACCTATTTTTATATGTGTGTGCATTGGGGGGGGGGGGGGGGGGGGTGGTGCACGGGTAATAAAGTTTGCCGACTCCTGCTCTAGAGAAATGATAGTTTAACACACCCTATAGGGATATTCAACACGTTAAGTGCTGCGTGACACACCGGTGGTCATTTGGGAGATTCTCAGAATGCATCTCACTTCCCAGCAGCTACTGACTCAATTTTCACAAATGCCAAATGAAAGCTAAATGAAGGCATGATTCAGTTAATGTTGGATATTTTCAAAACTTCTCACCACGATTGACTCTAAATTTGAGCTGAATATTGAACTTCATTTCAACCCGCTGCCCTTAACTTGTTAACATAATTATCTCGCTCAAATGCACACAGGCATGGGCCTCGCCGGCCTGCTTGTCGGCACCATCGATGCCGTCTTCGACACACGACCTCCTCCGTACAGGATACTGCTGCAGGCCCCCCAGTCTCAGATATACCACGGTGGGTCTCTGTGTTGTGTTGGTCTCTGTCTCATGCAGGTCCTTGTCTAGTATTGGCCTCTGTCTCATACAGGTCCTTGTCTAGTATTGGCCTCTGTCTCATACAGGTCCTAGTGTAATAATGGTCTCTGTCTCATACAAGTCCTTGTCTAGTATTGGCCTCTGTCTCATACAGGTCCTAGTGTAATATTGGTCTCTGTCTCATGCAGGTCCTAGTGTAATATGGGCCTCTGTCTCATACAGGTCCTAGTGTAATATTGGTCTCTGTCTCATGCAGGTCCTAGTGTAATATGGGCCTCTGTCTCATACAGGTCCTAGTGTAATATGGGCCTCTGTCTCATACAGGTCCTAGTGTAATATTGGCCTCTGTCTCATACAGGTCCTAGTGTAATATTGGTCTCTGTCTCATGCAGGTCCTAGTGTAATATGGGCCTCTGTCTCATACAGGTCCTAGTGTAATATTGGTCTCTGTCTCATGCAGGTCCTAGTGTAATATGGGCCTCTGTCTCATACAGGTCCTAGTGTAATATTGGCCTCTGTCTCATACAGGTCCTAGTGTAATATTGGCCTCTGTCTCATGCAGGTCCTAGTGTAATATTGGCCTCTGTCTCATACAGGTCCTAGTGTAATATTGGCCTCTGTCTCATACAGGTCCTAGTGTAATATTGGCCTCTGTCTCATACAGGTCCTAGTGTAATATTGGCTTCTGTCTCATACAGGTCCTTGTCTAGTATTGGCCTCTGTCTCATACAGGTCCTAGTGTAATATTGGCCTCTGTCTCATACAGGTCCTAGTGTAATATTGGCCTCTGTCTCATACAGGTCCTAGTGTAATATTGGCCTCTGTCTCATACAGGTCCTAGTGTAATATTGGTCTCTGTCTCATACTGGTCCTAGTGTAATATTGGCCTCTGTCTCATACAGGTCCTAGTATAATATTGGCCTCTGTCTCATACAGGTCCTAGTGTAATATTGGCCTCTGTCTCATACAGGTCCAAGTGTAATATTGGCCTCTGTCTCATACAGGTCCTAGTGTAATATTGGCCTCTGTCTCATACAGGTCCTTGTCTAGTATTGGCCTCTGTCTCATACAGGGGTCCTAGTGTAATATTGGCCTCTGTCTCATACAGGTCCTAGTGTAATATTGGCCTCTGTCTCATACAGGTCCTAGTGTAATATTGGCCTCTGTCTCATGCAGGTCCTAGTGTCAGGATACCAGGTTCTTTAGTATGTGGGGATCAAGGTAAAATAAACGAAAGACTTCAATTATATAATTAATATGAAAGAAATGATTGACTAATGACAATTATAAAGGAATTAGTAAATAAATAGTACTTTGTCGGATGAACAGGAAGAATTTAGAAGAAAAACAAGTATTACTGGGATCTCTAGATCATACGTTCGCTTTAGATTCCAAGCCAAAGATAGATGAAACAGTGTGGCACTAGGCAGGCCAGACCTAATAATCCAACCTGAAACAACGAAAAAAAAATATTGACAACTTTATGGAATTTAACCAGCGGCAAAGTTGAATATTTTCGGATCTCAAAAATTCATTAGGTGTCAAAACAAGTCTTAAATAAATATTCGCAAATGCTAGCAAATTACCATACTTACTGAATGGTACTGCAGCCAAGACACAACTGTCTTAAGTCTCAAGCCGCTCTAAGAAATGTACAATTTATGGGCAAAAGGGTCGCACCGCTATGTGATTCACACACATCCTTAACCTAGAGAAATTTCCCTGACAACAGCTCCCCCATCGAAGACATTTATTTTAATAAATAACAATTAAATAGGGAAATTTCCCGATTACTTCAAATAGTAAAGTTCTTACTCTAGACTTAACCTAACCGAGAACACGGAACACAAGTCGGAAATTTAGGACTAACTACAGAGAACGAGAATAACGACTAACTCAAGCTCGGCTCAGCAAATCTGCACCTACGTTGTCTGAACCCGGGATATGTACAATGCGAAAACGGAACGGCTGCAATGAGAGTGCCCATCGCATTAAACGGCTGTTGGACCCCTTCACTCTGTTCAAGTAAACGAGAGGTTTGTGATCCACTTCTAAGATGAATTCTGCTCCCAACAAATAATACTTGAATTTTTCGGTTCCGAAAATAATGGCTAGACACTCCTTCTCGATAGTCGAGTAGTTTTCCTCCCTGGGAAGAAGTTTCCGGCTTGCGTAGGCCACTGGGAAGGGCAAGTTCCTGTGGTACTGCAGCAACACTGCACCCAGCCCTTTGTTCGAAGCATCGGTGCGTAACACGTACGGAAGCTTCACATCGGGGAGACGCAACACTGGATTGTTACACAAAATTTTCTTTAGGGCGTGGAAGTTGCTCATCGCTCCCTGGGACCAATGTAAGGGTTCCTGAACATTCTTACGCAGCATATCTGTTAGAGGTGAAAGAAGATGAGCCGCGTTCTCGATGAATGCTCGATAAAAGGAAACCATGCCAATGAACGATCGCAATTGTTTCTTTGATGAAGGAGATTCCAGGGCAACGATCGCTTCAGTTTTCTCAGGCTGAATCTCTATTACGCCGTTACCCACCACGAAGCCTAAGTAAGGCAGGCTGTAGTACCCGAACTTGCATTTAGAAGGCCTCACCGTTAAACCATGGGTCCTCAAACGAAGAAGAACATTGTTGATTGTAGCAATATGCTCTTTCCACGAACTAGAATATATTAAAATGTTATCAAAATAGAAGGACACACCTTCCAGCCGACTCAAGACTATTCTCATTAATTTAATATAAGTGGCGCATGCAGTGACCAAACCAAACGGAAGGCGAGTGAACTCCATTAACCCATGTTGGGTGGCAAAAGCGGTATACTTCCTAGCTTGCGGTTTCAATTCAATTTGATAGTAAGCTTTAGTTAAGTCTAACTCTGAAAAGTACCTGGCGTCACACAATCTATGTAGTTCTTCGTCCAAGCGGCACATTGGTTCTGCGTTAAAGACTGTAAAGGAATTGAGATGGCGAAAATCGATAGTTAAGCGGTACGTATCGTCCGGCTTTTTGACCATGACGACAGGTGACCGATAGGCTGAAGAGGAAGGTTGTATGATCTTTAGGGCTAGTAGTTTATCTACTTCCGCTTCAAAATGAGATTGCAAGTTAACTGGCACAGGATATACTTTAGATCGGAAAGGTTCTGTTGTCGTCAAATTAATGTCATGTACCACCGTATTAGTACGGCCAGGGAGTTCTGAAAATACATCCTTAAAATTTTGAACCGTGGTCATGACTTCTGAAACTTGAGACTTTTCTAGCGAATCATTAACATCAATAGCATTATTATCTGAAGTATCAAGTACATCAATAGGTAGATTTTCCTTATGGTCTAAGTTATCTTTAAAATCTTCATTGCACTCGTGCATATCGATCACACAGTGCTGACAAATGAATAAAGGATCACCCCTACAGATCACGGCTTCACCACAAACTTCATTCACGACACTCGCCAAGTTTACATTCGCTCGTCGGTGGTACTTTTTAAGCAAGTTAACATGGTACAGCTTCAACTTCCCGTCATGATTAATCAAATAATTTACCTTATCTTTCTTTCTACTACTTTATAGGGACCACTCCAGGAAAGAAGCAGCTTTTTCTTACTATCGGGTAGTAACAAAAGAACCTCGTCCCCGGGAACAAATTGCCGATTCTGTGACTTCAGATCGAAGTAGGTTTTGTATCTTGATGCACTAATTTCGGCATTCGTAGCTGCTAATTGGGCACAAACCGCCAACTTATCTCTAAGGTCAAAGACATGCTGAAAAGATGTTCTTTCTTCAAGGGGCATAGAAGAGTCTTCCCAAAGGTCTCTAAGGACAGACAAAGGACCTCGCACTTGGCGGCCGTATAAGAGCTCAAAGGCGGAAAAACCCGACCTATCACTAGGCATCTCTCTCAGGGCGAAAAGAGTTGGGACAAGATACCTATGCCAGTCACGGGGTCTATCGCTGCTCAGTTTGCGTAAGCATGAAACCAATGTAGCGTGCAAACGCTCAACTCTACCGTTACCCATGGGATGATAGGGAGTGGTAAACAATGGTTTGACCCCTAATAATGAATGAAGTTCTCCCATTAACTTTGAGGTAAACTGGGGACCTCGATCTGACAAAATCTCGCGAGGTATCCCTACTCTTGAGAAAATTGACAGTAACGCTTCCGCCACAGAAACAGAGTTAATCTCCCGAAGGGGAACAGCCTCCGGGAAGCCGGTTGCAGTATCAATCAAAGTTAAAATAAACTTATGGCCATCGGCTGAGGGAGGAGAGAAAGGTCCCACTAGGTCAATCGACACCCGTGAAAATGGCTCCGAAATAATTGGCATTTTCACCATAGGAACGTTCTTAACCCGTCCCTTTGGGGACACACGTTGGCACTTGTCACACGACCTACAAAAGTTTCTTATGTCCGACCCCATTGCTGGCCAAAAGAAATTAGCTCGGATCTTTGCCTCAGTTTTACGATGAGAAAAATTTCCTGCAAGCGGGGACGCGTGAGATACATCAAGAATAAGTTTCCTGCATTCAGATGGCACAACTAAGGCGAGTTTACCAACATTCTCTCCAAAGGAGGATTGTACACACTTACGATACAGGAGACCATTCACAGACACGAATTTATAAACTCCACCGTTGCGAAGGGCATCCTCTTCTCCGGTCTCTTGTTTGGTTCTCACCCCCGACAAAGTCGAGCAGGTATTTTGTAAGTCTTTAAATTCTGCGGGAGAGATATTAATTGGATCCATTGTTGTCAACACGAGGGGGTGTAGGGATTTGGTCAACTTAGAGGAACGGGTGACGACAGCTGCAATTTGAGGACTTGGAGTTTCTGCCGACTCATCTTCCTTAGGTTTTTCTTCTTCCGCCGAAGACACTCCTTCAATGTTACCCAGCAGAACCGAGCAAAATTTTATTGGAGCTCTTATGGCATTAATCCATCCGGTAAAATACTTGCACTTTAAGTAGCAGCGCACGATCGGGAAGTTACTATCACGACCCAAATAGTCGCTGATGATGGCGTATTTACACCGGCTTACGTCGACATCGGGGAGCACTTTTTCGGAAACTACAACACACGAGCATCCCGTGTCTCTCAGGATAGTGGATAAATTCGCTCCATTAACCGTGCCACAACACATGTACCTATTTGTAGCAGCATCATCGAAACAAAAATTGATTTGGTTATCTCGGAACGCTGACTTTGGATACGATGCGGGATTTCTCGGGCACTGTGACTTTATATGGCCGTAGGCTCCACAAGCGTGACACCGAACTGCACGCGCCTTTGAAGTTTCACTCCTAGCTTCAGATTTGAAATTTGATGGAACACCGAGGGGAGCGTTAGTAGAGGTTGAACAAATTTTGTTCAGATTTTGGTTCTTGGGATACGCTCTTCTTGCCGTGGCCCAATTGTCTGCTAACTTCACGATCTCCGGTAAATCATGAGCGTTGTGCTCCTTCAGGAAGCATCTCAGGTCAGGAGTCACAGACGCTAAGATCTGGTCAGCAAGGACGAAGGATCGTAGAGATTCATAAGTTCTTTCAATTTGTCGAGATTCTATCCAGTAGTCCAGGGACCGACCCAGTTGTACTGCGAACTGTTCGTAAGTTTCTTGTGGACCAATTTTTAGAGAGCGAAATTCTTGCCGATATGTCTCTGGCGTTTTATTAAACCCAACCAAGAGTGCACGTTTAAGTTTTTCGTAATCGTCAGTAATTTCTGGGGGCAGAGAAGCGTAGATTCCAAGGGCTTTGCCACTCAATAGAGTACCCAGACGTACAGCGTAGGTGCTTCGGTCGAGCTTAAGCAGGTCTGCTATACGTTCGAACCTAATAATGAAGGACTTTATGTCTTTTCCATCTTGGAACACAGGCAATTTGGGTTTTGATGCCACCTCTGAGAACACGACATCAGAGTGCGTTCCGCTGCTTGCAGTCTGGGCACGTAAGAGAGCCAGCTCGTGATCCCTTTCCTTTTGCTTTTCTTCAGCGGCCCATCTAGCTTTCTGAAGATCAATCTCTGCTCGCTGCTTTTCTATCTCTGCTCGCTGTTTCTCCCGCTCCCGGTCTTTGGCTCGTTCTTCACGTTCAACAGCTTGCTGCTTATACACATAATCAACGGCATCGGCACCAGTTAGTTGTAGGAGGGTAGCTTCCTCACGTAGTTCAGCTATAGTTCGATAAGAACTCATTATGACGCTCGATGAAAGTCTCAGTCCTTTGGCGTCAATTGACACTAACACCACTGAGAGATCAAGTTAGGTTGCGACAGAGAGGCTCGCTGCTCTCAGGAATCAGGGCACACACAGACGTCTTTCTAGTCTGGAGATACTTCCTGGCCTAGGCAAGTAATTTGTGCCGCAATAGCAAACTAAATCAATCCCAGTAATATAAATAGACGAGAGAAGAAAAAAAAGAATTACCAAGATCCCCCTGGCAAGGTCGCCACTTTGTCAGGATACCAGGTTCTTTAGTATGTGGGGATCAAGGTAAAATAAACGAAAGACTTCAATTATATAATTAATATGAAAGAAATGATTGACTAATGACAATTATAAAGGAATTAGTAAATAAATAGTACCTTGTCGGATGAACAGGAAGAATTTAGAAGAAAAACAAGTATTACTGGGATCTCTAGATCATACGTTCGCTTTAGATTCCAAGCCAAAGATAGATGAAACAGTGTGGCACTAGGCAGGCCAGACCTAATAATCCAACCTGAAACAACGAAAAAAAAATATTGACAACTTTATGGAATTTAACCAGCGGCAAAGTTGAATAATTTCGGATCTCAAAAATTCATTAGGTGTCAAAACAAGTCTTAAATAAATATTCGCAAATGCTAGCAAATTACCATACTTACTGAATGGTACTGCAGCCAAGACACAACTGTCTTAAGTCTCAAGCCGCTCTAAGAAATGTACAATTTATGGGCAAAAGGGTCGCACCGCTATGTGATTCACACACATCCTTAACCTAGAGAAATTTCCCTGACACCTAGTGTAATATTGGCCTCTGTCTCATACAGGGGTCCTAGTGTAATATTGGCCTCTGTCTCATACAGGTCCTAGTGTAATATTGGCCTCTGTCTCATACAGGTCCTAGTGTAATATTGGCCTCTGTCTCATACAGGTCCTAGTGTAATATTGGCCTCTGTCTCATGCAGGTCCTAGTGTAATATTGGCCTCTGTCTCATGCAGGTCCTAGTGTAATATTGGCCTCTGTCTCATACTGGTCCTAGTGTAATATTGGCCTCTGTCTCATACAGGTCCTAGTGTAATATTGGCCTCTGTCTCATGCAGGTCCTAGTGTAATATTGGCCTCTGTCTCATACAGGTCCTAGTGTAATATTGGCCTCTGTCTCATACAGGTCCTAGTGTAATATTGGCCTCTGTCTCATACAGGTCCTAGTGTAATATTGGCCTCTGTCTCATACAGGTCCTTGTCTAGTATTGGCCTCTGTCTCATACAGGTCCTTGTCTAGTATTGGCCTCTGTCTCATACAGGTCCTTGTCTAGTATTGGCCTCTGTCTCATACAGGTCCTTATCTAGTATTGGCCTCTGTCTCATACAGGTCCTAGTGTAATATTGGTCTCTGTCTCATACAGGTCCTTGTCTAGTATTGGCCTCTGTCTCATACAGGTCCTTTTCTAGTATTGGCCTCTGTCTCATACAGGTCCTAGTGTAATATTGGTCTCTGTCTCATACAGGTCCTTGTCTAGTATTGGCCTCTGTCTCATACAGGTCCTTGTCTAGTATTGGCCTCTGTCTCATACAGGTCCTAGTGTAATATTGGTCTGTCTCATACACGTCCTAGTGTAATATTGTTCTGTGTCTCATACAGGTCCTTGTCTAGTATTGGCCTCTGTCTCATACAGGTCCTTGTCTAGTATTGGCCTCTGTCTCATACAGGTCCTAGTGTAATATTGGTCTGTCTCATACACGTCCTAGTGTAATATTGTTCTGTGTCTCATACAGGTCCTAGTGTAATATTGGTCTGTCTCATACAGGTCCTAATGTAATATTGGCCTCTGTCTCATACAGGTCCTAGTGTAATATTGGTCTGTCTCATACACGTCCTAGTGTAATATTGTTCTGTGTCTCATACAGGTCCTTGTCTAGTATTGGCCTCTGTCTCATACAGGTCCTTGTCTAGTATTGGCCTCTGTCTCATACAGTTCCTTGTTTAGTATTGGCCTCTGTCTCATACAGGTCCTAGTCTAGTATTGGCCTCTGTCTCATACAGGTCCTTGTCTAGTATTGGCCTCTGTCTCATACAGGTCCTAGTCTAGTATTGGCCTCTGTCTCATACAGGTCCTAGTCTAGTATTGGCCTCTGTCTCATACAGGTCCTTGTCTAGTATTGGCCTCTGTCTCATACAGGTCCTAGTGTAATATTGGCCTCTGTCTCATACAGGTCCTAGTGTAATATTGGCCTCTGTCTCATACAGGTCCTAGTGTAATATTGGTCTGTGTCTCATACAGGTCCTAGTCTAGTATTGGTCTCTGTCTCATACAGGTCCTAGTGTAATATTGGCCTCTGTCTCATACAGGTCCTAGTGTAATATTGGTCTGTGTCTCATACAGGTCCTAGTCTAGTATTGGTCTCTGTCTCATACAGGTCCTAGTCTAGTATTGGTCTCTGTCTAGTGTTGGTCTCTGTGTGGTAGGCATGTGTAACCCAGCTCTGTGTTGCAGCATATAACCTTGCTCCGTTTTGCAGCGTGTGTTGGGCATGTGTAACCTAGCTCCGTGTTGCAGCATGTAACCCTCCTCCGTGTTGCAGTGGTGGCGGTGGGCATGACCGGAGAGGAGATAGAGCAGCACTGGAGCTGGCTGGAGCAGCACCTGCTGGAGGTGCTGAGCCACTTTGACAACCCCGCAGATCTGCAGGACTTTGTGTGCTGCAAAGTGGCGAGCCTGGTGGCCAATGCGCATCTGCAGGAGAAAAAAGCCATTACCAAGGATGCTGGTGTGTGTTGTGTTGTTGTGGAGTGTTGTTGTGTGCTGCAAGGTGGCCAGCCTCGTCGCTAATGCGCATCTGCAGAAGAAAAAGGCCATCCTCAAGGATGCTGGTGTGTTGTGTGTGTTTTTGTGTTGCATGGCACATCGCAGAGTGGGATGAGCACAACATATAAATGTATGAGTCGGGTTTTTCTTCCGCACTCTATATTTATGAGTTTTCAAAGTCCCATTTCAGTTTCTTTACTGAACAGACTCAGTAAGCATGAAGTTACGTTAAATAAATGATTTATGATTTTTAATTATTATGATAGGAGTGCGCTGCCACCAGAGGCTTAGATAGCCTCGACTAAAATTAGATATGAAAGGAACGTGCGTATTTCTTGGTAGCAATGGCGGCGGTAGGCGCGTGTTTCTGGCGCTAGTTTACGAGAGAGATGAGAGGTAAGGGACGACGACTGACGATTTAATCATTTATTAGGTCAATGCTAGCCGGTTGAACACATTCACGAGTGGAGATTGACGCCAAGATCTAGCGGTAATTAACCTGATCCGCGAGTACTTTACCAAGACTTTACAATCAACTTGTCCCAACAACACGCTAAACGGGAGCAAGTCTCGACACTTATCGCGGACAGTTTAACAAGTATTTGAACACAACTCGACTCTTCCTATGACGTCTGCATACGTCGACAACAATCCACGGAAACGATCCAAAGGTGACGTATCACAAACGTCCGACAACAATCCAAGGGACACGATCCAAAGGTGAACGTCGCGCATACGCTTTGCCACAATCACAGTATTGAAAATACACTAATGGAAACGCCGCTCTTAAGTTATGAACTGCAATTACGGGAGCCTCTACTGCCCGAACTCCGCTCGACGTGTTTTATTTACTTTACTCTACCTGTCTCTGGTCCCTCCCGACTCGAGCCCTTGACTGCTCACACTCACGACCGGCGACCGAAATGTCCTTTCTCTGAGCCCGCTCTCCCCTGGTCTCGCGCCTCCTTCCCAAAAGGGGGGGGTAGGTTTTGTGGGGAGAAGGGATGCAGGGGTGAGCTCTCGTGGGGGCCCCGCTTTCTCCGACCATGACGTATTCAGCCCTTATTGCCCTCCCGCTCTGCCCGTCGTCCTGCGACCGAAGCTGGCCGTCGTTTTATATATTTCCAATAACTTATAGTGCCCTTGACCAATCTACGTGGTCGCGCTCTACGAGTCCTGCGTCGTCTTTATGACGGAGTGACCGCCGCAGCCCAAGCACATCCAATTATTAAATTTACTATGGCAGTGTTTCGTAATGAGAACGTCTCTCTCATATCTTTCCCAAGACCATAGCACGAAAGCTGGTACAAACTTTACGACCCGTGTCATTTAAGATCCAGTCTTAACATTAAATATATTCTTTTAGCTCGGCAATGCCAACGGCAAAGATGGGATGAATCTGACTTCATACCCTGACTTTATACATAAAAATAAATACATACATAAATTGACCAATAGTTTACCCATAATTCAACACACTCACCCAACATCCGCTGTTTTGTCCCCAGCGTCCGGAGACTCAGAAGCCCTGAAGCTGGCCACCGTCAAATACCAGCGCATCTTTGGTCTGCCCTCGTCTGAGCGGCTTGTTAATTACTACGCCTGCAGGTATGGGGGGAGGGAAGGGGGTGTTGTTGAGGGGGGAAGGAGGGGAGGATAGAAATGTGATTAAGACAGTTTAACTCGCCAATCATCAAATTATGGAATTTTATTTTCCTGTATACGGCCATACCTCACCTCACGGAAGACCCACCTCCTCAGGGGGACACAACTATTGTATCTATGGGAATTTTTTTGGCGCTCCCAGGGGGACTATGTGAGGTCCTGAGCTAAAGGTTAGGTAGGCCTTTTTTTGTTAAAATAGAAGGGCTTTTTGTTTTGTTATGGACCATCTTCTTTCGGTTGACTGCTGTCCTGTTTTTCAGCACCTGTTGCTTCCTTCTTCTACTTTTGTCTTGTTTCCTGTTCTTACTTTGCGTACTGTTTCTATGTTCCTTGAAAGTATATTCTGCGTTCCCTCAACTCCAAACTAAATGGTGCCTTTAGCCTTCCTCTCTTTGAACATCTTTATAGTGGTGAAGGGAGGCTAAAACTTTCCTGTAATCAATCAATAAATCATTACGCATCTTGAGCATAGCTGCGCAACCCCAATGGTAATAATTTTGTAGGTCTTATTCATTTTAATAGTTAAGTAAACAATTTTCTTTTACTTCCACCACATATTTCAAATAAAATTGGTATAGTTTTTATGATATTTAAAGGGTTAAGGGAGTACTATTGGAGGCCTTGGAATGAGTCAGGTCTTTTACATGTAAAATGCGACTCTACTTACGAATAAACTGCGTTACAAAACCACTTTTGGAACGAATTAATTTTGTAAGGTGAGGTATGGTTGTACATTGATAGCTTTGTGACTTAATTTAACATGTTTACTGAGGGACCCACCGGTGGTACACGGAGGGATTTTCACAACGCTGTTCACCAACCAGTAGTCACAAACACAATTTCCATAAATACTTAATCAAAGCTAAATGAAGGCACGATCCAGCTTACATTTTTGTAAATTGCTGACCACATTTGACTTGAAATTTGAGTTGAATGTTGAACTTTCGTTTAACCAATTGCAGAAAATATCGCCCAGTTGACATGCCCTTCAACTGTTGATAACTTTGGCCCAGTTGACGTCCCTTCAACTGTTATTAACTTTCACTCAGTTGATTGCCCAGTAGACAGCCCAGTTGACGTGCCCCTTAACTGTGCAGCTACTGGAAGGGGCGCGTGCCCCGGCAGGGCTGGATGTACCTCTCTCTGCAGCGCCTCTGCTTCCACTCCTACTTGCTGGGGAGCGAGCTCTCCTTCTGCGTCAGGTGGGTCCTGGTGGTGGTCCTCCTCCGTCAGGTGGGTCCTGGTGGTGGTCCTCCTCCTTCTGGTGGGTCCTGGTGGTGGTCCTCCTTATCTTTATTAATTAACTAACTTGAGTATTTCAACCAATAATGTCCTGTAGTGTTTGCCCTCGGGCTGCTCTACGCTCCAGGCAGACTGTGAATATCTAAAGACTTGGAATATCTGTGCCTGAAGCGAGTGCCTGAGCTACAAACGAACCCAACAGAGCACGGAAAGCACAACTGGAAGAAATGCCATATTATTTTGAATATCACCGACTGTAATGGTGCACAAAGGAATATTACAGTGAATAATGCTGTATTATTGTGAATATCGCCGACTGTAATGGCACACCGACTGTAATGGTACACGAATGAATATTACAGTGAATAATGCTGAATTATTGTGAATATCGCCGACTGTAATGGCACACAAAAGAATATTAGTCAGGTAGTACAGCACCCAAGGATGCCTTGGAGGACCGACTATTGTCAGGGAGTCACAGCATGAGTGGCGGTCACGGTAGAGGAAACAAGGTAGGGTCATTTCTATTGGAGAAAATACACCTCCTCTTGTTCGGCTAGCCAATAGAAAGGCTTTATTTCAAACCAAATTTATATGATGTCAACAAAACGCCATTTCGCTTAGGCCAATAGGGGAGCCAGATTTGGGGGTAGCAGTGCTGCCAGATGCAATATGAGCGCTGCTATTGGTTTGTTGCCGTGACGTCAGCAAAACCACACCGTCGAGAAAAAAAGACTGGTTTGACCCTACCTTGTTTCCTCTCCCGTTTTCTGAAACTGACTCGGGTCGAAGACATTGCTGGCGGTCGAGGGGCGATGGAGGCAGCAAGGCTACTGCTTGCAGAGCGTCGAGACTTGTAGTGAATACCAGGGTCTATGCGAGTGAACTGAACTGCGCTTGCCCCGTAGCTCCTTATATAGTGCTTGGTGCGGCCTCACCGCGCCAAACTAGCTCTCTGATTGGACAGCTCGCGGTGGCGCTCTGAGTCTGTTCAGGCTGCGCTAAACTTAGGTGTAGTGGTGTACCGATAAAATTTTTCTGGCCAAGACCGACACCGTACATTGGTACATCACTACTTAGGTGTGTGTGTGTCTTGAGGTGTCGCCCGGCTGCTCGAAGCGGGCAGCTTGTAGAGGCTCGGTCCGGCACCACCGCGCCAAACTTGCGTTCTGATTGGTCGGTCAGTAGTGGCGCTTTGAGGCTGCGCGAGGTGGCGGTTCTAACCTTGTGTGGTGGTGTTTGCGCACAGCTTGTTGAGACTACCGCAGTCCTATCTAATACTTAAGTAATTAACCCGCGCACTGTAACTGGTCGCCTCATTTACCAGGCTCACTGGTTGCCAGACGTAAGGCATAACCCCAAGTTGTTATACACCAAAATGATCGTCTCAGCGAGTGCTACACAGCTGGAGCCAGAAACCCCCACATTGTGGGGGTTAAGGCAGAGCTCCAACCACTTGGAAGTTGGGAGGGGTAAGCACAGTCAGTGTGGTAAATGAGGCGACCGTGAGAGGGTGTGCGTGCGAACAGTCAGTGGCAGCCTCAGTTACCAGCGAAACTACTCAGGGCCTTATTTCGCCTTATTTCGTAAAAATGGCAAATAAGACAAATCTGAAGTCAGTAGCGTGTAGAGCAGTATTTTATTCATATTGTGTGAAAATTACAAGTTTCGAAACACTATACTTACAGTAATATAACCAGACATGCAAACATGCATTTATGTAGGAACTAAAACGAAGAATGGATAACACCTAGTAGACATGAATGGTCATAACTTTTTTTCTAATTGTTGTAGAGGAAAAATAAAAACATCAGCAGGTTTGGAAGGATTTTCTGCATAAAATAGCAGTGAAAAACATTACATTGTTTCCAAAACACAAAAATGGCCATTGATCTCTTTGAAGCAATGTTGTGCAAAAATCGACGGAGTTTGACTCCATATTACAAAGAAACGGTTCAAGTTATCAAAAATCTGACAACATCAAAGTGTAAAGCAACATTTTTTACTCATTACTTCATATTTTTACATCTCTGCCTATTACGGTAAGTGAACAGGGAACGGCAGAGTAACGCGGGTAAATTGACTACTTTTCTGAGGGATGCGCGACCGTGCGCGGGTTAAGGAACACTTGTCAGGAAATTTTGAAGTACCCATAATTATTTCCGGTTTTATATATGGTCCTTCTTACGTTTCAGTCCTGATTATGAATTAATTAACTTGAAATTCCAATTAAAAATGTCCTAATAATACTTGAAAGTAATTAAGCTACACTTGTCTAGAAATTTTCGTTATTCCACTAATTATTTCCAGTTTTAAATTTTTTAATACATAAAACTGAAAATGTGATAAATCCTCCATATTAAATCCGATCACTGGAACTTATTGCCGCCATGTACACGCCCATGCCGCCATGTGCACGCCCATGCTGCTATGTGCACGCCCATGCTGCTATGTGCACGCCCATGCTGCCATGTGCACGCTCATGCCGCCATGTGCACGCCCATGCCGCCATGTGCACGCCCATGCTGCTATGTGCACGCCCATGCTGCCATGTGCACGCTCATGCCGCCATGTGCACGCCCATGCCGCCATGTGCACGCCCATGCCGCCATGTACACGCCCATGCTGCCATGTACACGTCGTGTACTGTACACTTGTGTACTGCCATGTACACCCGTGCGCACCACTCGCCTCACGTACAGCGCCGCCATGTGCAGGTGGCGAGATGTGGTGGCCGTGGAGACTGCCTCCAGCCTCCTGCTGCTCCCTGACACCGTGTCTGTCTCCACGCGGGACTGCCAGGTGCGTTGCCAGGTGACGGGGGGTGTTGACAGGTGACGGGGGTGTTGACAGGTGACGGGGGTGTTGACAGGTGACGGGGGTGTTGACAGGTGACGGGGGTGTTGACAGGTGACGGGGGTGTTGACAGGTGACGGGGGTGTTGACAGGTGACGGGGGTGTTGACAGGTGACGGGGGTGTTGACAGGTGACGGGGGTGTTGACAGGTGACGGGGGTGTTGACAGGTGACGGGGGTGTTGACAGGTGGCGGGTGTGTTGACAGGTGACGGGGTTGTTGATAGGTGACGAGGGGGGGGGTGTTGCCAGGTGACGGGGGGGTGTTGCCAGTTGACGGGGGATGTTGACAGGTGACAGGGGGTGTTGCCAGGTGACGGGGGGTGTTGACAGGTGACGAGAGTGTTGACAAGTGACGGGGGTGTTGACAGGTGACGGTTGGTGTTGACAGGTGACGGTTGGTGTTGACAGGTGACGGTTGGTGTTGACAGGTGACGGTTGGTGTTGACAGGTGTCGGTTGGTGTTGTCAGGTGACGAGGGGTGTTGCCAGGTGACGAGGGTGTTGACAAGTGACGAGGGTGTTGACAAGTGACGGGGGTGTTGACAGGTGACGGGGGTGTTGACAGGTGACGGTTGGTGTTGACAGGTGACGGTTGGTGTTGACATGTGACGGTTGGTGTTGACATGTGACGGTTGGTGTTGACAGGTGACGGTTGGTGTTGACAGGTGACGAGGGTATTGACAGGTGACGGGGGGGTGTTGACAGGTGACGAAGGTGTTGACAGGTGACGGGGGTGTTGACAGGTGACGGGGTTGTTGACTGGTGACGGGGAGTGTTGACAGGTGACGGGGATGTTGACAGGTGACGGGGATGTTGACAGGTGACGGGGGTGTTGACAGGTGACGGTTGGTGTTGACAGGTGACGAGGGTGTTGACAGGTGACGGGGGTGTTGACAGGTGACGAGGGTGTTGACAGGTGTCGGGGGGTGTTGACAGGTGATGGGGGATGTTAACAGGTGACGGGGGATGTTGACAGGTGACAGAAGATATTGACAGGTGACGGAGTGTTGACAGGTGACGGGGTGTTGACAGGTGACGGGGTGTTGACAGGTGACGGGGTGTTGACAGGTGACGGGGTGTTGACAGGTGACGGGGTGTTGACAGGTGACGGGGGGGGTGTTGACAGGTGACGGGGGGGGTGTTGACAGGTAACGGGTACTGATGACAGGTGACGGGGGGTGTTGACAGGTGACGGGGGTGTTGACAGTTGACAGGGGGTGTTGACAGGTGACGAGCGATATTGACAGTTGACAGGAGGTGTTGCCAGGTGGTGTCGACGGTTGACAGGAGGTGTTGACAGGTGACGAAGGATGTTGACAGATGACGGGTGGTGTTGACAGTTGACAGTTGGGCTGTCAGGTGACAATGTTATTCCAGTTTACAGGTAGCAACAAGGAAATTACAATAGAGAAATACACCCTACCTCTTTCCAAATATCAGGTTCGAATGTAACCTAACTTAACCTAACCTAACCCTTCCCCCCTCCCACGGTCGACCGAAAAAAAGGGCTTTTATTCACCCTACCTTATTTCTTTTTCCCTGCCCGAAATTAACATAACGTAACCTAACGTAACATAACGTAACATAACGTAACATAACGTAACCTAACGTAACCTAACGTAACCTAATGTAACATTACGTAACCTAGCGTAACCATAACGTAACCCTTCCCCCCCAGCACCACTTCACGATACTGGTACGGAAGCGAGAGGCCCTGCAGCTGATGGAGGAGCTGCTGAGTCTCACCGTGCACCAGTGGGTGTTGTGTTTGTGTGATGTTGTGTTTGTGCGGTGTGTTGTGTGTGTGTGTTGTGTTGGTTAGGTCATAGGTGGGTAGTGGTGTAGGTGGGGCTATAGCTGAGGTTGCTGGCGAGTTCTCCATGCCAGGAAGCATACGGCGGGTTGGGGCAGGCGGCAGAAATACGCTACAAAGGAATGTTCACATTGGAGTCGAGTGTACGAGGTTAGGCAGATATCATGGAGTTTAAACAGCATTGCTTGAATTTAGACGGAAAGTGTAAGAAAACTGTAAGAAGAATTGCCCTACGCGGAATTTTATGCTGTAATGATGATTTCGTTTTAAACTTGAATTAAATATGAAGGGGGATTTGTTATAAAGGTGAATTAGTTTCATAAGTAAATTAATTGTAAATGTCAATTAGTCTTAAAATCAAATAGTTTTGACTTCAGATTAGCTTATATGAGGAGAACTTCATCACTTGCGAAAATGTAACCTTGGATTTTTTTTTGTGTTGAAGATTATTGTGGACATAATTTGTTCAACATAGGCCTAATTATTTTTTTCCCACGCAGGCTGATCAACGACGAGGAATATTGTGAGGACAAGGAGCTGCTAGAGAAACCCAGGTGTGTTGACGGCATCCCAGTACCCCTTAACCCCAATACCCCTAACCCCAGTACCCCCACCACCTCAGTATCAGGACCCCCATAATGTAATCAATTTGTGGTTGATTTCTCTGAGAAAAATGCATTACGATATGCACGAGGGGGGAATGCTGTTACCAGATACAGTTGTCTCGAATTTTATGATAAGGAATAAAGTTCAATTTATCCCAGGAATTTCTGAGTGTGGTTGGCGCGCGAGCGGTAGCCTTTGCGTGCACCCCTACACCCCAATGGTAGCGTTGCCCGAGGTTCTAGGTGGTTCTTGCTAGGGGGAGGTAAAAGGAAACGACTCGTTATGTGTTCATTTCATTATGTGTTCATTCATTTTGTGTTCATTGACTGCGGCAACTAAATATTAAGTTCAACACCAAACTCAAATTTCAAGTTTATTGTAATATGCTATTTCGAAAATATCAAACATGAACTGGATCGTGCCTTCATTTAGCTTTGGTTAAAAGTATTTATGGAAATTGTGTTTGTGACTACTGGTTGGTCAATAGCGTTATGAAAATAACCTCCGTGTACCACCAGTGGCGCACGTCGCAGTCAAAATGACTGATTGGTGTTAATTTACTGGGGTGGGAGGTAATACTGGAGCGGATGGAGCACGCGCCGGCGGAGACTCGACAACCGTACCGATCGCTTCAATTTCAGGAGGCTTTCTTCCTTACACCATTCGATACTATCTCGCGCTCTGACCACCCATGTGAAACCCCACCCATGGAAGATTTATTATCCCACACTCAAACAAACCCGCTGTTCGGCACCAGACCGACTCAACCCAACAATACCAGCAGTAACACCAGGTTCTAGTCCAATACCAACCCTTGGCGTAGATTTCGCTCCCACCGATTATCGTGTTTGTTGAAAATTGCCTGGAGAGCGTCATGGCTCCACAGGGGAGAGGGGGGGGTTTAGGTGAAAGTGGGGGTCAGGCGAAGGGGGGGGGGGGGGGTAAGGCAAGAGGGGGTTAAGTGAAGAGGGGGGTTTAGGTAAAGAGGGGGAGGGGCTAGGTGAAGGGGGGGTTAGGCAAAGGAGGAGGGGAGAAATTTTGCGGGTTCTCTGGCTTTCTCTGGTCATGGTAAATAAAGTGAGCCCGACGAACAAGGACGATATGTGTTTCCTTCTTAAATACATTTATGATAGCTGGTCTAAAGCTCCTTACTCAGGCTGCCTTTCTGAGTGGACGGTCGAGCATGCGGTTAGTTTTTTATAATCCAGCAAATGTAAAATCCAAGACCCAATTATATGAAGGCTTTTTTTAGTGACATCGTCATAAAATAGAGCTCTCCTCTGGCTCCTACTTGCATCGCGTGAAACCCCTATGGAATGCCATTATTTTATTCATCCCGGTACCGGTACCCTCAGTACCCCCCACCACCCCAGCATCTGTACCTTGCCCCCTGCAGGCACTGGTACCCAATACCCCCAGTATCACGTACCATAACTTGATTAATTGCTTCAAGTACTATTGCCCCCCCGCCCCCGCAGGTCGCAGGAGGCCCCCCCGGCCCACTCCTTTCTACAGCGCGACCTGCTGGCCCGCCACCACACCGCCGCCCACCGCGCCGCCTTCCGCCTCCCCGCCTCCGACAAGCTCGACGGCAGCACACCCGCCGCCCTCTGGCTGCCCCACTCCCGCGGGTGGGCTGCCGGCACACTCTACCTCTCCACCGGCTACGTCGCCTTCAGGAGTGGGCACAAGGTGGGTGGGGGGGAGGGTGAGGGGTGGGGGGATGGGTGAGAGGTGAGGGAGTGAGGGGGAAGGGGGAGGGAGAGAGTGAGGGGGGACAACGGGGGTGCCCTTTGTGTGCATATTGAGTTGCTTACACTTCTCAACTGCCCACTCACCACTCGAGCGTTCTGTGGTAATACATATAAGTGTTTAGTGAAGTACATGAATACGAGTCTGCTAATTTAAGTTAGGATAACTTTACATATAAGAACTTGAAACGTCGTTGCACAAAATTCAGACATGAGACAAGACATGAGATCGCAAACATTACTGGAATATATAAACAATAACAGGGTACAATTCACAAGAACTAAAATAAACATCATCCCACATGAGGACTTCACAAACCTTCCAAGACACCAGTCACTAATAGCAGTCACTAAGAAACCCAAAAAATTAATTGCTCAAAAATGAATTTGAAGAAAATAACAATAATTCAACACAACGTACTATCTTGGAATACCAATAAAATCACTCTATCAAACATATATAATACACTGGACCCAGATATCATACTCATCAATAGTCACTGCCTCACAAACAATCAACCTCTCAAGATCTTCAATTACAATACATTCTATTCAAATAAGTTGAACGAAAATTACGCAGGCACCGCAATAGCTCTCAAGAAAAACATCTCATACAGACTTCACGATAATTTTCATTCAGACATGATGGCAGTAACAATAGACACGTTCCAAGGACCAATCACTATAGGCACTACTTATACACCCCCCAGAACGGACTACCTGCATTTTATAGACTTTCACACGCTTTTTAACAGACCTCATCCAACTTACTTTCTTGGTGACATTAATGCAGCACACGATATAACAGGATACTCAAACTGGAATAATAGGGGGAAACATCTCTACTACCTAATCACCAGACACAAATGCACATACGTTGGACCATATTTTCCCACTAGAATAACTCATAATAGCGCCACCTCACCAGATATAGTCCTGCAGAACAAACAAGCTTACCACAATATCTTTCTGAAGCCGGGACCAATCACTCCATCAGATCACATTCCCATAATAGCAACAATATCGGCAAATCCAATACAAATTCCCATAAAACCTCGAAGACATTTTCATAAGGCAGATTGGCAAGCCTATAGACAGAAACTTTCAGCAGTCACACCCCCATTGAAACAGGACCCGACGCTTAAAGAAATAGATCATTATTTGGAAATGTGGACAAAACACGTATTGGACGCCACCAAAGCAACGATCCCACTTATCACTCACAGAATCATACCAGGAATCAAACCAACTCATGAAACCCTGCAATTACAAGCACAATACCAGCAAACAATGCAATATGTTTACACAAACGGCCCTTCCATAGAACTCAATAGACACCTGACCGCAATCAAAACCAAACTACAGGAAGCATACAAAAGAAAATATCATGAAACCTGGGAAGAACTAATTAAGAATCTTGAACTGCAGGAGGACCCGAAGGCATTCTGGTCATCCTGCAAGAGGATGATGGGGAACAACTCAAAACAAATAGTCCCATATATAGAAAACAATAAAATTCAATTACACACACCACAAGAAAAAGAACCTATATTCAGAGAGCATTGGAAGGAAATATTTACCGAGCAGGACGAACCATTTTTTGACAAAGAACATATTGAAGCAGTAAATAATCACATAAACAACATAGCACATTCGGTTGTCCCTCACAGAACAGGAAATATTAACAGACTTGATCCAATTCATTTTCCCCCTATATCATATGAAGAGCTACTGCACGCACTCAGATCATTTAAGCAGAAAGCACCAGGAATAACAGGCATAACCACTCTGCAACTAAAAAACCTCCCAAAAAACATGATACATTTTCTCATTTACATCTTCAACATGTCTAAATCTGCAGGCTATTTCCCCGACAGCTTAAAACATGCAACAATGATTTTTTTACCGAAACCAAATTCATCCCTAAAATTAGTGCAGAATTATAGGCCGATCTCCCTCCTAGATGTACAAGGTAAATTACTAGACAAAATCCTAAACAACAGATTGACAAATTTTTTCACAATTCAGAACCTTTTCAACAGCAGGCAACATGGATTTAGATGCAACCGAGGAACTCACACGGCCCTAGCAACACTTCACGAAACTATATCAATCAAACTAGCACAAAAGTGTAAAATAGACATCTGTTTGAGAGACGTAAAGAAAGCATTTGACAAGGTGTGGCACTCTGGCTTGATCTTTAAATTATCACAAAAAAACCTTCCCCCTCTATTTTTACGGACTCTGAGCAACTACTTGAGCAATAGAACAGCAGCAATAAGAATAGCAAATTACATAGGACCCAAATTCGCATTGCACACCGGCGTACCCCAAGGAGCATGTTTATCCCCCACGCTTTACAGCTTCTACACCCACGATTTACCTCCTCCACTACCACATACGGATTATATATGTTTCGCAGACGACATCACCCAAATAACAGCCGGACAATATTCATTGAGATTTGCAACATTAAGAACCAAAAAAGCAATAGAACAGATCAATTCATTCGAAAATAAATGGAAAATCCTAACCAACAGCAGCAAATTTGCCATTATTCCAATCAGTCGAAGGAAAACTCTTGATGTAATGATAAACAACCAAGTGATTCCATACACAAATAGAGGCAAAGTTTTAGGACTAAACATAACGTCACAAGGCATTTCATCTCAGGCTTCCACTAGACAAGCAATAGCGTACAAAAACCTAAACAGAATTCTCCGTTTCTCTCATCTGTCCACAAAAACGAAATTAAAACTCTACATGGCCTACGTAAGATCACCACTAATATACCCGGTTATACCATTACACACAGCATCAGCATCATCAATATCCAAACTGCAAAAGGTTCAAAACAAAGCTCTCAGGTTCATCACAGGCAACACACTAATAGACGCAATACCATCTGAATATATGCACATACAACTAAAGGTCCCTCCCATCAATATACTGTTGCATGAGCACGCAAACAAAATCTGGAACAATATGCAGCAATTTGACCCCGATCTGTATACTAATCTAACCTTCCCACCAGACCTCATCTCAGAACAAAACTCCAGATTCAAAAGCTCAAGGTTACTCGCAATGGCCCCTCCTCCCCCTCCAAAGTTTAATTGAACCACCAATATTTAACAAACATATCTATACGAAAAACCAACAAATTCTAAAACCTCTTCGGAGGAAGTGGGGGAAGACCAAAAATACTTTCATTTACATTTATTTTTTGTTTTTCTGGGGTTTTGGCGAGCGGCAGGACGGTCTTCCCCCCCATGGGTGGGAAGCCGAAACCCCAGACATTTTACTTCATTTCAATCGCACTGAAAAAAAAAAAAAAATTTTCATTAATTATTTTTCATTACTTTAAAAAGTTCTTAAATTCCTGTTTACTTGCACCTCTAATCATTCAATAGCCTTTCTGTAAAAAAGGTATGTAGTGGTAGGTGCATGTCTGCAAAATTGTATCTAGGTGTATATAATGTATGATGTGCACAGACGCTATAATTGTATATATGTTGTGAATAATAATTAACTTGAATTGTATGTATATACGTAGGTAGGTATGGTAGGTGGAAATTACCATAAGAATAGATAAAACTTGTAAATAAGATAGTGTATAGGTGAAAACTCATACATTAATCATAGGCACGAGATGATGTACATGTGTAGATATTAAATTGTTGATACCGTTGCTTAATAACTAGATAGGCCTTAGTCATAGTTCAGTACCACGAATGAAATTTTAGGTAATGCTTACTATGTAGGTAAGTTAAGTGTAATTGTTTAGATAGCTAGAATGTAGTGTAGGTTAAAAAAAAAAAATAAAAAAAAAATAAATAAAAAAATAAAAAAAATAAAGAGAAAAAAATAATAATAAATAAATATAATATATGTACATGTTAGCATATAGTGTATGTATGTATAGTGTATGTATATAGGGTATTGTAGATGAGCACAAGTTGCCTGAGCTCAAACTTAAACTCACTTCATGTACGGATTGCTGATGTCGCCCTCTACCGTGTATATAATAATACAATAGAGCAAAGTAGACGCGGCACAATAGAAAACATGAATCATTTTTTAGCATAAAAAGCCCTGACGGGTACCTTTCCCTTATCAAATTAACTAATTAGCAGTATAAAGAACACAAGATGCACAAGATCACCTAATTATGCGTTATGCGCCTTTTTCTTCTTCCACTATCCCTTTCCTTTTCTCTCCTCCTATTTCTCTTCTGACACACTCTGTGCCAAACTCTTATTTCTCTTCTTTCCTATTGTCACCGCCCCCCCCCCCCCCCCCCCCCCCACAAAATTCAGTGAAATCAAAACAAAGAAACTCGCGCGTATAAACGTTGTGGGGCGAGAGTATATAAGGCAGCGGCGCAGGCACCTCAATTCAGTGCGCCTCTTGCAGGCGCCGGAGGAGGTGGCCGTCGTCGCGCCGCTCCGCCTCGTGCTCAGCGTCGACAAGATCGACAGGCGACCCAAACGGCAGGGCGGCGCTACAGGTAGGTCTGTGCAGGCGTGACTGTGTGAGGCTGCTTGTCAGGCGTGACTGAGAGGCTGACTGGCAGACGTGACTGTGTGAGGCCGACTGACAGACGTGACTGTGTGAGGCCGACTGACAGACGTGACTGTGTGAGGCCGACTGACAGACGTGACTGTGTGAGGCCGACTGACAGACGTGACTGTGTGAGGCCGACTGACAGGCGTGACTGTGTGAGGCCGACTGACAGGCGTGACTGTGTGAGGCCGACTGACAGGCGTGACTGTGTGAGGCCGACTGACAGGCGTGACTGTGTGAGGCCGACTGACAGGCGTGACTGTGTGAGGCTGACTGACAGGCGTGACTGTGTGAGGCTGACTGACAGGCGTGACTGTGTGAGACCGACTGACTGGCGTGACTGTGTGTGGCCGACTGACAGGCGTGACTGTGTGTGGCCGACTGACAGGCGTGACTGTGTGAGGCCGACTGACAGGCGTGACTGTGTGTGAGGCCGACTGACAGGCGTGACTGTGTGTGAGGCCGACTGACAGGCGTGACTGTGTGTGAGGCCGACTGACAGGCGTGACTGTGTGTGAGGCCAACTGACAGGCGTGACTGTGTGTGAGGCCGACTGACAGGCGTGACTGTGTGAGGCCGACTGAAAAGGAGGGCTGGGGTGTGGTGGGTGCCCCCTTTAGGCCTAGGCCCCTGTACCTGTCCCCTATAGGCCAAGGCCCCTGTACCTGTCCCCTGTAGGCCTAGGCCCCTGTACCTGTCCCCTGTAGGCCTAGGCCCCTGTTTCTTTCTACCATAGGCCTAACTCCCTCCTGCCCTGCAGGCCTAGGCCTACGCAAGGCGCTGTTCGTGAGCTGCCGGGCGCCGCACAACAGCTTCCTGTTCAACGCGGTGGCGGACCGCGACTTTGTGTGCCTGCGCCTCACCGAGCTGATGGGGCGCGCTGTGGCGCACCTCTCGTGAGTTGTGGTGTGGTGTGGTGTGGTGTTGCGGTGTGGTGTAGTGTGGTGTTGCGGTGTGGTGTAGTGTGGTGTTGCGGTGTGGTGTAGTGTGGTGTTGCGGTGTGGTGTAGTGTGGTGTTGTGGTGTTGCGGTGTGGTGTAGTGTGGTGTTGCGGTGTGGTGTGGTGTTGCGGTGTTTGTGTTGCGCACCTCTCGTGAATTGCGTCGTGTCGTGAGTTGCATCGTGTTGCGGTGTGTTGTTGCGTTGCGGTGTGGTGTTGTTACCTCTCGTGAGTTGCGTTAGTGAGTTGCGTCACAATACATTGTGTTGCGGGACTTGTACCATGACCCGCATCACTGAGAAGCTGCAGCCGCTGCCAACGTCGGATGGACGCGCGTAGTGTGGGGAGCTTGTGGTGAACTTTGTGTGTTGGTGACTACTTGTAGGGTTGGTTATTGTGCTGCTCTAGTCACGTGAGTCCCGTTCTGGTGCTGCCTGTTGGTGTGTTAATCACGTCACTTGGGTTATTTTGTTGCCCGTCCATTGCTTGCTAAGCATCCTGAAGTTATCGTCCTTGCTTTGGACTAGCTGGTGCGAGGAATGATTTCATAATTTATCGTTCAGGAGTTGAAGTCAAATTGCAGCGATCGTTCCATAAATGATCGTCCAGTCTTACGCCTGAGCGAGCGATCGTATTTGGGATACTACTTCAAAAATGATACCGGACCATATTAAAGTTATGATGATAAGTATATAAATCATTCCTGTTGTTAATATTATTATTTTCATTATTATGGTGGTTATTGTTATTGAATGAATCGAACGTGGAGGTGTGCCTTGGTATGAAAATAGAACATAAGTTTGGTTAAAAACACCAGTTGCAGAGACTATCGTTAGGCTCAATAAGAACAACAGAAAATACAACCCGCCCGAACTCTATACCAGCCACATTACTTACCCCCTGTAGAGGGGGGGTTATAGTGAGGTTGGGAGGGGTTACAGTACCCCCACATAGGGTTATGACTCACCCTCTCCCCCTCCAAACACCTCCCTCCCCCAGTTTTCACGTATTCTATAATAACCATATTACGCACACCTTTAGAGGGGGGGTATAGTGAGGTTGGGAGGGGTTACAGTACCCCCACATAGGGTTATGACTCACCCTCTCCCCCTCCAAACACTCCCTCCCCCAGTTTTCACGTATTCTATAATAACCATATCACGCACACCTTTAGAGGGGGGTTATAGTGAGGTTGGGAGGGGTTACAGTACCCCCATATAAGGTTGACCCCCTCCCCCCAGGCACCTGCCCCCCAGCTTCCAGTTCCCCCCCAGCAGGACGGAGTCGTTCGTCAGCTACGCCAGCCTCTCCAGCCTCTCCGACCTCAGTGGGTGGTGGCCCCGTTGTGTTATATTTACTCTATGTTATATGATTGTGTACTAATATACTCGCATGAATGGTATTGTCTTGAATGTGACATGTATATATTGTTCTGAAGTGTCTAGTAAAGTCATACGAATTTTTCGACACGCGGCGTTAAATTCGATCCAGTTATCGACCCACACCCGATAGAAACTCCAACGTACGAATTATTTACTGTTTGACGTACGTCCCGGAACGAATTGAATTCCTACGTCGAGGTATTACTTATAACATTTGTATATATGTATTTTCACCGTGGCTGTTCTCCCCCAGGTGCTGAAGACGCTCTGGACGACGCGTCGAGTGCCTTCGAGCTGCTGGACCCCCCGCCGCGCAGCAGAGGTCTGTGGAAATAATAACTGTATCAGTATAATTGTTATATAAAAAATTATTTCAATATATTAAAAATTATTTCACTATCACTAACCCCACATCGTGTTGCAGACGACAGCGGGAGCTACGTGTCCATCCCTGACGCCGGCGCGGCGGACACTGACGTGCAGTCGGCCGACGAGTTCTCCATGTCGCCGGGGGAGTCCACCTCCGGTGCTGGGGGGAGGACCCTTCAGGATATAAAGGATAGGTCCATTGCTGATGTGGAGGGGAGGACCCTTCATGACGTAATGGAAAAGTCCACTGCTGGTGTGGAGGGGAGGACCCTTCATGACGTAATGGAAAAGTCCATTGCTGGTGTGGAGGGGAGGACCCTTCATGAAATGAAGGACAAGTCCACCTCCATCGCTGAGGGGAGGACCCTTCATGATATAAACTTTATAAAGGATAAGTCCACCGCTGGTGTTGAGGGGAGGACCCTTCAGGATGTAAAGGATAAGTCCTCCTCAGATGTAGGGGGGAAGACCCTTGAAGACCAGGAACACATTCCCCACGCTAAAAACTCCCCAGAAACAGATGAGGAGTCCCGCGAAGTTGGGGAAGAACTTGAGGAAGTGAAGAATAAGTTGAGTTACGTGCGGGTGGAGGGCGAGGGGAGCAGCGGGGGCTCCAGGCGGTCCTCAGGCACCCTCACGGAGGAGGACATTTTCAAAGGTATTTTTGGGGAATTTTAAGTGTATTAAGAAATGTTTTTAGTATTTAATGGTTATGAAAGTATTTTCAACAGTATGAAGGTATTTTTGAGGCATTTTCAAGAGTATTGAGTTTTTTGGGGTATTTTCAAGGGTGTGAAATATGAAGTTATTTTTGGGGTATTTTAATAAGTGTAAAAGTATTTTTGTTTTATTTTCAAGACTATGAAGGTATTTTGCGAGTATTTCCGAGGGTGTAAAAGTATTTTTCGAGTATTTTCATGGATATTTTTTGTTGTATTTTCAGATATTCTATAGATATGTTAGAGGTAATAGCCACCTAGCGGGGGAAATGTAAAGGCAGTTTTATGCTTCTCGTCCCGTTCCCCTTGCCATTAACTCCCCCCCTCCCCCCCCCCCCAGGCCTCGACTCCCCCCCTGTGGAGGTGTGCCAGCAGCCCCTCCGCCTCCTGCTGGGGGACGTGCCGGTGTGTGGGGCCCCTTGTGGATAGGTTGCAATGGGTCGTCTGGTGGAATGGGTCGTCTGGTGGAATGGGTCGTCTGGTGGAATGGGTCGTCTGGTGGAATGGGTCGTCTGGTGGAATGGGTCGTCTGGTGAAATGGGTCGTCTGGTGGAATGGGTCGTCTGGTGGAATGGGTCGTCTGGTGGAATGGGTCGTCTGGTGGAATGGGTCGTCTGGTGGAATGGGTCGTCTGGTGGAATGGGTCGTCTGGTGAAATGGGTCGTCTGGTGGAATGGGTCGTCTGGTGGAATGGGTCGTCTGGTGGAATGGGTCGTCTGGTGGAATGGGTCGTCTGGTGGAATGGGTCGTCTGGTGGAATAGGTCGTCTGGTGGAATGGGTCGTCTGGTGGAATGGGTCGTCTGGTGGAATGGGTCGTCTGGTGGAATGGGTCGTCTGGTGGAATGGGTCGTCTGGTGGTGTCGTGTCCCTATTATTTTATCCCACCGATGTCACAGCATTTTGTTGTGACCCTCTCGTTTCCGGCATTATTCGTCGTTATTTCTTTCCTTTGCTTTCATTTCTTTTGATAACCGTCGTGACTTAAGGCCACATTATTCTATTTTGTCAATAAGATCAATTGAGACTTTTCAACGTCTCCAACATAATTAGTAATTTACGTTATTTAATAAACAATTAATATGGTAGCGGGTTAACCTTTTCTCTATGACAGAAACGATAATTCTTTTCTTATTAAAGGGGAAATTCACGAGGCATTGACATCACTATTTATTCCCTAATCTTGACACAGAAATAATCAAAATGGATCTAACGCACCTAGTCACATTTGATAAAACATCGGATGTACGCTGAATGTTCCTATGAATTACCTATTGCACAGAGGCAAGAAATGAGGATGCATTAGAGCGGATAAGTGTTATAGGACAATATGAATGGGACTTATCTTATAATTCCAGGAAAGTAGCTGATATGCGTTCCGTGACAACCAATAATTTATAGTTTACGTTACTGGATGATGTATGCGAATTCACTTGAATATAAATTGTTCAATAAAGACAAAGCCCTGGCCAGCCCCAAGCTGGGGACCGGCCCCGGCACGACGTGTTTTCAGGTCTTAACTCAGCGGTTGCCACGGTCCGACTGACTCTTTTCGAACGTAACGCTCTTGGCGATGCGAACATTTGAGATGCTAACTAGTAATAACGGCATCACAAGATTGGTATATGAATGGAAGATATTTCCCCGATTAATTTAAATACGCTGCTACTTACTCTTGTTAACATATTTATACTAACAATCCCCGCAAATATTATTAATAAGAAGTAAACATCACATAAGAGAAATCATTGAAGTTCCTGGCATCTTCTGTTGGGCTGTCGTTGTCCTCGAAGTCCAAGCGGAGATTCTTCCCGAACGTATAGACGATTTGAAAGAATAGGCGATTTGAAGTGCTCCCACGTTGATACTCAGACTTAATATTGTTTGGTCTTCTAGAACCATTTAGGAATACGTCATTGGCCAGATAACGATTCCAGATTCTCAGCGATATTCCGTACACAGTCATGCGGAGAAGCATGACAGTGGAATGGGTCGTCTGGTGGAATGGGTCGTCTGGTGGAATGGGTCGTCTGGTGGAATGGGTCGTCTGGTGGGATGGGTCGTCTGGTGGAATGGGTCGGTCATCTGGTGGAATGGGTCGTCTGGTGGAATGGGTCGTCTGGTGGAATGGGTCGTTTGGTGGAATGGGTCGTCTGGTGGAATGGGTCGTCTGGTGGAATGGGTCGTCTGGTGGAATGGGTCGTCTGGTGGAATGGGTCGTCTGGTGGAATGGGTCGTCTGGTGGAATGGGTCGTCTGGTGGAATGGGTCGTCTGGTGGAATGGGTCGTCTGGTGGAATGGGTCGTCTGGTGGAATGGGTCGTCTGGTGGAATGGGTCGTCTGGTGGAATGGGTCGTCTGGTGGAATGGGTCGTCTGGTGGAATGGGTCGTCTGGTGGAATGGGTCGTCTGGTGGAATGGGTCGTCTGGTGGAATGGGTCGTCTGGTGGAATGGGTCGTTTGGTGGAATGGGTCGTCTGGTGGAATGGGTCGTCTGGTGGAATGGGTCGTCTGGTGGAATGGGTCGTCTGGTGGAATGGGTCGTCTGGTGGAATGGGTCGTCTGGTGGAATGGGTCGTCTGGTGGAATGGGTCGTCTGGTGGAATGGGTCGTCTGGTGGAATGGGTCGTCTGGTGGAATGGGTCGTCTGGTGGAATGGGTCGTCTGGTGGAATGGGTCGTCTGGTGGAATGGGTCGTCTGGTGGAATGGGTCGTCTGGTGGAATGGGTCGTCTGGTGGAATGGGTCGTCTGGTGGAATGGGTCGTTTGGTGGAATGGGTCGTCTGGTGGAATGGGTCGTCTGGTGGAATGGGTCGTCTGGTGGAATGGGTCGTCTGGTGGAATGGGTCGTCTGGTGGAATGGGTCGTCTGGTGGAATGGGTCGTCTGGTGGAATGGGTCGTCTGGTGGAATGGGTCGTCTGGTGGAATGGGTCGTCTGGTGGAATGGGTCGTTTGGTGGAATGGGTCGTCTGGTGGAATGGGTCGTCTGGTGGAATGGGTCGTCTGGTGGAATGGGTCGTCTGGTGGAATGGGTCGTCTGGTGGAATGGGTCGTCTGGTGGAATGGGTCGTCTGGTGGAATGGGTCGTCTGGTGGAATGGGTCGTCTGGTGGAATGGGTCGTCTGGTGGAATGGGTCGTCTGGTGGAATGGGTCGTTTGGTGGAATGGGTCGTCTGGTGGAATGGGTCGTCTGGTGGAATGGGTCAGTTTCTGGAATGGGTTACAATAGGTCACCACCCATTGGATCACCACCAAAACAGGTTGGAAGTTAGTCAATAGTTTACAGCCGCATCAATAGGTGGCAAATAAGTATAAAGAGAACAAAAATTGAATAAGATTACGACTGTGTGAATAGGTTATAAGTTTATAAATAGGTTACAACTACAATAAGTTGTCACAACTGCCTAAAATAAGTCATAAATAGGTCACAACTGCCTAAAATAAGTCAACGGCCTAAATAGGTCACAACTTCCTAAATGGGTCATGACTGACTACATAAGTCATAAATAGGTCACAACTGCTTAAAATAGGTCATAACTCATTAAATATCACAACTTTATATCAGTCCCCCATCATAACCCCCACCTCCCCCAGCAGGAGCCCCCCCCGACCCCCGAGTGGGACGCGCTGTTCGCGGAGCTGGGGCGCGGGGTGACCCTCTACCGCACCCCCGCCGTGTCCGCCCTCGTCAGGAGGGGCATCCCCGACCACCTCCGCCCCGAGATGTGGGGCATCTTCTCGGGTGGGCGCGGGGTATCTTCTTTTTCAAGATGCGGCATTTTTCATTCTTTAGTTTTTGTTGTTGAAGGTTCGGGTGAATAATTGGAGTAGATAGTGAAGTTGTGGGTGAAAGATGTTTTTTTAATTACTCTTTGGAGTAATGCATGTGTACGTCCTGGTAAATATCCTAAATTGTGTTTGTAATAAATATGAGTGAAAATCCTGTACAATGCCCCAAAAAAGAAAAGATATTTCATTGTATGAATGCAGGTCAGTTTCCTCACCTAAGTTGTTGAATAGGAAAACCTTCTTGCCTACTGGAGACCTGTGACTATCACCCCCTTCCCCTGGAAGAAATACATCATGACCCCCCCCCCACCAGGCGGCTTCAGCAATCTCTTAACAGAAAACCTATAACATCCCTCCCCCACCAAATGGTCACATCCCCTCCCAACAGTAGGCCTAAATATCCCCCCAACAATAAGCCTAATTACCCCCCCCCCAACAGTAGGCCTAAATATCCCCCAACAGTAGGCCTAAATACCCCCCCCATCAGTAGGCCTAAATACCCCCCCCATCAGTAGGCCTAAATATCCCCCCAACAATAGGCCCAATTACCCCCCTTAACAGTAGGCCTAAATACCCCTCCATATAGCAAGTAGGCCTAAATACCCCCCAATACTAGGCCTAAATACCCCCCAACAGTAGGCCTAAGTAATCCCCCAACAGTAGGCCTAAATACCCCCTAACAGTAGGTCTAAGTAGCCCCCCACCAGGCGGCCTTACCTCCCTCCCCCATCAACAGTAGACCTATAACAATAACCCCGTACAGGAAACTCATCGCAATCACCTTCCTCCCCTCCCCCCCCCCCCCCCAACAGGTGGTGGTTATTTAAGCTAATAGGTGATGAGCGAGCCCTACAGTAGGCTTAAATAACCCCCATCAGCCATCAAAACACCTATCTAACCCCCCCCCCTCCAGGCGGCCTCAACGAGCAGGAGAGCCACGCCCCCCACTACTACCAGCGCGCGGTGCGGCAGAGTCAGCTGTGCCGAACTGCGGCGGCCGAGGAGATCGAGCGCGACCTGCACCGCTCCCTGCCTGAGCACCCCGCCTTTCACTCCGACCTGGGCATCCGGGCCCTCAGGCGTCTGCTGGGCGCCTACGCCTGGCGCAACCCTGCTATTGGTGCGTGCTGGGGTGTGGTGTCTTCTTATTGGTCCGTGCTGGGCTGTGGTGACGTCCTATTGGTCTGTGCTGGGCTGTGGGGGCGTCCTATTGGTCCGTGCTGGGTGTGGGGGCGTCCTATTGGTCCGTGCTGGGGTGTGGTGGCGTCCTATTGGTCTTTGCTGGGGTGTGGTGGCGTCCTATTGGTCTTTGCTGGGGTGTGATGGTGTCCTATTGGTCCGTGCTGGAGTGTGGTGGCGTCCTATTGGTCCGTGCTGGGGTGTGGCGGCGTCCTATTGGTCTTTGCTGGGGTGTGGCGGCGTCCTATTGGTCTTTGCTGGGGTGTGGTGGCGTCCTATTGGTCCGTGCTGGGGTGTGGTGGCGTCCTATTGGTCTTTGCTGGGGTGTGGTGGCGTCCTATTGGTCTTTGCTGGGGTGTGATGGTGTCCTATTGGTCCGTGCTGGAGTGTGGTGGCGTCCTATTGGTCTTTGCTGGGGTGTGGTGGCGTCCTATTGGTCTTTGCTGGGGTGTGATGGTGTCCTATTGGTCCGTGCTGGAGTGTGGTGGCGTCCTATTGGTCTTTGCTGGGGTGTGGTGGCGTCCTATTGGTCTTTGCTGGGGTGTGATGGTGTCCTATTGGTCCGTGCTGGAGTGTGGTGGCGTCCTATTGGTCCGTGCTGGGGTGTGGCGGCGTCCTATTGGTCTTTGCTGGGGTGTGGTGGCGTCCTATTGGTCTTTGCTGGGGTGTGATGGTGTCCTATTGGTCCGTGCTGGAGTGTGGTGGCGTCCTATTGGTCCGTGCTGGGGTGTGGCGGCGTCCTATTGGTCTTTGCTGGGGTGTGATGGTGTCCTATTGGTCCGTGCTGGGCTGTGGGGGCGTCCTATTGGTCCGTGCTGGGGTGTGGCGGCGTCCTATTGGTCTTTGCTGGGGTGTGGTGGCGTCCTATTGGTCCGTGCTGGGGTGTGGTGGCGTCCTATTGGTCCGTGCTGGGGTGTGGCGGCGTCCTATTGGTCTTTGCTGGGGTGTGGTGGCGTCCTATTGGTCTTTGCTGGGGTGTGATGGTGTCCTATTGGTCTTTGCTGGGGTGTGGTGGCGTCCTATTGGTCTTTGCTGGGGTGTGGTGGCGTCCTATTGGTCTTTGCTGGGGTGTGGTGGCGTCCTATTGGTCTTTGCTGGGGTGTGATGGTGTCCTATTGGTCCGTGCTGGGGTGTGGTGGCGTCCTATTGGTCCGTGCTGGGGTGTGGTGGCGTCCTATTGGTCCGTGCTGGGGTGTGGTGGCGTCCTATTGGTCCGTGCTGGGGTGTGATGGTGTCCTATTGGTCTTTGCTGGGGTGTGGTGGCGTCCTATTGGTCTTTGCTGGGGTGTGGTGGCGTCCTATTGGTCCGTGCTGGGGTGTGATGGTGTCCTATTGGTCCGTGCTGGGGTGTGGTGGCGTCCTATTGGTCCGTGCTGGGGTGTGGTGGCGTCCTATTGGTCTTTGCTGGGGTGTGGTGGCGTCCTATTGGTCTTTGCTGGGGTGTGGTGGCGTCCTATTGGTCTTTGCTGGGGTGTGGTGGCGTCCTATTGGTCTTTGCTGGGGTGTGGTGGTGTCCTATTGGCCCGTGCTGGGGTGTGGGGCGTCCTGTCCTATTGGGGTGTGGTGGCGTCCTATTGGTCCGTGCTGGGGTGTGGGGGCGTCCTATTGGTCCGTGCTGGGGTGTGGGGCGTCCTATTGGGGTGTGGTGGCGTCCTATTGGTCCGTGCTGGGGTCTGGGGGCGTCCTATTGGTCTGTGCTGGGGTGTGGGGCGTCCTATTGGTCTGTGCTGGGGTCTGGGGGCGTCCTATTGGTCTGTGCTGGGGTGTGGGGCGTCCTATTGGTCCGTGCTGGGGTCTGGGGGCGTCCCATTGGTCTGTGCTGGGGTGTGGGGCGTCCTATTGGTCCGTGCTGGGGTCTGGGGGCGTCCTATTGGTCCGTGCTGGGGTCTGGGGGCGTCCTATTGGTCTGTGCTGGGGTGTGGGGCGTCCTATTGGTCCGTGCTGGGGTGTGGGGGCGTCCTATTGGTCCGTGCTGGGGTCTGGGGGCGTCCTATTGGTCCGTGCTGGGGTCTGGGGGCGTCCTATTGGTCCGTGCTGGGGTCTGGGGGCGTCCTATTGGTCCGTGCTGGGGTCTGGGGGCGTCCTATTGGTCTGTGCTGGGGTGTGGGGCGTCCTATTGGTCCGTGCTGGGGTCTGGGGGCGTCCTATTGGTCCGTGCTGGGGTCTGGGGGCGTCCTATTGGTCTGTGCTGGGGTGTGGGGCGTCCTATTGGTCCGTGCTGGGGTCTGGGGGCGTCCTATTGGTCTGTGCTGGGGTGTGGGGCGTCCTATTGGTCCGTGCTGGGGTCTGGGGGCGTCCTATTGGTCTGTGCTGGGGTGTGGGGCGTCCTATTGGGGTGTGGTGGTGTCCTATTGGTCCGTGCTGGGATCTGGGGCGTCCTATTGGGGTGTGCTATGGTGTCGTGGTGTCCTATTGGTTCGTGATTGGGGTGTGGTGTCTTCTTATTAGTTGGGTATAGTGTTTTATTGGTCCGTGCTGGGGTGTGGTGGCCTCCTATTGGTCCTGGCTGGGGTGTGATGACCTCTTATTGTTCAGTGCTGGGGTGTGGTGGCGTCCTATTGGTCCGTGCTGGAGACCAATAGGTGGCGCCCCATTGGATCGTGCTGTGGTCTGGTGTTGACCTATTGGGAGCTTACGCCTTGTGCAACCCTGCTATTGGTTGGTGCTGAGGTGTGGTGCCTTCCTATTGGTGGGTGCTGGAACGTGGTACTTTCCTATTGGTGTGTGCTGGAACGTGGTGCTTTCCTATTGGTGGGTGCTGGAACGTGGTGCCTTCCTATTGGGTGAGTGCTGGAACGTGGTGCCTTCCTATTGGGTGAGTGCTGGAACGTGGTGCCTTCCTATTGGGTGAGTGCTGGAACGTGGTGCTTTCCTATTGGTGGGTGCTGGAACGTGGTGCTTTCCTATTGGTGGGTGCTGGAACGTGGTGCCTTCCTATTGGTGGGTGCTGGAACGTGGTGCTTTCCTATTGGTGGGTGCTGGAACGTGGTGCTTTCCTATTGGTGGGTGCTGGAACGTGGTGCTTTCCTATTGGTGGGTGCTGGAACGTGGTGCCTTCCTATTGGTGGGTGCTGGAGCGTGGTGCTTTCCTATTGGTGGGTGCTGGAACGTGTTGCTTTCCTATTGGTGGGTGCTGGAACGTGGTGCTTTCCTATTGGTGGGTGCTGGAACGTGGTGCTTTCCTATTGGTGGGTGCTGGAACGTGGTGCTTTCCTATTGGTGGGTGCTGGAACGTGGTGCTTTCCTATTGGTGGGTGCTGGAATGTAGTGCTTTCCTATTTGTGGGTGCTGGAACGTGGTGCTTTCCTGTTGGTGGGTGCTGGAACGTAGTGCTTTCCTATTGGTGGGTGCTGGAACGTGGTGCCTTCCTATTGGCGAGTGCTGGAACGTGGTGCCTTCCTATTGGTGGGTGCTGGAACGTAGTGCTTTCCTATTGGTGGGTGCTGGAACGTGGTGCCTTCCTATTGGGTGAGTGCTGGAACGTGGTGTTTTCCTATTGGTGGGTGCTGGAACGTGGTGCTTTCCTATTGGTGGGTGCTGGAACGTGGTGCCTTCCTTTTGGTGGGTGCTTGAACGTGGTGCTTTCCTATTGGTGGGTGCTGGAACGTAGTGCTTTCCTATTGGTGGGTGCTGGAACGTGGTGCTTTGCAATTGCTTTGTGTTAGGTCGTGTTAGGTTCTATTGGTCGATGAGAACTTATACCATTGGTTGTTCTTGATACTGAAGTTTTCCTATTTGTTAATAGCACCTTGTCATTGGCAAATCAGCAGCCCAATAAGCTAATCAATAAAGACGTTGATTTTTCGGTTATTCATCGTTGAAAATAAAAATGAATATTGATATTTTGAAAGATCATTTAGTATTCGTGTTGATCGTTTTAATGAAAGAAAAGGCAAACGCGTCGAAGGTTTACTTGCATAATGCCTAAGAAATATATTTTAATGTTTGAGGATATTGGAAGGTGAGTAAAAAGTTCGAGGGATTTAAACCTTTTTATCAATTAATAACATTTAAATCCTCCTCATTTAAAAAATCGGGGCTAACATCTGCGCAGATCAGCGCAGTTTTACGCATTTCAGTGCGAATCAACGCAGTTATACGCATTTCAGTGCAAATCAACGCAGTTATACGCATTTCAGTGCAAATCAACGCAGTTATACGCATTTCAGTGCAGATCAGCGCAGTTTTACGCATTTCAGTGCAGATCAGCGCAGTTTACGCATTTCAGTGCAGATCAGCGCAGTTTTACGCATTTCAGTGCAGATCAGCGCAGTTTTACGCATTTCAGTGCAAATCAACGCAGTTATACGCATTTCAGTGCAGATCAGCACAGTTTTACGCATTTCAGTGCAAATCAACGCAGTTTTACGCATTTCAGTGCAGATCAGCGTAGTATTACGCATTTCAGTGCAGATCAGCGCAGTTTTACGCATTTCAGTGCAGATCAGCGTAGTATTACGTAGTTAACCGCGGTTTTCGCGACGCGTGTACGCATCAGACATATCACTAGAGGAATAACTCATGATACAACCATTACATGTAAAATTATAATAACACCAGGTATAAAATATATTATATTTGCAGGGTACTGCCAGGCAATGAACATCGTGGCGTCGGTGCTGCTGGTGTACTGCAGGGAGGAGGAGGCGTTCTGGGGCCTGTGTTGTGTGGCTGATGGTCTCCTGCCTGACTACTACACCGCCAGGTGCGTCTACCGCGTCTACCGGCCTTATCTACCTCATCTACCTTCTCTGTGTACCTCATCTACCGGCCTTATCTACCTTATCTACCTCCTCTGTGTACCTCATATACCGGCCTTATCTACCTCCTCTGTGCACCTCATCTACCGGCCTTATCTACCTCACCTACCTCCTCTGTGTACCTCATCTACCGGTCTTATCTACCTTATCTACCTCCTCTATTTACTCATGCCTGACTACTACACCGCCAGGTGCGTCTACCGGCCTTATTTACCTCATCTACCTCCTCTGTGTACCTTATCTACCGGCCTTATCTACCTTATCTACCTCCTCTATTTGCTCCTGCCTGACTACTACACCGCCAGGTGCGTCTACCGGCCTTATTTACCTCATCTACCTCCTCTGTGTACCTTATCTACCGGCCTTATCTACCTCATCTACCGCCCTCTGTCTGCCTCATCTACCGCCCTCTGTCTGCCTCATCTACCGCCCTCTGTCTGCCTCATCTACCGCCCTCTGTCTGCCTCATCTACCGCCTTCTGTCTGCCTCATCTACCGCCCTCTGTCTGCCTCATCTACCGCCCTCTGTCTGCCTCATCTACCGCCATTGTCTACCTCAATCTTCCGCCATTGTCTACCTCAATCTTCCGCCGTTGTCTACCTCATCTACTGCCTTGTTCTACCCCATCTACTGCTTTCTTCTACCCCATCTATTGCCTTGTTCTATCCCATCTATTGCCTTGTTCTACCCCATCTATTGCCTTGTTCTACCCCATCTATTGCCTTGTTTTACCCCATCTATTGCCTTGTTCTACCTCATCTACTGCCTTGTTCTACCTTATCTAACGTGTTGTTCTACTTCATCTACTGCGTTGTTCTATTTCATCTACCTCAATCTGCCTCATTTATCGCCTCTGTCTACCCCGTCTACCACCTCTGTGTACCACCTCAATCTACCTTATATACCTCCTCAATCTACCACCTTGTTCTACCTCATCTATCGCTTCAATCTACCACAATCAACCTCATCTACCGCTTCAATCTACCGCCTTGTTCCACCTCATCTACCGTCCCTGTCTACCTTAATCTTCCGCCGTTGTCTACCTTAATCTTCCGCCGTTGTCTACATTAATCTTCCGCCGTTGTCTACCTTAATCTACCGCCTCTGTCTACCTGATCTAACGCCTCTGTCTACCTCATCTACCCGCCTTTACCTCATCTACCCGCCTTTACCTCATCTACCCGCCTTTACCTCATCTACCCGCCTTTACCTCATCTACCCGCCTTTACCTCATCTACCCGCCTTTACCTCATCTACCCGCCTTTACCTCATCTACCCGCCTTTACCTCATCTACCCGCCTTTACCTCATCTACCCGCCTCTACCTCACCTACCGCCGTAATCAACCTCAATCTACCACTCAATATATATGCTCAATCTACCCGCTCAACCTACCCCTTTAATCTACCTCCTCAATTTACTTCAATGTACCTCAATCAACCTGTTCAATTTACTTCAATCTACCTCCTCAACCTACCTCCTCAATCTACCTCCTCAATCTACCTCCTCAATCTACCTCTTTAATCTACATCTTTAATCTACCCCCTCAATCTACCCCCTCAATCTACCCCCTCAATCTACCCCCTTAGTCTACCCCCTCAGTCTATCCCCTCAGTCTACCCCCTCAGTCTACCCCCTCAGTCTACCCCCTCAGTCTACCCCCTCAGTCTACCCCCTCAGTCTACCCCCTCAGTCTACCCCCTCAGTCTACCCCCTCAGTCTACCCCCTCAGTCTACCCCCTCAGTCTACCCCCTCAGTCTACCCCCTCAGTCTACCCCCTCAGTCTACCCCCTCAGTCTACCCCCCAGTCTACCCCCTCAGTCTACCCCCTCAATCTACCCCCTTAGTCTACCCCCTCAGTCTACCCCCTCAGTCTACCCCCTCAGTCTACCTCCCAGTCTACCCCCTCAGTCTACCCCCTCAGTCTACCCCCTCAATCTACCCCCTTAGTCTACCCCCTCAGTCTACCCCCTCAATCTACCCCCTTAGTCTACCCCCTCAGTCTACCCCCTCAGTCTACCCCCTCAGTCTACCCCCTCAGTCTACCCCCTCAGTCTACCCCCTCAGTCTACCCCCTCAGTCTACCCCCCAGTCTACCCCCTCAGTCTACCCCCTCAGTCTACCCCCTCAGTCTACCCCCTCAGTCTACCCCCTCAGTCTACCCCCTCAGTCTACCCCCTCAGTCTACCCCCTCTATCTACCTCCTCTATCTACCCCCTCAATGTACCCCTCAGTCTACATCTTCAGTCTACCCCCTCAGTCTACCCCCTCAGTCTACCCCCTCAATCTACCCACTCAATCTACCCCCTCAGTCTACCCCCTCAGTCTACATCTTCAGTCTACCCCCTCAATCTACCCCCTCAATCTACCCCCTCTATCTACCCCCTCTATCTACCCCCTCTATCTACCCCCTCTATCTACCCCCTCAATCTACCCCTCAGTCTACCCCCTCAGTCTACCCCCTCAGTCTACCCCCTCAGTCTACCCAACAGTCTACCTCTTCAGTTTCCCCCCTCAATCCACCTCCTATCCACCCCTTAAATCTACTTTTTAAATCTACCCCTTAAATCTACCCCTTAAATCTACCCCTTAAATCTACCCCTTAAATCTACCCCTTAAATCTACCCCTTAAATCTACCCCTTAAATCTACCCCTTAAATCTACCTCTTAAATCTACCCCGTCGATCTACCTCCTCAATTTGCCTTATCTACTGCAGGGTGGTGGGAGCGCTGGTAGATCAGGCCGTTCTACTCGATCTACTCGCGGATCACATGCCGGAGCTGCTGCACGTCGGATCTACTGGTGGGTAGATGTGGGTAGATGTAGGAAGGATGATTTGGGGGTAGAAGGATGTGCTTGAAAACCAATTATAAATAAATGTGGTAAAAAATATTCAATATATACTAGTTTGACGCCCAAATATAAATATAGAGATATTTAATATAGAGTTTGAACAATATTGCTTGGGGTATGTAGTGTAGGGTTTTTGGTTGGGAAGAATTTGGTGCCTGGTGCGTTAATAATTTCTATTTCGTATGTATTAATTCGATATTATATTGATAATTTCTATTTCTATTTTAATAATTTCTATTTCTATTTTAATTCTTTCTGTTTCTATTTTAATGATTTCTATTTCTATTTTAATAATTTCTATTTCTATTTTAATAATTTCTATTTCTATTTTAATAATTTCTATTTCTATTTTAATACTTTCTATTTCTATTTTAATAATTTCTATTTCTAATTTAATACTTTCTATTTCTATTTTAATAATTTCTATTTCTATTTTAATACTTTCTATTTCTATTTTAATGATTTCTATTTCTATTTTAATAATTTCTATTTCTATTTTAATAATTTCTATTTCTAATTTAATACTTTCTATTTCTATCTAATGATTTCTATTTCTATTTTAATGATTTCTATTTCTATTTTAATAATTTCTATTTCTATTTCAATAATTTCTATTTCAATTTTAATACTTTCTATTTCTATTTTAATGATTTCTATTTCTATTTTAATAATTTCTATTTCTATTTTAATAATTTCTATTTCTATTTTAATAATTTCTATTTCTATTTTAATTATTTCTATTTCTATTTTAATAATTTCTATTTCTATTTTAATACTTTCTATTTCTATTTTAATAATTTCTTTTTTATTTTAATAATTTTTATTTCCATTTTAATAATTTCTATTGCTATTTTAATAATTTCTATTTTATTTTAATAATTTCTATTTCTATTTTAATGATTTCTATTTCTATTTTAATAATTTCTATTTCTATTTTAATAATTTCTATTTCTATTTTAATAATTTCTATTTCTATTTTAATAATTTCTATTTCTATTTTAATACTTTCTATTTCTATTTTAATACTTTCTATTTCTATTTTAATAATTTCTATTTTATTTTAATAATTTCTCTTTTATTTTAATAAGTTCTATTTCTATTTTTGTATTTTTTATTTCTATTTTAATAATTTCTATTTCTATTTTAATAATTTCTATTTCTATTTTAATAATTTCTATTTCTATTTTAATAATTTCTATTTCTATTTTAATAATTTCTATTTCTATTTTAATAATTTCTATTTCTATTTTAATACTTTCTATTTCTATTTTAATGATTTCTATTTCTATTTTAATAATTTCTATTTCTATTTAAATAATTTCTATTTCTATTTTAATACTTTCTATTTCTATTTTAATAATTTCTATTTCTATTTTAATGATTTCTATTTCTATTTTAATAATTTCTATTTCTATTTTAATAATTTTTATTTCTAATATAATACTTTCTATTTCTATTTTAATGATTTCTATTTCTATTTTAATAATTTCTATTTCTATTTTAATAATTTCTATTTCCATTTTAATAATTTCTATTTCTATTTTAATAATTTCTATTTCTATTTTAATAATTTCTATTTCCATTTTAATAATTTCTATTTCTATTTTAATAATTTCTATTTTATTTTAATAATTTTTATTTCTATTTTAATAATTTCTATTTCTATTTTAATAGGTTCTATTTTATTTTAACAATTTCTATTTCTATTTAATATTTTTTATTTCTATTTTAATAATTTCTATTTCTATTTTAATAATTTCTATTTCTATTTTAATAATTTCTATTTCTATTTTAATAATTTCTATTTCTATTTTAATAATTTCTATTTCTATTTTAATACTTTCTATTTCTATTTTAATAATTTCTATTTCTATTTTAATAATTTCTATTTCTATTTTAATAATTTCTATTTCTATTTTAATAATTTCTATTTTATTTTAATAATTTCTATTTCTATTTCAATATTTTTTATTTCTATTTTAATAATTTCTATTTCTATTTTGATGATTTCTATTTCTATTTTAATGATTTCTATTTCTATTTTAATAATTTCTATTTCTATTTTAATAATTTATATTTTTATTTTAATACTTTCTATTTCTATTTTAATAATTTCTATTTCTATTTTAATGATTTCTATTTCTATTTTACTAATTTCTATGTCTATTTTAATAATTTCTATTTCTATTTCAATAATTTCTATTTCTATTTTAATAACTTCTATTTATATTTTAATAACTTCTATTTCTATTTTAATAATTTCTATTTCTATTTTAATAATTTTTTTCTATTTTAATAATTTCTATTTCTATTTTAATAATTCCTATTTCTATTTTAATAATTTCTATTTCTATTTTAATAATTTCTATTTCTATTTTAATAATTTCTATTTCTATTTTATTAATTTCTATTTCTATTTTAATAATTTTTATTTCTATTTTAATAATTTTTATTTCTATTTTAATAATTTCTATTTCTATTTTAATAATTTCTATTTCTATTTTAATACTTTCTATTTCTATTTTAATAATTTCCATTTCTATTATAATAATTTCTATTTCTATTTTAATAATTTCTATTTCTATTTTAATAATTTATATTTCTATTTCAATAATTTCTATTTCTATTTAATAATTTCTATTTCTATTTTAATAATTTTTATTTTGAATGAATGGTTGTACTCTTTCATCGTTCATGATGAAATATTGTTTTATTAATAATTTTAATATTTTATTTCCCTGAATTACTGGGGGGTAATTACTGTAACTTCTAAAGGGCTGTAGAGATGCCCTATGATTGAGCCTCAATTTCGTCTTTTTTAATAGTTAACCATTCGCCGAGTTTTATAATTACCCTGGATGTTGCCACAATACCCTAAAAATGGTCGGGTTACTCTCTAGTGTCAATAGTTACCCTGAAACTTACGCCAGCTCCTACAACCCCCACCACACCTCCCAATTACCCTTCACTACATCCCCTAACTACCCATCACTACGCCCCTCCATTGACCCCCAATTCCCCCCTAATACTTCACAATGGCCCCCAACTACCCCCGACTACCCCCTAATACCCCCAACTACCCCCTAATACCACCCCAACTACCCCCTAATATCCCCCAACTACCCCCTAATACCACCCCAACTACCCTCTAATAACCCCCAACTACCCCCTAATACCCCTCAACTACCCCCTAAAACCCCCCAACTACCACCTAATACCCCCCAACTACCCCGAATGACCCCCAACGACGCCCCCCAATTACCCCCAACTTCCCCCCCCAGGCGGGGACGGACCCAGTGACCCCAAGGGCGGCATCGTTGCGCTGCTGTCGCTCTCGTGCTTCCTGACCCTCTTCCTGAGGTACTGGTCTGGTGATGAGTGAGGGTAACTCATATGTCAGGGTAACTCATGTGTGAGGGGAACTTATATGTGAGAGTAACTCATATGTAAGGGGAATGCGTGAGATCCCCTCACGCATTTTTTTCCCCTGTGAGGGTAATGCATGAGGGAAACTCATATGTGAGGGGAACTCATATGTGAGGGTAACTCGTATACGAGGGTAATTCTTGCGTGAGGGTAATTCGTGCGTTCTTTATTCATACGAATAACCGCTACGCGATGAATGAGTTCCATTGACTTCTTTGTGCTTTCATGCATGAAGTTATTCCTTCTTCTGAGCTATTTTTCTTGCACAGGGTATTTTGATTATCGTTGCTAATCATTCCTACTCTATTATTCCTCGTAATATTAATATTATGATGTAGGTGCTTCTGAGTACTAAGTAATAAATATTTGTGTGTAACCGAAAATTCTTCTGGCTTCTATGTTCATCTTCAGCATCTCTTCAAGGTTTTTTTTTAGTATTATTGAACTTGTATGTTATTCTAAAACTTGATATAGGCTTCCTTTCATCGTAATACTTCTACTAAATCCACGCGAATGAGTAGACATGAATAAATGAATGGCATGAATAAATGAATTGACATGTATTCATTGCTTTCTTCTACTTTTGTCTTGTTTCATGAACTTCTTTCTTAGCTTACTGTTTCTGTGCACCTTGTGCGTAGATTCCGCGTTCCCTCAACTCCATACTGAATGGTGCCTTCTCCCCTCCTCTCTTTAGAACGTTTCGTTTTTTGCGGTGACGAACATATTCCTTTAACGTCAGCGTTTTTCTATTCACAGAACCTATATTATAGCTACCGACATGAGAACGAGGCAGGAGACACACAGGAGCGAATTCAACAAGCAATACAATATATGGAGGCCACTTTCAAAAGGTCCCTTTATTCCAACCAACCAAATGCCTCATAACTAACACCAGGACGAAATGACCAATACACCCATTTCCTACACCTGGCTAGCGTGGGGAATTGTGGCTGAGTTCTCCCCTTTTTCCAATAACGAAAAAACGCAGCGGCATTGCCGGGATTCGAACCGCCGACACCCCGTGAAGGACGCGCGCTCTAATTACTCGGCCTCGGGGACCTCCGAAAAGTAGACCGAAAAGTTAAAGGGTAAAACGAACATCTATGCAATATGCCCCCCCCCTCCTCAACTTCCCCCCCATAACCCCCCTTAATCAACTCCCCCCCCACTTCCCCCAGCGTGATGCCGTACCAGGCGGGGGTTTGCGTACTGGACGCATTTTTCTGCGACGGTCCGCGGGTGTTGTTTATGGTGTTCCTGGCCCTCCTGCACCTCCACCGCGCCCCTCTGGCAGGTGGGTGTCCCTCCTGCACCGCCCCTCTGGCAGGTGGGTGTCCCTCCTGCACCGCCCCTCTGGCAGGTGGGTGTCCCTCCTGCACCTCCACCGCGCCACTCTGGCAGGTGGGTGTCCCTCCTGCACCTCCACCGCCCCTCTGGCAGGTGGGTGTCCCTCCTGTACCGCCCCTCTGGCAGGTGGGTGTCCCTCCTGCACCTGCACCACGTGACCAGCCAGAGGTGCAAAAAGCCGCCATTTTTGGAAGAAATGTAATAGGCCTTCACAAACACGGAGAAGGTCAATCATGTTCATTTTCCTCTCTAAGAAATGTAAACAATGTACGCTAAAAATGAGCACTTTCGTACGATAATTTCCCTCTACAAAAAAAAAGTTCTCACGTTTGTTGTAAAAAAAAATTTAAAACCACCTCATGCGTTTTTTTTTTTTAATTCAAACGGCGTGTCTATGGGACTAAAATTCCCCAGGTGAAGATACAATTACTCCGTTAGTTTGAGCCAGGAATTGTTTTTCTATTTTTTATTGTCTATGCGCATATGCAGATACTTTTATCTATTGCTACCCTCATGGGTATACCACTGTGACATCTATGGGAAATTGCATTCTCCAGCTAAGAAGTGAGGTCCCGAGCTGAGGGTTAGGTAGGCCTTCCTTGTGTAGAAATAAAATAGGTTTTTGTTTTGTTACGGACCATCTTTTTTTGGTTGACTGGTGTCCTGTTTTTCAGCACCTATTGCTTTCATCTTCTACTTTTGTCTTGTTTCATGTACTTCTTTCTTAGCTGTAGTATCTCAATATAGGCCTCGCAGCCGGATGTCCTTATCACACTTGGATTGGGAAATCGCGGCACCGGCAAAAGCGTCTTAACCGCAGGACGAAGCCGACGGAGGAGCTTGTTGCGCATTGCCCTATGTCCTAATCGTACTTGGGTTCGGATGGGTCGGAAGCGCCCCGACCGCAGGCGCCGGAAGCCGTGCCATCGCATTGGCATGCACCGGAAGAGCCTTGTTTAACTTCCGAGCGCTATAGCTTATAAGCGGAGTCGGTGTATCGATGAGTCAGTACAAGAATAGGAACCTAGCTGAGAGTTTCGTTCTCCTACTCCTTGAAGTTGAGGCTTCTGATACGGTAGTTGAAGCTACCGATACTGTAGTTTGCAGCTACAGTTACATTAACCTCATGTTGTGCTGAAAGTAACGACACAACATTAGCTTACTGTTTCTGTGTACCTTGTGCGTAGATTCTGCGTTCCCTCAACTCCATACTAAATGGTGCCTTCCTCCTTCCTTTTTTCGGAACGTTTTTTTGCGGTTAGGGAGGCTTAAACTAACATCTATATATTAATACGCTAACCTGTGCGCCACGCCCTTCAACATCGCGGTGTCTATGATACGGGTTGGCCCGTGTCGGGTCGCGCTCCATTAGCATTAGAAGCAGAGAGGGAGAGAGAGAGTGAGGGTGAGAAGAAAGGAAGAGAGAGAGGGAGAGGGGCAGGGGGAGATGAAAATTGCTTAATGTTTTTAATTTTTTAGTATTTTTCATTTGTTTTTTAATATTTTAATTTTTTAGTTTGTTGGGATAGGATAGGTTAAGATAGGATAAGTTAGTACATGTTATGTTAGGATGGGTAAATTAGAATGTTATGATAGAATTTGTTAGGTAATGTTGACCGAATTTTTTCACGGGTCCACCTAGCTTATTGATGACATTTTCCGTGGAATTTCCACGGGCCCTGCTAGTCTAATTTAATTTAATCTTCACAGAATGCAGTGACGAAGGCGCCGCCATGTCTATGTTGACCAAATACCTCTCATCGCTTCGACCCATCCCCGTGAGTATGCTAATTATTTAAATCTATTAGGAATTTTGGATTTTAACACTTAGACTACGACGTGCCCCACCGGTGGTACACGGAGGTAATTTTCACAACGCTGCAGACCGACCAGTAGTCACAAACACAATTTCCATAAATACTCAATCAAAGCTAAATGAAGGCACGATCCAGTTCATGTTTGCTATTTTCAACATCGCGCGCTGCAGTTGACTTTGTGTTGGAGTTGAATATTAAAGATCAGTTTTACCAACCACAAATAGTTAAATTCCTTATCCCCTTTGAGTTTTAATATATGATTTAAGCTCCTAGGACATAAGGCTATTGGGGTTTTATAATTCATACACATTTCTTTGAAGTTCTGTATATTGCAGGTGCCAGAATCTCCCAGAACGCCGCCCACCGCAAGGAAAACCCAAAATTCCGCGCCGTCCTTCACGTCCTACGTCGTGACGGAGCAGCCCGAGAGCGCGACACGTGTCCTCCCGACCGCCTCGGCAGTCGAGGCGCGACTGAGCGGCTCCGTGTCGCGGGATCTCAGCGACGCGATGCGCGACACAGCCAGTCGTTCGCCGGCTGGCTTTGATCCCGCCTCGCGTCAGCCACATGGCTGTGACGCAGCCACACGTGGCGGTGATGCAGCCACTCGTCCGCCGTGTGATTCCAATACGACGAAACCGCAGCGTTTTGACGCCTTCGACATTTCTCCTGCCATTAGCGATAACCAAGTACCTTATAGTCATGTAAAGAATTCCGAATCTATATTTTATAGTAGTCTTGAGAATGAAAGTTGTAAATCGTTTGATAGTTCTCATAGACATTCCGTTAATATTAGTGATGAATCATCTCTATCCGATGTATTAGTAGAGACTAAGTCAACGAATCCTGTTACTGCCTCATCAACTTCATCTGCATCAAAATCTGTTCCAATTTCTCCCCAAACTTCAATTTCGCCAGCCAGTTCGGACGTCTCGACCAATAGCGTGCCGCCAGCCAGCCTGGACGTCTCGACCAATAGCGTGCCACCAGCCAGCCTGGACGTCTCGACCAATAGCGTGCCACCAGCTAGTCCGGACGGCTCAACCAATAGCGCACCGCCAGCCAGCCCGGACGGCTCGACCAATAGCGTGCTGGCGCTGCTGGCGGTGGCCTATGACGAGTTCGGCTTCATCAGCAACGCGGCTATAAATAAGCTGCGCGCGAAGCACCGCCTCAGTGTGGTGCAGGCGCTCGAGGACACCATCACGCGCAACACGCTCCGCTCTGTGGGGCCCGAGTGCCTGCTTAGTACTTACGAACTCAAGGTGGGGGCTGTAATATTTATTATTTAAGTCATTTATACATGTGTATACACTATACATATATGTCAGATTAGATGTTAGCTTAAGCCCTTACTGTATATGTATATACAGTAATACCCCAACATACGAAAATAATTCGTTGAATTAAATACGTCGTATGTTGAATTATTCGTATGTTGGAACAATTATTCCCATAGGAATACATGTAAAACAATTCAATTCGTTCCACTGCCCAAAAATCTACCTTTCTTTTGCTTTATAGTCGTTGAGGTCGTTGACGTGTGTCGGCCATCTTGCTTAGCCAGAATGCTCTCAGGCACACCAGGTTCATGGTTTACAATGATTTCCTGCTTTAATTTAAACTTGAACTTTGGGCGCGTGAACCACAATTTTGAATAGTCACTGCTCAAACTAGTGGCTATTGTCATTACTAGTGTCTGCTGACTACTAATTATCCAACGCTGGCTGGCTGGCTGTGATCCCAGACGCTGGTGGATCTGGTGCGGGGGGAGCAGCCGGTGGGGGGCGAGGACCGGGAGGCGCGGCGGACCGGCCACAACAGGGGGGGCTGTGCCCCCCACTACCATAGGTGGGGCACCGTCTCTGTGAAATAAATAAATATTTATGTATGTTATATTATCGAGTGAGGATATTTTTTTATTTCTTTTTTATAAATTGAGTATATTTTTATACATTTTATGAAGTGAAAATATTAAATGTTTATTGTAAGGTGAAAGTATTTCATATTTATTATATGGTGGAAGTCTTTCATGTCTATTATAAGGTGATTATATTTTAGATGTACTGTAGTTATAGCCTAAACTGAATGTATTTTTTTCAATTGCCGGCATCTGTCTTGCTTGCTTGCAAGAAATTGTCAAAAATTTTAAATTCTTGCATACTTGACTTATTATCGCCGCCCCATTTTGTTCATATAGCATATTATAGCCACCCCAACTAATCATCGCCGCCCCATCTAATTATCGCCGCCCCAACTAATTGTCGCCGCCCCCAGAGAGGGGGGCTACACGGTGCCGTTCCCCCTGCTGCGCTCCCTCCTCCTGCACGCCTCCCTCTGGGGGAGCGGCGGGGAGGCGACTGTCGACCTGCTGGCGACCAGCGTCTTCCAGGTGTGGTGGTGGGACAGGTGGTGTGATGATAACAGTGGTGTTCAGTTGCATCAGAAAAAAATGATGTGAAATATGATGAAAATCAAAGCCACACTAATGTGCGGCCGGGTTATTTGAGGTTTTATGTTGCCACACGTTGACGGTGTTGCCACACGTTGACGGGTGTTGCCATGCGCAGCTGCTGGACTGCGAGGGGTCGGGCTGCGTGAGCTTCAGGGCGGTGTGCTGGCTGCTGAGCGTCGTGAACGGCGGGGACGCGGCCCGCCACCTGCGCCTCCTCTATTGGCTGCACCTCGCCTGCCCTCCGGCCAATGGTGAGCCTGCAGTACCTTCCCGGCCAATGGTGAGCCTGCAGTACCTTCCCGGCCAATGGTGAGCCTGCATTACCTTCCCGGCCAATGGTGAGCCTGCATTACCTTCCCGGCCAATGGTGAGCCTGCATTACCTTCCCGGCCAATGGTGAGCCTGCAGTACCTTCCCGGCCAATGGTGAGCCTGCATTACCTTCCCGGCCAATGGTGAGCCTGCATTACCTTCCCGGCCAATGGTGAGCCTGCATTACCTTCCCGGCCAATGGTGAGCCCGCATTACCCGTGCGGCCAATGGTTGTTGTTGTTGTTTTGCCCCGACGGCCGCTCGAAGGGGTCCGCCGCGGCCAGGGCCGCCCCAGACCGGGCCCGGCTCGAGGCGAAGAGGGGTGTGGTTATATGGGCCTCTGGAAGACGCCCCCGTCGTGCAGAAACCTCACGACGTCCGCGGTTCGAGTCCAGAGGTGCTCCAGTGCATGTATCTGGTGTGTCCCAATTGAAATTCTGAGCCTTTTACAGATCGTTTTCAGGCAGTTATAAGCCAAGAGTTTAGTCGTTTTCGAGCAGTAAATTAGCCTTTTTCGGAGCAAATGTCTAGTATTTTTAGCCCATTTAAACGGCTATTTCTGGGCATCGAAACGGCTAATGCAACGGCCATTTTGGGCTTCTCTACTACTTGAACGAGGCTATTCACGACCATTTTTGGCTTTTCCATTGCTTGGTCGAGTCTCGTCCTGGCCTTTTTGGGCTTCCTTACTGCTTGATCAAGGCTAATACCGGCCCTTTTGGGCTTCCTTACTGCTTGATCAAGGCTAATACCGGCCCTTTTGGGCTTCCTAACGCCCGGCCTTAAAAACAAAAAGACATATGGAATCAAAAGTCCCAAATTGAAACATTATACCAATAAAAATTAAAATTTTCATTTATTAACGAAATAAATATATAAATTACTAAGTATTGATTTAAAAAAGTGGCATAATGGAGCAGATCAGATCGCTCCAACATCAGATTTTCTATACGATATAAAGAGTTTGTAAGGCCGGGTCTTGTGGCTGCTTCGCCTAAGGAGTTCCGATTTGAGGCGAGTGAAGCAGCGGCCTTACTTTTACACTTCTCCGGCTGTGAGTATCGGTGATACGCGGCGGAGAAGTGGGAACTTTTTCTTAAATAAATTTACATTGGGATATATTAAGATTACTGAACATAGAAGGACTAGAATCGAGGTTTGAGGGGTAACTAGGGTAAAGCACTACAAGTTGAATGCTCTCCGATGAAGTAGTGAGACAGAGAGAATTAAAAGAAAATTATCTAGTATTTAGATACTTTTGGAGAAGTATCTAGTATCTAGTTCCTTTTTGAAGTATCTATGACCAGCTCTGGATATCTACATGAGCATGATATTTTTTTAACTACTAAACCGAAATTTATATTAATAATTAATTGATGAAACTAATCGAAACTAACTTTGGCCACCTTACCTAATCTAACTTAACTAAGTTAGGTTAGTTGAAATTCATTTAGTTCTTTACATTTACTGAAGCAATACGACTTGTACAACATTTACGATTACGAGTCTTTTTACAATCTATTACGCGTCCGAATAGAGGTCGTCGAAAAGGCTTGAAAACGACTTTAGACGACCCGAATGAGCCCGCAAACAGCCATTGACTAGACCTATAAAAGGCCAGTTGAATAAAGAGCCCTTTTCAAGCCCTAATAGGCCAAGTATAGGTAGGAGTCGGTTTGAAGTCGTGATTTTTGGCCCTTTTGGGCCGTTTTCGACCTTTTACGACTAATTTACTACCTGAAAAGGGCGATAATTTTCAATTGGGGTGTGTCGGTGTGCGTGTAGGGCGGGACAGTGTAGGAGGACATGCGGAAGATCGCCCACGTTGGCATGGCACCAGACGCAGCTGTCGTCCTCCGCAAGTCCTATTCTGTGCATGTATGAGGGGAGTGAAGTGTGGTGCCCGCACCGCAGCCGCGTCAGGTGGACTCGATCCTGCCGGGGGAGGGATCGCTCCGTCGAGGGGACGGGGGGGGGGGGTCTCACTCCGAGGAGGGAGTTAGGGGGTAGGGCAGCGAAGGCGCGTGAGGTGAACTGTGTGTGTATGTGTGTGCGTAGTGAGGTGTCAGGGGGGCAGGGAGGGAGGGAGTCATATAGTGTTCTGAGGTGTGTGGCCGGGGTGGTGTGTAATGTTCGTTGGGTTGGCCGGGGTTGTTGCATGTAGTGTAGCGGGTGGGCAGGGTCTTGTGTGGAGGTGTAGAAGTTTGTCCCTAGCGTGTTCATGTGGTCAAGGAGGGGGAGGACAAGGGCTTCTTCGTGTAGGTGTGCTGCGGCCAATGGTCAGCCGCCACGTGGAACTCCAGCCAATGGTGAGCCGCCACGTGGCACTACAGCCAATGGTGAGCTGCCCCGTGGTACTCCAGCCAATGGTCAGCCGCCACGTGGTACTCCAGCCAATGGTCAGCCGCCACGTGGTACTCCAGCCAATGGTCAGCCGCCACGTGGTACTCCAGCCAATGGTGAGCCGCCACGTGGCACTACAGCCAATGGTGAGCCGCCACGTGGTACTCCAGCCAATGGTCAGCCGCCACGTGGTACTCCAGCCAATGGTCAGCCGCCACGTGGTACTCCAGCCAATGGTGAGCCGCCACGTGGCACTACAGCCAATGGTGAGCCGCCACGTGGCACTACAGCCAATGGTGAGCCGCCACGTGGTACTCCAGCCAATGGTGAGCCGCCACGTGGCACTACAGCCAATGGTGAGCCGCCACGTGGTACTCCAGCCAATGGTGAGCCGCCACGTTGTACTCCAGCCAATGGTGAGCCGCCACATGGTTCTCCAGCCAATGGTGAGCCGCCACGTCGTACTCCAGCCAATGGTGAGCCGCCACGTGGTACTCCAGCCAATGGTGAGCCGACACGTGGTACTCACCCCAATGGTGAACCGCCACGTGGTACTCCAGCCAATGGTGAGCCACCACGTGGTACTCACCCCAATGGTGAGCCGCCACGTCATACTCCAGCCAATGGTGAGCCGCCACGTGGTACTCCAGCCAATGGTGAGCCGCCACGTGCACTACAGCCAATGGTGAGCCGCCTCGTGCACTACAGCCAATGGAGAGCCGCCACGTCGTACTCCAGCCAATGGAGAGCCGCCACGTGGTACTCAACCCAATGGTGAGCCGCCACGTGGTACTACAGCCAATGGTGAGCCGCCACGTGGCACTACAGCCAATGGTGAGCCGCCACGTGGTACTACAGCCAATGGTGAGCCGCCACGTGGCACTACAGCCAATGGTGAGCCGCCACGTGGTACTACAGCCAATGGTGAGCCGCCACGTGGTACTACAGCCAATGGTGAGCCGCCACGTGGTACTACAGCCAATGGTGAGCCGCCACGTGGCACTACAGCCAATGGTGAGCCGCCACGTGGTACTACAGCCAATGGTGAGCCGCCACGTGGTACTACAGCCAATGGTGAGCCGCCACGTGGCACTACAGCCAATGGTGAGCCGCCACGTGGTACTACAGCCAATGGTGAGCCGCCACGTGGCACTACAGCCAATGGTGAGCCGCCACGTGGCACTACAGCCAATGGTGAGCCGCCACGTGGTACTACAGCCAATGGTGAGCCGCCACGTGGCACTACAGCCAATGGTGAGCCGCCACGTGGTACTCTAGCCAATGGTGAGCCGCCCCGTGGCACTACAGCCAATGGTGAGCCGCCACGTGGTACTCTAGCCAATGGTGAGCCACCACGTGGCACTAAAGCCAATGGTGAGCCACCACGTGGTACTTACGCCAATGGTGAGCCGCCACGTGGTACTCCAGCCAATGGTGAGCCGCCACGTGGTACTCCAGCCGATGGTGAGCCGCCACGTGGTACTCCAGCCAATGGTGAGCCGCCACGTGGTACTCTAGCCAATGGTGAGCCGCCACGTGGTACTCTAGCCAATGGTGAGCCGCCACGTGGTACTCCAGCCAATGGTGAGCCGCCACGTGGCACTACAGCCAATGGTGAGCCGCCACGTGGCACTACAGCCAATGGTGAGCCGCCACGTGGTACTCTAGCCAATGGTGAGCCGCCACGTGGCACTACAGCCAATGGTGAGCCGCCACGTGGTACTCCAGCCAATGGTGAGCCGCCACGTGGCACTACAGCCAATGGTGAGCCGCCACGTGGCACTACAGCCAATGGTGAGCCGCCACGTGGTACTCTAGCCAATGGTGAGCCGCCACGTGGCACTACAGCCAATGGTGAGCCGCCACGTGGTACTCTAGCCAATGGTGAGCCGCCACGTGGTACTCCAGCCAATGGTGAGCCGCCACGTGGTACTCCAGCCAATGGTGAGCCACCACGTGGCACTAAAGCCAATGGTGAGCCGCCACGTGGCACTACAGCCAATGGTGAGCCGCCACGTGGTACTCCAGCCAATGGTGAGCCACCACGTGGCACTACAGCCAATGGTGAGCCGCCACGTGGTACTCCAGCCTATGGTGAGCCACCACGTGGTACTCCAGCCAATGGTGAGCCGCCACGTGGCACTACAGCCAATGGTGAGCCGCCACGTGGTACTCCAGCCAATGGTGAGCCGCCACATGGTACTCCAGCCAATGGTGAGCCGCCACGTGGAACTCCAGCCAATGGTGAGCCGCCACATGGTACTCCAGCCAATGGTGAGCCGCCACGTGGCACTACAGCCAATGGTGAGCCGCCACGTGGGACTACAGCCAATGGTGAGCCGCCACGTGGCACTACAGCCAATGGTGAGCCGCCACGTGGTACTCCAGCCAATGGTGAGCCGCCACGTGGCACTACAGCCAATGGTGAGCCGCCACGTGGTACTCCAGCCAATGGTGAGCCGCCACGTGGCACTACAGCGAATGGTGAGCCGCCACGTGGCACTACAGCCAATGGTGAGCCGCCACGTGGCACTACAGCCAATGGTGAGCCGCCACGTGGTACTCCAGCCAATGGTGAGCCACCACGTGGGACTCCAGCCAATGGTGAGCCGCCACGTGGCACTACAGCCAATGGTGAGCCGCCACGTGGCACTACAGCCAATGGTGAGCCGCCACGTTGTACTCCAGCCAATGGTGAGCCGCGACGTTGTACTCCAGCCAATGGTGAGCTGCCACGTGGTACTCCAGCCAATGGTGAGCCGCCACGTGCACTACAGCCAATGGTGAGCCGCCACGTGCACTACAGCCAATGGAGAGCCGCCACGTCGTACTCCAGCCAATGGAGAGCCGCCACGTGCACTACAGCCAATGGTGAGCCGCCACGTGCACTACAGCCAATGGAGAGCCGCCACGTCGTACTCCAGCCAATGGAGAGCCGCCACGTCGTACTCCAGCCAATGGTGAGCCGCCACGTGGTACTCCAGCCAATGGTGAGCCGCCACGTGGTACTCCAGCCAATGGTGAACCTGCATTACCCCCCAACCAATGGTGAGCTCGCATTACCCCTCAACCAATGGTGAGCCTGCATTACCCCCCAGCCAATGGTGAGCCGGCATTACCCCCCAGCCAATGGTGAGCCTGCATTACCCCCCAGCCAATGATGAGCCTGCATTACCCCCCAGCCAATGGTGAGCCTGCATTACCCCCCAGCCAATGGTGAGCCTGCATTACCCCCCAGCCAATGGTGAGCCTGCATTACCCCCCAGCCAATGATGAGCCTGCATTACCCCCCAGCCAATGGTGAGCCTGCATTACCCCCCAGCCAATGGTGAGCCTGCATTACCCCCCAGCCAATGGTGAGCCTGCATTACCCCCCAGCCAATGGTGAGCCTGCATCACCCCCCAGCCAATGGTGAGCCTGCATTACCCCCCAGCCAATGGTGAGCCTGCATTACCCCCCAGCCAATGGTGAGCCTGCATTACCCCCCAGCCAATGGTGAGCCTGCATCACCCCCCAGCCAATGGTGAGCCTGCATTACCCCCCAGCCAATGGTGAGCCTGCATCACCCCCCAGCCAATGGTGAGCCTGCATCACCCCCCAGCCAATGGTGAGCCTGCATCACCCCCCAGCCAATGGTGAGCCTGCATCACCCCCCAGCCAATGGTGAGCCTGCATCACCCCCCAGCCAATGGTGAGCCTGCATCACCCCCCAGCCAATGGTAAGCCGCCCAGTATTTCCTGCAGTTGATGTACATTTCTTCCCAGATCCCAAGTCGGAGGCTGACGCGGTGGACGGGGGGAGGCAGGGCGGGGAGGAGGCGTTTGAGGAGGCGGTGGAGGCGGAAAGTTTCTTCGTGGCGGCGGAGGTGGCGGGGCGGCGGCGGCGGGAGGAGCTGAAGCGCCAGCTCAGCGACGTCGGTTCGTGGTTGCCCTAATTAGCATTAATTGAAATAATTAACTAGTTGCTGCCCTAATTAGGAGCAATTGAATTGATTAGTTGACCTAATTAGGAATGTTTGAAGAAATTAATTAGTTGCTTATATTAGGAATGACTGAATTAATGAATAATTTAGTTGCTCATATTAGGAATTAATTAATTTCTATATTAAAGAATAATTGAATTAATTAGTTGCCCTTAGTAGGAATAATTAAATAAATGATTAATTTGTAGTGGTGGTGGTGGTTAAAAAAAAATTCTTTACTTCGTAGGCTGGAAAATTCGTATGTTAGGCAATCGTATGTCGGGGTATGACTCTAATTATTGTTATAATTCATTAATTATTCAATTCGAAGAATAATTTGATTAGAATTACTTAGTGAGGCGTGCAAGTTTAAATTAGTCTAGATAAAATGCAAGATTTAATTCCTTCTTCATTTATGAAAAAAAAAACAATTTCTTGCCCTTTATTCGTTGAAGGATAATTCACTTTTTCGAAATTAGCGTATTTATTGTAACCCCATTGTGAGTTGACCCCCACTTGACCCACTCCCCCTCCCCTTCCAGACACCCCGTCCTCCCCCACGGGGGCCAAAGGGGGGCTCTGCCCCGGCGACATCTGGGAGACGGGGGGCGACGGCAGCGTCGTGTGGCGGGTATGTGTGTGTGTGTGGGTGTTGTGTGCGTGTGTGTGTTTGTGTGTGTGTGTGCGCGTGTGTGTGTGTTTGTGTTTGTGTGTGTGTGTGTTTGTGTTTGTGTGTGTGGGTGTTGTGTGTTGTGTGTGTGTTTGTGATGTGGCGTGTGTGCGTGTGCGTGTGTGTGTATACGAGTTCGTGCAGTCTGCCGTACACCAGTACACATCCTAAAAGGTTATTGTTATATTTCCACTAGGCATGTTCATGCTGAATCTCAAGTGTCGTACAAAAACGAGAACTAATGTCAGGATTTAAGGGGACCGACTCACTTTCTGACGGACTTTTTCCCTATTGGGTAGAATTGTCTGAAAATTTCACCCCGTATGGCAAATAAAATTTTAGAACGATTTTGCTACTCAACATTTTTCGATTTTTTGCAAAGATATCAAGTTTATCTGAAAAGCAAAATTTTAGGGGGCACTTCTCTTGGCGAAATAAGAAGAGAAGCAATTGATTTTAAAAGTTGCATTTAGTGTTATCGTGCTCAGAAGGCGATATTCCACGATCTAATGAGTCGAAATTCAAACTTTTTGGGGCATTTTAGTAATTTAAAAGAAAAAAATCCGATGCAAAAAAAAAAAAATTCAAAAAAAGCAGGACCTAAATTAAAAAATGTAATCAATAGAGATTGTAGCACATTTAATTAGAAATCAAATGAGCCCTAAATCAAGTCGCTACGTCAATAAACTCGGGCGGTATAAGTCGTAGAAATATAAAGCATATATCATCAGGAGAGCTATTATTATCGCCGCCCCGTTTTGTTCACACAACTTATTATCGCCGCCCCAAATAATTATCGCCGCCCCAATTAATTATCGCCGCCCCTTTTTGTTCATACAACTTATTGACAGGTGACGCACGACAGCTGGCACGTAACTAACGGGTTTTCTTGAGCCACGAGCTCTGATTTGCTAAATAGTTTTGACCAGTAACAACTCAGCTTTCATGAGTGCTTTTTGAAAGCGAACAAAGCGAAAGAACTGGGAATGTTCTTAGTCAACAAGGCAGCAACTACGTAACTTTGACGATTGATATCTCCCGAACAATTATGTCTAGAAGCATTAAATTTTAAATGAAGCACAACGAAGCCTCTGCGCACGCATTCAAACAAAAAACTACCGATTTTATCATAAGAATATTAGTCGATTTCCTTAAACCTTTCGGAATATTATTTGTCACCACCTCCGTAAACCGTAAAGTATGACGGAGTGATAATTTAGTTATAGCTCTAATGCATGCTCTTCTTCTCATGCGTCATGACTTCTCCTGTGCGTCAGGCTTCTTTTCTCATGCGTCGTGACTTTTCTCATTCGTCAGGCCTTATTTACATGCATCATATCACTTATACCATGCGTCATATCACTATACCATGCGTCATATCACTATACCATGCGTCATATCACTTACGCCATGCGTCATATCACTTGCGCCATGCGTCATATCACTTGCGCCATGCGTCATATCACTTGCGCCATGCGTCATATCACTTGCGCCATGCGTCATATCACTTGCGCCATGCGTCATATCACTTACGCCATGCGCCATATCACTTATGCCATGCGCCATATCACTTACGCCATGCGTCATATCACTTAAGTCATGCGTCATATCACTTAAGTCATGCGTCATATCACTTAAGTCATGCGTCATATCACTTATGTCATGCGTCATATCACTTATACCATGCGTCATATCACTTATACCATGCGTCATATCACTTATACCATGCGTCATATCACTTATACCATGCGTCATATCACTTATACCATGCGTCATAACACTTATACCATGCGTCATAACACTTATACCATGCGTCATAACACCTTTACCATGCGTCATAACACCTTTACCATGCGTCATAACACCTTTACCATGCGTCATAACACCTTTACCATGCGTCATAACACCTTTACCATGCGTCATAACACCTTTACCATGCGTCATAACACCTTTACCATGCGTCATAACACCTTTACCATGCGTCATAACACCTTTACCATGCGTCATAACACCTTTACCATGCGTCATAACACCTTTACCATGCGTCATAACACCTTTACCATGCGTCATAACACCTTTACCATGCGTCATAACACCTTTACCATGCGTCATAACACCTTTACCATGCGTCATAACACCTTTACCATGCGTCATAACACCTTTACCATGCGTCATAACACCTTTACCATGCGTCATAACACTTATAGCATGCGTCATGTCCCCCAGAGCCCCCCCAAGGACACCTACCGGGAGTTCGAGCGCCGCTTCCTGCCCCCCATGACGCAGGCGCAGTTCATGGCGCTCTGGCGCACCGTGTACTCCCTCACGGCCCCCCCTGAGGGAGGACACCCCCCCTCTGGTATGGGGCAGCCCCCCGCCAGTGAGGGGCACCAGCCCTCCTCCTCTGATGACGTCATATCTGCGCTGGCGCGCGTCGGTGAGTTGTGATGACGCATGGGTTAACCTTTTTTATTTATGTTTGGTTTTGTTTTTTGATTTAGTCTTTTCTTTTTTGTTAATTTTTTTTGTGTATTCTTGTTGGTTTTTGTTTGTTTCTGTTTGTTTGTGATATAGTTTTTTGTTAGTTTTCTGTTGTTTTTTGTTTTCTTTCATTTATTTGTTTGTGTTTTGTTTGTTTTCGGTGGATTGTTTTTTTCGGTTTGACTTTTTTCATTTTTGTTTTTTTTTATTCATTCATTAGTTAATTATTAGGTAATTCATTTTATTCATTTTACTTGATATTTAGTTTTGCTTGTTTGAGTTGTTCCTTTTGTTCTAATATGTTTTTATTTACTTTAATTTTTTATTTCTCTTTGTTTTTTATTAGTTTCAATTAGTTTTTGTATATCTTTATTTATATCTCTCTATATTGATCTATTCATATTTGTTTTTCATTTATTTTTATTTTTTTGGGTATAGCGGGATTCCCATTGAATCCTCCTTAGTGCCCCCTCAGGGGGATACAACTATTGTATCTATGGGAATTAGCGCTCCCAGGGGGACTATGTGAGGTCCTGAGCTGACGATTAGGAACGTTTTCTATTTGTTGAAATAGAATAGTTTTGGTTTTTTGTTTTGTTAAGGGTCATCTTTTCTTTTTTTCATACATGTAGGTATTAAAGTGTTTTCTTTTTATTTTTTGTTTTTCTTACTTTTAACCATTTTCGTCTCCTTTCTTTGTTATTGGTCCTGCTTATTTATCTTTTTTCCTCTTTTCTCTCATTTTCATTGTTATCTCTTTTTTATGTATATATTTATTCCCGTCTTTTTCTTGTTGCCCTCTTCCTCCTCGTCTCCCGCACCCCGAAATTCCAGCAAAGTCACCTCGTGAAAATTTTGTTTTTTTTATTTATTATGATTTTTTTTCATTTTTTTAAAAAAATCTATTATTCTACATTTCCTACAAAAAAAATCTCCCCATTGCAGGCACCCTCCTGCTGCAGACGGGCGAGGCCAAGAACCACCCACGGCAGGGGGGGACCAGCCCCCCCAGCAACCCCCCCAGCGCCCCCCACTACCCCCCCCTCTCACATTGGAGTGTCACATTCGACCAGTTCCTCGCCAACGTGGCCAACGAGCCAATACTGATGGCTTATTTCGGGGCCAAGCGCCACATTGTGGAGGACGTCAGGGCGATTGCTGCGCAGGCGCTCTGATGGTGATTGGCGGGGTGATTGGCACGGGTGATTGGCACGGGTGATTGGCACGGTGATTGGCACGGTGATTGGCACGGTGATTAGCACGGGTGATTGGCATGGGTGAGTGGCACGGGTGATCGGCACGGGTGATTGGCACGAATGATTGGCGGATGTGTTGATTGGCACGGGTGATTGGCGGAGGTGATTGGTAGGTGGTGATTGGCACGGGTGATTGGCTCGAGTGATTGGCGGGGGTAATTGACTTGGGTGATTGGCATAGGTAATTGACTCTGGTGATTGGCGGGGGTGATTGGCACGGGGGATTGGCGGGGGTGATTGGCATAGGTAATTGACTCGGGTGATGGGGGTGATTGGCTTGGGTGATTGGGGGGGGGGGGTGATTGGCATAGGTAATTGACTCGGGTGATTGGCACGGGTGATTGGCATCTGTGATGGTGTGGGGCGCGTGAAGAAGATGAAGGTTAAGAAATAGTTTGGATTGGTTTTGTATGCCGATTCATAGATACTTTAATATAGATAAAATTATAAAATATAGTTTTATATATTTAGTTATTAAGTTGACTTGGTGCAGAATCTATTCGAGCAAGTATTCAGACTTGATATAATGTTTGGTATTGAAGGTTATGTTCATTATTGTGTTTAGGACTTCGTTGATCATGTAATAGCAAAGTCTTCGCGTGACTTCAGTGCGACGCATTGATTTTGGAACGGCAGTTCCGTATTGATTTTCATTTATGGGAAATTAATTTTTATCTTTTTTTTGGAAAATCGTAATTTTTTTGCCGAAATTTCCAAGTTATTTTTTTCGACAAAATTTCCGTATTCGATTTTTTTCCTCCAAAATTTTCAAATTGAATTTTTTTGTTTCACATATAAAATTTAACCCATTCTAGGAGAAAAATAATTCAAAAGAATACAAATAAATTCCTTGTGGTAACAAAACAAAAAAAATTAGGAGTGAAAAAATTGTTTAAAGATAATTTATTATATCGTTAATTTAAAATGAAACTATTCAAAATTTGCGAATCCAAAAATTTCTAAGTTTTCAAGATAAAAATGTGAGGCTGAGGACAGAATTTTTGTATATTGTCCTTTATTTGCATTTATGTAATGTATATCTATTTTCTCTGTCCTTCAAATAATCCTTGTATTAATCTATTAACTGCATCTTTTGTATGTTAAGTTCATAATCTAAGTTTTAAGTATGTGTAGATTTGACTTCGATTTGGGTTTATCCCATGTGAACAATCTAGTTTTTAAATGTAGATAATCTACAACTTGAATTTAATCTACACAACGTATTGTTCAACTCTACCCAATCTACGATTAAGGTCTTTACAATGTACAATACACCCCTCAGGGGGACACAACTATTGTGTCTGTGGGAATTAGCGCTCCCAGGGGGAAAATGTGAGGTCCCGAGCTGAGAGTTAGGTAGGCCTTCCTTGTGTAGAAATAGAATAGGTTTTTGTTTTGTTACGGACCATCTTTTTTCGGTTGACTGCTGTCCTGTTTTTCAGCACCTATTGCTTTCTTCTTCTACTTTTGTCTTGTTTCATGAACTTCTTTCTTAGCTTACTGTTTCTGTGCACCTTGTGCGTAGATTCCGCGTTCCCTCAACTCCATACTAAATGGTGCCTTCCTCCTTCCTCTTTTAGGAACGCATACGATACAAATCTAGTAAATTTGCAATATAAATCTTTAATAAACAATTTACGATTTAAATCAACACCCAATCTTGAATCAAATCTACAGACAATCTAATGTACTAGGTTGTGTTGCTTCAGGTCGCGTTAGTTTAATTTTTTTTTTCATTTATTTATATAAATTGGCTAATTGACTTTCGATTGATTAATTGATAATTTCTTAGTTCGCCACTTGTCAGCTTTCTGGTTGGAGATTTTTATTTTGAATTAAGCAACTTAGGATTTTTTTAACTGGTCAGTTTGCAATTTCTTAATTTATCAATTATTGATTTGCTAATTAGCCAATTGTTAATTTCCTGATCGGATAATCTTTAATTTCCTGATCGGATAATCTTTAATTTCCTGATCGGATAATCTTTAATTTCCTGATCGGATAATCTTTAATTTCTGATCGGATAATCTTTAATTTCCTGATCGGATAATCTTTAATTTCCTGATCGGATAATCTTTAATTTCCTGATCGGATAATCTTTAATTTCCTGATCGGATAATCTTTAATTTCCTGATCGGATAATCTTTAATTTCCTGATCGGATAATCTTTAATTTCCTAATTGGCGTGTAAAAATTTCTCAACTAACCAATAGGTCTTCTGTTAATTACCTTCTCCGTTTTCCTAATTGGGAGATTAATTAGTAATTACCTAATTGATATATTAATAATACCCCAATTTCCCAATTAGTGAATCCGTAATTGGCCAATTATTTATGAGCCTCAAATTAGGTTTCAAGGACGCCATATTTTGCAATATTTGTGTATTTATTTATTATTTAGGTTGAGTTCATTGTTATTAATTATGGAAGGCTAATCGCGCTGGCCTTCAATTATTAATTATTTTGTTTTTTTATTAGCGTGGATTTAGGGAGCGGCGACGCGGGGGAAAACCAGGGATTTAAATCCTTTTGTGATTCTGTGGGAGCCTGAGGATTTAAATCCTTTTGTGCACATCTATCTGATTGCAAGGCGGGATTTATGGGATTAGAAGAGGATTTTAACGGAACACAAGGTAGGATTTATGGGATTTGAGGAATTACCGGATTACGAAGTTGGATTCATGGGATTAGAAGAGGATTTAACAAATGGCAAGGTAGAATTTATAAAAATGAAGGATTTTCCGGATTTCAAGGAGGATTTGCTGCCTCATAAGTGAAAGTTTTCCAATTGTGAGGGGATTTATCGTTTTTAAAAGGATTTTCCGGATGTCAAAATCAGAAACACGGGATTATAAGGGGATTTACTGGACTATGAGGTGATTTATAGGATTATGAGGGGATTTATAAAATTATGAGGGGATTTATAGTATTAGGAGATGATTTTTAGGATTATGAGGGGATTTTTAGGATTGAGGGGATTTTTAGGATTATGAGGGGATTTTTAGGATTATGAGGGGATTTTTAGGATTATGAGGGGATTTTTAGGATGATGAGGGGATTTTTAGGATGATGAGGGGATTTTTAGGATGATGAGGGGATTTTTAGGATGATGAGGGGAATTTTAGGATGATGAGGGGATTTTTAGGATGATGAGGGGATTTTTAGGATTATGAGGGGATTATTAGGATTATGAGGGGATTTTTAGGATGATGAGGGGATTTTTAGGATTATGAGGGGATTTTTAGGATTATGAGGGGATTTATAGGATTATGAGGGGATTTTTAGGATTATGAGGGGATTTTTAGGATTATGCGGGGATTTTTTTAGGATTATGAGAGGATTTTTAAGATTATGAGGGGATTTTTAGGATTATGAGGGGGTTTTTAGGATGAGGAGATTTTTAGGATTATGAGGGGATGTACGGGATTTAAGGCAAAAAATATTCTGTAAAAAATTTGATTATAATGTCAGATTTACTGGATTAATAGCGCATATATATCGAAATAAAAGTTTGGATTAATGTTCTTTGCCATGTAAATATAATTTAGAGACTGCGATGGTTTATCTTTTGTATTAATAATAAAAGTAATAATAAAAGTTATTAATAATAAAAGATTATTATCTTTCGTATTTTTATTTTCCTCGGTATTTGTTGGAAGGCAACTGTCAACCGTGTGGCAACAGTACAGTATCTGGCAACTGTCAACCGTGTGGCAACAGTACAGTATCGGGCAACTGTCAACCGTGTGGCAACAGTACAGTATCTGGCAACTGTCAACCGTGTGGCAACAGTACAGTATCTGGCAACTGTCAACCGTGTGGCAACAGTACAGTATCTGGCAACTGTCAACCGTGTGGCAACAGTACAGTATCTGGCAACTGTCAACCGTGTGGCAACAGTACAGTATCTGGCAACTGTCAACCGTGTGGCAACAGTACAGTATCTGGCAACAGCACACTTGTTGCAAAATGAGAAGAAAATGAAAATGTCGCAAATTTCTAATGGACCAAGTTTAATAAGAGAAATTCGCAAATGTTTGACGAAAATTTTAATTTAAGAAATATTTAATATAGAAAAACCAACTTTAATGATCCTTCCGGCTAGAACAAGCTATTCAAGTGGCTAAATATATCTTGAATTTGGAAAACAAATCTGGCAACTGTGACTCTTGCCATTTTTGCGCATATGTTTGCCTGTTCGAGGACACGGTAGAGGAAACAAGGTAGGGTCAAACCAGTCTTTTTTTCGCTGACGGTGTGGTTTTGCTGACGTCACGGCAACGAACCAATAGCAGCGCTCATATTGCATCTGGTAGCACTGCTACCCACAAATCTGGCTCCACTATTGGCCTAACGACATGGCGTTTTGGTGACGTCATGAAGTTTGTTTGAAATAAAGCCTTTCTATTGGCTAGCCGAACAAGAGGAGGTGTATTTTCCCCCATAGAAATGACCCTACATTGGGCAACCGCGTCTCAGTTACCCCCTGGCGGTCGTGAGGGAAGGTGTGCGTGTGTCTGTACCGCTCCTGGTCGGCTGTGGGAACTGAGCTTAGGATCAGTTCAAGCCTATTATAAAATAAATTTGATCTATTGGAGTTATAAATGTGATCAAATGATGTCAATTATAGAAATAAATGTGATCAATTCAAGCCAATAATAAAATACATATGATCTATTGGAGTTATAAATGTTATCAATGAAAATCAATTATAGAAGTGATGAAATGATACGTAATAGATGAATGTTTCCAGAATCCGTGATATCTATACTCTATATGAAAAACAATTTAAAATGTTTTCCTAAAATTTTGTTTTCTTGGTAAATTTTTATTATAAATCGATTAAGCAAATTCCTATTGTAAGCCATTAAAACAATAACAAAATACTATCCCCTTGAAATCGACGTTTCGGCTTTTTTTTTGAAAAGCTACACATGATGAGAAGGTAAGAATAATATACTTAATTAATTCGTAGGTTAATGTTAAGGAGAAGCTAATAATCGATTTTTGAATTTTTGTTTCCTGTATCATGGTAATTACGTCGAAATAAACAACTTTTTGTCCATGCACTTTTTGGGGCAATGAGTATTTAACGAGTTATAGCGGTATGAAGTGGGAAGAAATAGTTCTGAGGAAAAGCCTGCGATGGACTCTCCCTTCCGACGCGCTCGAACGATCGTTAGGTTGCGCTAATTTACGTTAAGATTACCACTGTAACTTGTTCAATATTTTTTTGCAACGAAAAGTGCATTAAAGAAAAGTTTTTATTTCGATCTAACAGGTAATAGCTGTACAAGTAACGTTGATTCGACGTTTATTCGAGCCCATTCCAGCCATCAAAGACGAAAATGAACATACTGCTACAATTCGCTAAATACTCGTTCGCCCCAAAAAGTCCATAGAAGAAATGTTGTTTATTTCGATGTAATTAATGATGATTCGACCAAAAAAAATTCTAAAATCGATAAGTAGCTTCTCCTTAACATTTACCAATTCTTATCTACTAATACACACTTACGCGGGTTTCTATGTTATTTATACGTAGGTATTCCCATGTTGTTGTTTTTTCACGTGCATTTATGAATGAATTTGTATTTATGTGTGTGCCAATTTATAATATATGTTATTTTCAGCATGAAATTTATGAAAAACTATCAGTTTCAGACTGCGTGTTGATGCTTCTTTGGTTCTGGTGTCACTAAAGTTTGGCACCAAACTTTTCAACTCCAACCAAGTTCGCGGTTAGGTTGGAAGAAGCAATATTGGAAGATTAGATCAGATGTTAAGCAGCACATAGACAATCATTTTTATTGTCAATATGGTTGTCAATAATGAATATTGTCAATTTAATTTCAATAATGATGTCAATATAATTGTCAATAATGAATATTGTTAATATAATTGTAAATGATGAATATTGTCAATATAACTGTCAATAATGAATATTTTCAATATAATTGTCAATAATGAATATTGTCAATATAATTGTGAATGATGAATATTGTCAATTAAATTTCAATAATGAATATTGTCAATATAATTGTCAATAATTAATATTGTTAATATAGTTGTCAATAATGAATATTGTTAATATAATTGTAAATGATGAATATTGCCAATTTAATTGTCATTGATGAATATTGTCAATATAATTGTAAATGATGAATATTGCCAATATAATTGTCAAAAATGAATATTGTCAATATAATTGCCAATAATGAATATTGCCAATTTAATTCATCGTCTGTGGGCTGGATTCACGACCGTCAATTTAAATGAAAAACGTTTTATTTCAATAAAGCATAACATGAAATGTTTGTACTTTGGCTTTTAATTAATTGACTTTGCGGGCAACAAAAAAAATTTCATCAATATATTGAGTCAATGATATTGACAATAAAATTGATCGTCTATGGCCCGCTCTAGTTTAGGCTTCCATAACCGCCACAACGGCGTTCCAAAGAGAGGAAGGCAGAATTGAAAAGCGGTATTTACTGTTTTTTGGATTACACTCATGTCCTTTTTAAGAAGCGCGAATAGTATAACTGCACTATTACATTTTATCTTGTACGCCACAGTCTAATTTATATAATTTAAACTAAGATGGGGAAATGGCGGATTTTTTCCATATAAGCCCCGCCACCAACGCAACACACAAGTTCACCCACATGTAACTTTCGAAATAATGCACCTATCCACTTCAAATTACTCTCTAACGAAAGAATATTTTGATCTTTCGTTCATTTTAACCTTTTTTTATTTTGATCTATAGTTCGATAGTAATTTGAAGAGGAGGGACCATTTAGTGTGGAGGTGAAGGAAGGGGGAATTTACGCACAAGATGTGGGTCCCCCACACCAGCGCACACAAATAAGTCAGGAAGGAAGGAATCTATGCACCAGGTGCGGGGTCGAAAGAATGCATTAATCGTCCGTTTGAGAGTAACATGAAGAGGATAGGTGCATTATTGCGAAAGTTACATGTGGGGGAACTTGTGTGTTGCGTTGGTGGCGGGGCGCGTCTGGGGAACATCCTAAATGATGTCCGATGTTATTGGTACGTAAATGTTGAAATAGGACTTATACATTTACATGATGAAATAAATGGTAATAAATAACAAAGTAATGATAAATAAAAAAATTAAATTTACACATTTGCATGATAAAGTATACATGATAATATTACGTGAAATTTGTTTACGTAAGTTTATCGAGTGGTACAAGTATGAACCATTTTATGGTGACCGCTTGCAAACTAGAGATAGAAATAGAAATAGTTAGAAATAGAAATAGTTAGAAATAGAAATAGTTAGAAATAGAAATAGTTAGAAATAGAAATAGTTAGAAATAGAAATAGTTAGAAATAGAAATAATTTAAAATAGAAATAGTTAGAAATAGAAATAGTTAGAAATAGAAATAGTTAGAAATAGAAATAGTTAGAAATAGAAATAGTTTGAAATAGAAATAGTTAGAAATAGAAATTGTTAGAAATAGAAATAGTTAGCAATAGAAATAGTTAGCAATAGAAATAGTTAGCAATAGAAATAGTTAGAAGTAGAAATAGTTAGAAGTAGAAATAGTTAGAAGTAGAAATAGTTAGAAATAGAAATAGTTAGAAAAAGAAATAGTTAGAAAAAGAAATAGTTAGAAATAGAAATAGTTAGAAATAGAAATATTTAGAAATAAAAATAGTTAGAAATAGAAATAGTAAAATAGAAATAGTTAGAAATAGAAATTGTTAGAAATAGAAATAGTTAGAAATAGAAATAGTTTGAAATAGAAATAGTTAGAAATAGAAATAGTTAGAAATAGAAATAGTTAGAAATAGAAATAGTTAGAAATAGAAATGGTTAGAAATAGAAATAGTTAGAAATAGAAATAGTTAGAAATAGAAATAGTTAGAAATAGAAATAGTTAGAAATAGAAATAGTTATAAATAGAAATAGTTATAAATAAAAATAGTTAGAAATAGAAATAGTTAGAAATAGAAATAGTTAGAAATAGAAATTGTTAGAAATAGAAATAGTTAGAAATAGAAATAGTTTGAAATAGAAATAGGTAGAAATAGAAATAGTTAGCAATAGAAATAGTTAGCAATAGAAATAGTTAGCAATAGAAATAGTTAGCAATAGAAATAGTTAGCAATAGAAATAGTTAGTAATAGAAATAGTTAGCAATAGAAATAGTTAGCAATAGAAATAGTTAGCAATAGAAATAGTTAGCAATAGAAATAGTTAGAAATAGAAATAGTTTGAAATAGAAATAGTTAGAAATAGAAATAGTTAGAAATAGAAATAGTTAGAAATAGAAATAGTTAGAAATAGAAATAGTTAGAAATAGAAATAGTTAGAAATAGAAATAGTTAGAAATAGAAATAGTTAGAAATAGAAATAGTTAGAAATAGAAATAGTTAGAAATAGAAATAGTTAGAAACAGAAATATTTAGAAATAAAAATAGTTAGAAATAGAAATAGTTAGAAATAGAAATAGTTAGAAATAGAAATTGTTAGAAATAGAAATAGTTAGAAATAGAAATAGTTTGAAATAGAAATAGAAATAGGTAGAAATAGAAATAGTTAGCAATAGAAATAGTTAGCAATAGAAATAGTTAGCAATAGAAATAGTTAGCAATAGAAATAGTTAGCAATAGAAATAGTTAGCAATAGAAATAGTTAGCAATAGAAATAGTTGGCAATAGAAATAGTTAGCAATAGAAATAGTTAGCAATAGAAATAGTTAGCAATAGAAATAGTTAGCAATAGAAATAGTTAGAAATAGAAATAGTTAGAAATAGAAATAGTTTGACCAATTAAAAAATCCCCCAGCAAATAGTTTGTACATGTTTATGGATGAAGATCCTGATTTTGTGGGGAAAATGTTCTTAACGCGATCGAATTTTCTTGGATATAAACATTTTCTGGAAAAAATGCCTTTTTCGTGATAAACTTTACTTGAAATTGAACTATTTTGGATGATTTTTAAATAGTATTTTATGCAAGTATAAACTATTAGAAAGCAATGATATCACACATTTTTCTCACGCTTCACTTGCTTCTGTAAGAGCGAGAATTGCTTTACCAGTCATCAGTATCTGCAACTTCGAAATGTCTGAGATAAAGTATTTTAAAACACTAAAAATAAAGTACCTTGATATCAATACCGTAATACGCCATCCAATATCGTAACATCAATATCCAGCATCGTAATATCGTAATCCAATATCGTAATATCGTAATGCAATATCGTAATATCGTAATCCAATATCGTAATACCGTTGTCCAATATCGTAATATCGTAATCCAATATTGTAATATCGTTACCCAATATCGTAATATCGTAATCCAATATCGTAATATCGTAATCCAATATCGTAATATCGTAATCCAATATCGTAATATCGTAATGCAATATCGTAATATCGTAATGCAATATCGTAATATCGTAATCCAATATCGTAATCTCGTAATCCAATATCGTAATATCGTAATCCAATATCGTAATATGTCGTGACCCTCTTTATTTTGTCTCGCTGAGGTCACGGTCTTCATTTTCTTCTGCCGTCATTCTTTGTTGCGATGCATGATATTTTTCGTGTGATATTATTAGTCGTGACATTAAGATTATTCGTCACATTTCTTTTATTTTCTACTTGTTAATATCAAGGTAGCTGCCACCAACTCAGAGTAAGTCTGAGTAAATATTTAATTCAATCTTCGGTGAGCGTTTCGAGCGACTTAAGGCCATAAATTAATCGTGCATTTTAGCCGTGTTTCCTGGCTACAAACATCATCTTTTTTTCTGAATCATCATGTCCTCCTTTCCTAACTATCTAAAGGATATGAAGAACACAAGGACATTAAAGAAATTCGCTATTGGACACAGGAAAATATTGAGACATTAATCATCGAAGTTACGCAAACTAAATTGAGCGCACGCGATCTGCGCATTCACATCCTGATATACTTAGAAGCTTGAGTGGGGACTGGGGTTTGACATGAAATCAGAGGGAAACTTATCTTGAGATTTGGAGATTGGTCTCGCAGTCTGAATGTCGCCTGGCTGACGCGCTGGAGCAAGTTCACCATGTTTGGTTGAGGGTAGAGAGACCAGGTTGATGGCTGGGACTATGCCGACAGTAGCAGTTTAGGTTTACTATCTCTAGTTTACGTTATTGGCACTGCAGTTGAGTATTCTTGAAGTTAATCACTTTCGAGCGAATGAGGGCACAGATATTCTAGGATGGCTTTGAGTAGTGAATTTAAGAGGCAAGGCCTCGGCCCAACTGGACCAAGGTAGAGGAACAAACTCCTATGCGGCTGCTTGTGATCGTGTCCCAGCCTCTACTGCCCGCTCTCCCTCAGGTAACCGCGCCTGGCGTCCCCTTGAGGTGCCAAGTTTGAATAACAACCTAACAAGGTTACCAATAAGAACGTGATACATCCCCACTATCGAATAGAAAACATACATCATTAACCTTACCCTCATTACTATATAAAAATCCCCACAAACAATGTTATACATATTAATTTAAGCAAATGAAGACATCCGTTGAGGTTCTTGGCATCTTCGGCTGGCGTGATCGTTCGCTACTTGTATCGGCGACGTTCGAACGTTGTTCCTGAAGAGTCGATTGTTCTAGAATTCAACGATGTGATGCTTTCTCGCAGAAATCAGGCTTAATATTCGGTCTTTTGAATCATTTATGAATAAGTCGTTGGCCGGACGATTATTCGAATCCTTAGCGATATTCCTTACTCAGTTATGCGGAGAAGCATAACAAATCCCCCGTGGCCGAACAAATCACAAGCTCCAGCTTGTGCTCGAAAGGCTTATCTTCGACGTTGCTCACACGTGCAGCCGACGCCTTAAATGCGTGGATCATGGAAGAGTCAAGATGCTTACAACTGGAGTTTGCTCTTCTGGCGAGCGCTGGTTTAGAGTCGTCAAATGAAGGAGTCATTATAGTTGTCCTATGGGCAGAACCGTGTCCTATAGATGACACCGACTTCTCCCTCCGTTGCGTGGATCACTGCAGTAATCCTTGAGAGTGAAAACCCTCGGAAGTGTAGCGAACACTTCCAAATACACCCAAGTCGTATAGTCCTGGGCTGCATAACTTGCTCCACCACTTTGCAGAAGTCTTATAGAGATCTCCGAAATATATTCCGTGTGTCGTCGGTCGAAGTGGACTACTATCTCGTGGAGTTCATCATCTTTTTTGGGGTTGCGTAGGATTCGCTGCCTTTATGCTGAGATCTTTGAGTAGATACGTTGATTTTCATCTGGGCCTCCGTATTATTTTCATCGTCGTTGATCACATCAGAAGCCGTCGTCGTCGAATCCATCCGAAGTCCGAAGTCGTGATTGAAATCCCTATGTTGAGCTGTCCTTTAAATTTTAAATGCCAGCCGTTTTCTATTCACAGTGCCTCAGTAGAAAATTAACCGCGGCCGTCGACCCAGTCCGCTGATAAGAAATTTTCTTCGCGTACTCGTTTTCTACTAGTCGGTGTGCGAGCTCAGATCTGCCGCTGCGTATCGTGCCTCAAGCGTCGAGGTAGATGGTGGGGTAGGGGGCAGGGGCGCAGCGCATGCGTGGCCAACCCGTAGTAGTGATGCCGTCCGAGCAGGGCGACCGTGATGCGTCTGTGGTGGAGTCTCTCACCACTCTTGATGACTGGCGAGTGATGGTGCGCCGGCGCAAGCGTTCAACCGCGCTCAGCTGATGTCATCCACCATTCCTGAAAGGTCAATCCCATTAAGTGTTTGTTCTGATGTTCTTCTTTAATTTTTCCCAAGTCTCCCTCTATATCACGTCAACCAAGTCTTCCCTCTCAAACTCCCAAGTATTTACAAAAGAACTTAAGCATCCTATGTTTGAATTTACGTTATCCTTAGCAAATTACGAATAGAACATAAGGTTCAAAAATTTTCTTTAAGTATAGATCGCAAAGTTTAAAATTAATTACATCCTACGAGTACACACACATTTACGGAATTATCGAAATACATGAAAGTGAAACAAATTGAACTATTTTTCCCACACAGAAATATTAATTACAAAATTTATACATATTATTTAAATTTGACCAACTCGACGCAATGAAATTCATAGTTATTTTCAGGACCAGTAGAACGTTTGAGCAAACATATTAATACGAGATCGTCGAGATTGAATAAACCCGTTTGAAATAAATCATCACCCTTATGAAGTTTTAGATTTCTGAATTACCAATTCACTGTATTATTCAGATGGATTATGGATTATCGTGACTTCACAGCTGTTTCCATGTTATTAATCCATATCGCTCATAGCTAGAATCATTATGTGACGTACCTCGCAGGTAACTAATTATTTTAAGAGTAATAGTAAATCTAATTCATTAGATATTTGCCAAAATTAAATCGATCCGTGGAACCGTTATTAAATTTTGGAAACCTTAACTAACTAGTAACTCTAATAGCAGACAAATGTCTCCAGTTTACATTCATTCTCATTGGAATAACGTCGCTGGGAATTGGAATTAAATTTATTGTACGTAATCCAAATAATTGATCAAGAAATCGCACATCATATATTGGAAAAAGATTAAATTTATTATACGTTGACTTTAAATTGTAATAGCAATTCCTAGCATCCGTAATAAATCCTCAGACAAATTTCGTGTAAGATCATTAGTATATTAAATTTTGAATAATAATTCACATGATATTGACATAATTATGCCGTGGCATCCGCAGTAATTTGTTTGATGAACGTTGAATAAGAAATTTTTACACGCAGTAATGATGAAATAATTAAATTTTTACGTTCTCACATGTAATTAAATTTATTTTTCATTAGAAAAACGTAACCTATTACATGCCCAGATTAAGAAAATCGTGATTCACAACATTTATCGTTCGCATTATTGAAGTTTAGAATCATGGAAAGCTGTTGGGTGTGGCTTTGTGACCATTTCTGCGGGCGAACGAGCGATCTGTTTACATTTGGCCTTCCATCGGCTCGGGGTACGCGAGGCTGTGGCTTGGGTGCCAAGAATGTTCGATTCAATATTCGTCTCCAACATAGCATGTTGTTACATTTCAGTTTTTACATTACAGTTTTAACGTTGGGTAGTGCAGAAAATGTTACATACATGGTAGTTAAAATTACTTGATGAAGGGATACGTTGCACACCCGTACCTATTATGAGTCTATCGACAACATTGAAATATGAAACATTAATACAACATTACTTAATCGTTCCAAATGACATTCTGCAAATAAGTATTCATTAGGAAGAGAGAGACGAGATGATTCAGATAAAGAAATTATTTTTAGTCGGCCAAATATCAATTTTTAAATTTGAATGTTTGAATGCACGTATATATTTTTTTCGGAGGTGTGAGTCCGGTAGGCATGAGATTTTACAGTAACATTCACATTTAAAGCAAAACTCAAATCCCACCGCTGCCACCATATGTCGTGACCCTCTTTATTTTGTCTCGCTGAGGTCACGGTCTTCATTTTCTTCTGCCGTCATTCTTTGTTGCGATGCATGATATTTTTCATGTGATATTATTAGTCGTGACATTAAGATTATTCGTCACATTTCTTTTATTTTCTACTTGTTAATATCAAGGTAGCTGCCACCAACTCAGAGTAAGTCTGAGTAAATATTTAATTCAATCTTCGGTGAGCGTTTCGAGCGACTTAAGGCCATAAATTAATCGTGCATTTTAGCCGTGTTTCCTGGCTACAAACATCATCTTTTTTTCTGAATCATCATGTCCTCCTTTCCTAACTATCTAAAGGATATGAAGAACACAAGGACATTAAAGAAATTCGCTATTGGACACAGGAAAATATTGAGACATTAATCATCGAAGTTACGCAAACTAAATTGAGCGCACGCGATCTGCGCATTCACATCCTGATATACTTAGAAGCTTGAGTGGGGACTGGGGTTTGACATGAAATCAGAGGGAAACTTATCTTGAGATTTGGAGATTGGTCTCGCAGTCTGAATGTCGCCTGGCTGACGCGCTGGAGCAAGTTCACCATGTTTGGTTGAGGGTAGAGAGACCAGGTTGATGGCTGGGACTATGCCGACAGTAGCAGTTTAGGTTTACTATCTCTAGTTTACGTTATTGGCACTGCAGTTGAGTATTCTTGAAGTTAATCACTTTCGAGCGAATGAGGGCACAGATATTCTAGGATGGCTTTGAGTAGTGAATTTAAGAGGCAAGGCCGCGGCCCAACTGGACCAAGGTAGAGGAACAAACTCCTATGCGGGAGCTTGTGATCGTGTCCCAGCCTCTACTGCCCGCTCTCCCTCAGGTAACCGCGCCTGGCGTCCCCTTGAGGTGCCAAGTTTGAATAACAACCTAACAAGGTTACCAATAAGAACGTGATACATCCCCAATATCGAATAGAAAACATACATCATTAACCTTACCCTCATTACTATATAAAAATCCCCACAAACAATGTTATACATATTAATTTAAGCAAATGAAGACATCCGTTGAGGTTCTTGGCATCTTCGGCTGGCGTGATCGTTCGCTACTTGTATCGGCGACGTTCGAACGTTGTTCCTGAAGAGTCGATTGTTCTAGAATTCAACGATGTGATGCTTTCTCGCAGAAATCAGGCTTAATATTCGGTCTTTTGAATCATTTATGAATTAGTCGTTGGCCGGACGATTATTCGGATCCTTAGCGATATTCCTTACTCAGTTATGCGGAGAAGCATAACAAATCCCCCGTGGCCGAACAAATCACAAGCTCCAGCTTGTGCTCGAAAGGCTTATCTTCGACGTTGCTCACACGTGCAGCCGACGCCTTAAATGCGTGGATCATGGAAGAGTCAAGATGCTTACAACTGGAGTTTGCTCTTCTGGCGAGCGCTGGTTTAGAGTCGTCAAATGAAGGAGTCATTATAGTTGTCCTATGGGCAGAACCGTGTCCTATAGATGACACCGACTTCTCCCTCCGTTGCGTGGATCACTGCAGTAATCCTTGAGAGTGAAAACCCTCGGAAGTGTAGCGAACACTTCCAAATACACCCAAGTCGTATAGTCCTGGGCTGCATAACTTGCTCCACCACTTTGCAGAAGTCTTATAGAGATCTCCGAAATATATTCCGTGTGTCGTCGGTCGAAGTGGACTACTATCTCGTGGAGTTCATCATCTTTTTTGGGGTTGCGTAGGATTCGCTACCTTTATGCTGAGATCTTTGAGTAGATACGTTGATTTTCATCTGGGCCTCCGTATTATTTTCATCGTCGTTGATCACATCAGAAGCCGTCGTCGTCGAATCCATCCGAAGTCCGAAGTCGTGATTGAAATCCCTATGTTGAGCTGTCCTTTAAATTTTAAATGCCAGCCGTTTTCTATTCACAGTGCCTCAGTAGAAAATTAACCGCGGCCGTCGACCCAGTCCGCTGATAAAAAATTTTCTTCGCGTACTCGTTTTCTACTAGTCGGTGTGCGAGCTCAGATCTGCCGCTGCGTATCGTGCCTCAAGCGTCGAGGTAGATGGTGGGGTAGGGAGCAGGGGCGCAGCGCATGCGTGGCCAACCCGTAGTAGTGATGCCGTCCGAGCAGGGCGACCGTGATGCGTCTGTGGTGGAGTCTCTCACCACTCTTGATGACTGGCGAGTGATGGTGCGCCGGCGCAAGCGTTCAACCGCGCTCAGCTGATGTCATCCACCATTCCTGAAAGGTCAATCCCATTAAGTGTTTGTTCTGATGTTCTTCTTTAATTTTTCCCAAGTCTCCCTCTATATCACGTCAACCAAGTCTTCCCTCTCAAACTCCCAAGTATTTACAAAAGAACTTAAGCATCCTATGTTTGAATTTACGTTATCCTTAGCAAATTACGAATAGAACATAAGGTTCAAAAATTTTCTTTAAGTATAGATCGCAAAGTTTAAAATTAATTACATCCTACGAGTACACACACATTTACGGAATTATCGAAATACATGAAAGTGAAACAAATTGAACTATTTTTCCCACACAGAAATATTAATTACAAAATTTATACATATTATTTAAATTTGACCAACTCGACGCAATGAAATTCATAGTTATTTTCAGGACCGGTAGAACGTTTGAGCAAACATATTAATACGAGATCGTCGAGATTGAATAAACCCGTTTGAAATAAATCATCACCCTTATGAAGTTTTAGATTTCTGAATTACCAATTCACTGTATTATTCAGATGGATTATGGATTATCGTGACTTCACAGCTGTTTCCATGTTATTAATCCATATCGCTCATAGCTAGAATCATTATGTGACGTACCTCGCAGGTAACTAATTATTTTAAGAGTAATAGTAAATCTAATTCATTAGATATTTGCCAAAATTAAATCGATCCGTGGAACCGTTATTAAATTTTGGAAACCTTAACTAACTAGTAACTCTAATAGCAGACAAATGTCTCCAGTTTACATTCATTCTCATTGGAATAACGTCGCTGGTAATTGGAATTAAATTTATTGTACGTAATCCAAATAATTGATCAAGAAATCGCACATCATATATTGGAAAAAGATTAAATTTATTATACGTTGACTTTAAATTGTAATAGCAATTCCTAGCATCCGTAATAAATCCTCAGACAAATTTCGTGTAAGATCATTAGTATATTAAATTTTGAATAATAATTCACATGATATTGACATAATTATGCCGTGGCATCCGCAGTAATTTGTTTGATGAACGTTGAATAAGAAATTTTTACACGCAGTAATGATGAAATAATTAAATTTTTACGTTCTCACATGTAATTAAATTTATTTTTCATTAGAAAAACGTAACCTATTACATGCCCAGATTAAGAAAATCGTGATTCACAACATTTATCGTTCGCATTATTGAAGTTTAGAATCATGGAAAGCTGTTGAGTGTGGCTTTGTGACCATTTCTGCGGGCGAACGAGCGATCTGTTTACATTTGGCCTTCCATCGGCTCGGGGTACGCGAGGCTGTGGCTTGGGTGCCAAGAATGTTCGATTCAATATTCGTCTCCAACATAGCATGTTGTTACATTTCAGTTTTTACATTACAGTTTTAACGTTGGGTAGTGCAGAAAATGTTACATACATGGTAGTTAAAATTACTTGATGAAGGGATACGTTGCACACCCGTACCTATTATGAGTCTATCGACAACATTGAAATATGAAACATTAATACAACATTACTTAATCGTTCCAAATGACATTCTGCAAATAAGTATTCATTAGGAAGAGAGAGACGAGATGATTCAGATAAAGAAATTATTTTTAGTCGGCCAAATATCAATTTTTAAATTTGAATGTTTGAATGCACGTATATATTTTTTTTCGGAGGTGTGAGTCCGGTAGGCATGAGATTTTACAGTAACATTCACATTTAAAGCAAAACTCAAATCCCACCGCTGCCACCATATGTCGTGACCCTCTTTATTTTGTCTCGCTGAGGTCACGGTCTTCATTTTCTTCTGCCGTCATTCTTTGTTGCGATGCATGATATTTTTCATGTGATATTATTAGTCGTGACATTAAGATTATTCGTCACATTTCTTTTATTTTCTACTTGTTAATATCAAGGTAGCTGCCACCAACTCAGAGTAAGTCTGAGTAAATATTTAATTCAATCTTCGGTGAGCGTTTCGAGCGACTTAAGGCCATAAATTAATCGTGCATTTTAGCCGTGTTTCCTGGCTACAAACATCATCTTTTTTTCTGAATCATCATGTCCTCCTTTCCTAACTATCTAAAGGATATGAAGAACACAAGGACATTAAAGAAATTCGCTATTGGACACAGGAAAATATTGAGACATTAATCATCGAAGTTACGCAAACTAAATTGAGCGCACGCGATCTGCGCATTCACATCCTGATATACTTAGAAGCTTGAGTGGGGACTGGGGTTTGACATGAAATCAGAGGGAAACTTATCTTGAGATTTGGAGATTGGTCTCGCAGTCTGAATGTCGCCTGGCTGACGCGCTGGAGCAAGTTCACCATGTTTGGTTGAGGGTAGAGAGACCAGGTTGATGGCTGGGACTATGCCGACAGTAGCAGTTTAGGTTTACTATCTCTAGTTTACGTTATTGGCACTGCAGTTGAGTATTCTTGAAGTTAATCACTTTCGAGCGAATGAGGGCACAGATATTCTAGGATGGCTTTGAGTAGTGAATTTAAGAGGCAAGGCCTCGGCCCAACTGGACCAAGGTAGAGGAACAAACTCCTATGCGGCTGCTTGTGATCGTGTCCCAGCCTCTACTGCCCGCTCTCCCTCAGGTAACCGCGCCTGGCGTCCCCTTGAGGTGCCAAGTTTGAATAACAACCTAACAAGGTTACCAATAAGAACGTGATACATCCCCACTATCGAATAGAAAACATACATCATTATCCTTACCCTCATTACTATATAAAAATCCCCACAAACAATGTTATACATATTAATTTAAGCAAATGAAGACATCCGTTGAGGTTCTTGGCATCTTCGGCTGGCGTGATCGTTCGCTACTTGTATCGGCGACGTTCGAACGTTGTTCCTGAAGAGTCGATTGTTCTAGAATTCAACGATGTGATGCTTTCTCGCAGAAATCAGGCTTAATATTCGGTCTTTTGAATCATTTATGAATAAGTCGTTGGCCGGACGATTATTCGGATCCTTAGCGATATTCCTTACTCAGTTATGCGGAGAAGCATAACAATATCGTAATCCAATATCGTAATATCGTAATCCAATATCGTAATATCGTAATCCAATATCGTTATATTGTTGTCCAAAATCGTAATATCGTAATCCAATATTGTAATATCGTTACCCAATATCGTAATATCGTAATCCAATATCGTAATATCGTAATCCGATATCGTAATATTCCAATAAAACAAAATCAAACCAGAGCCAAATTTGCGAATGAAATACTTGGGGAAATACTGTTAGGTCCCTCAGCTGCAGATAGGCCTTCGGGACTTGTGTCTTTCGTGCCCGCTTTGCTTCTTTCAGTTTTCGTGATCGTCATAGCCGTGTGGCTTTAGGACCTGCCTCCGTGCGGGCAAACGAGGGAGTCGAGTCCCGGCGTTGGAGGCGATTTTCTCCGTTGGATATGGGGGAAAATTCAAAGCACAATTCCCCACTCTACCCAGGTGTCAGAAATGGGTACCGGCTTGACCGGGGGTAACCGTCATGGCGTCCTGGTGTTAGTTATGAGGCATTTGATATACCAACCGTCATGGCGTCCTGGTGTTAGTTATGAGGCATTTGATATACCAACCATCATGGCGTCCTGGTGTTAGTTATGAGGCATTTGATATACCAACCGTCATGGCGTCCTGGTGTTAGTTATGAGGCATTTGATATACCAACCATCATGGCGTCCTGGTGTTAGTTATGAGGCATTTGATATACCAACCGTCATGGCGTCCTGGTGTTAGTTATGAGGCATTTGATATACCAACCGTCATGGCGTCCTGGTGTTAGTTATGAGGCATTTGGTATACCAACCGTCATGGCGTCCTGGTGTTAGTTATGAGGCATTTGATATACCAACCGTCATGGCGTCCTGGTGTTAGTTATGAGGCATTTGATATACCAACCGTCATGGCGTCCTGGTGTTAGTTATGAGGCATTTGATATACCAACCGTCATGGCGTCCTGGTGTTAGTTATGAGGCATTTGGTATACCAACCGTCATGGCGTCCTGGTGTTAGTTATGAGGCATTTGATATACCAACCGTCATGGCGTCCTGGTGTTAGTTATGAGGCATTTGATATACCAACCGTCATGGCGTCCTAGTGTTAGTTATGAGGCATTTGATATACCAACCGTCATGGCGTCCTGGTGTTAGTTATGAGGCATTTGATATACCAACCGTCATGGCGTCCTGGTGTTAGTTATGAGGCATTTGGTATACCAACCGTCATGGCGTCCTGGTGTTAGTTATGAGGCATTTGATATACCAACCATCATGGCGTCCTGGTGTTAGTTATGAGGCATTTGATATACCAACCGTCATGGCGTCCTGGTGTTAGTTATGAGGCATTTGATATACCAACCGTCATGGCGTCCTGGTGTTAGTTATGAGGCATTTGGTATACCAACCGTCATGGCGTCCTGGTGTTAGTTATGAGGCATTTGATATACCAACCGTCATGGCGTCCTGGTGTTAGTTATGAGGCATTTGATATACCAACCGTCATGGCGTCCTGGTGTTAGTTATGAGGCATTTGATATACCAACCGTCATGGCGTCCTGGTGTTAGTTATGAGGCATTTGGTATACCAACCGTCATGGCGTCCTGGTGTTAGTTATGAGGCATTTGATATACCAACCGTCATGGCGTCCTGGTGTTAGTTATGAGGCATTTGATATACCAACCGTCATGGCGTCCTAGTGTTAGTTATGAGGCATTTGATATACCAACCGTCATGGCGTCCTGGTGTTAGTTATGAGGCATTTGATATACCAACCGTCATGGCGTCCTGGTGTTAGTTATGAGGCATTTGGTATACCAACCGTCATGGCGTCCTGGTGTTAGTTATGAGGCATTTGATATACCAACCGTCATGGCGTCCTGGTGTTAGTTATGAGGCATTTGATATACCAACCGTCATGGCGTCCTGGTGTTAGTTATGAGGCATTTGATATACCAACCGTCATGGCGTCCTGGTGTTAGTTATGAGGCATTTGATATACCAACCGTCATGGCGTCCTGGTGTTAGTTATGAGGCATTTGGTATACCAACCGTCATGGCGTCCTGGTGTTAGTTATGAGGCATTTGATATACCAACCGTCATGGCGTCCTGGTGTTAGTTATGAGGCATTTGATATACCAACCGTCATGGCGTCCTGGTGTTAGTTATGAGGCATTTGATATACCAACCGTCATGGCGTCCTGGTGTTAGTTATGAGGCATTTGATATACCAACCGTCATGGCGTCCTGGTGTTAGTTATGAGGCATTTGGTATACCAACCGTCATGGCGTCCTGGTGTTAGTTATGAGGCATTTGGTATACCAACCGTCATGGCGTCCTGGTGTTAGTTATGCGGCATTTGATATACCAACCGTCATGGCGTCCTGGTGTTAGTTATGAGGCGTTTGGTATACCAACCGTCATGGCGTCCTGGTGTTAGTTATGAGGCATTTGATATACCAACCGTCAGGCGTCCTGGTGTTAGTTATGAGGCATTTGATATACCAACCGTCATGGCGTCCTGGTGTTAGTTATGAGGCATTTGATATACCAACCGTCATGGCGTCCTGGTGTTAGTTATGAGGCATTTGATATACCAACCGTCATGGCGTCCTGGTGTTAGTTATGAGGCATTTGATATACCAACCGTCATGGCGTCCTGATGTTAGTTATGAGGCATTTGATATACCAACCGTCATGGCGTCCTGGTGTTAGTTATGAGGCATTTGATATACCAACCGTCATGGCGTCCTGATGTTAGTTATGAGGCATTTGATATACCAACCGTCATGGCGTCCTGATGTTAGTTATGAGGCATTTGATATACCAACCGTCATGGCGTCCTGATGTTAGTTATGAGGCATTTGATATACCAACCGTCATGGCGTCCTGATGTTAGTTATGAGGCATTTGATATACCAACCGTCATGGCGTCCTGATGTTAGTTATGAGGCATTTGATATACCAACCGTCATGGCGTCCTGATGTTAGTTATGAGGCATTTGATATACCAACCGTCATGGCGTCCTGGTGTTAGTTATGAGGCATTTGATATACCAACCGTCATGGCGTCCTGGTGTTAGTTATGAGGCATTTCATATACCAACCGTCAGGCGTCCTGGTGTTAGTTATGAGGCATTTGATATACCAACCGTCAGGCGTCCTGGTGTTAGTTATGAGGCATTTGATATACCAACCGTCATGGCGTCCTGGTGTTAGTTATGAGGCATTTGGTATACCAACCGTCATGGCGTCCCGGTGTTAGTTATGAGGCATTTGGTATACCAACCGTCAGGCGTCCTGGTGTTAGTTATGAGGCATTTGGTATACCAGTGTACCAGGTGGTGTGTACAGGGCTTGAAATTGGACATAAAGCATCCGTAGATGCCATTGTTTGTTTGTTTTGTTTGTTCATGCCTTCTTCGCTATCTCTTCTTTGTCTTTTGTTCCTCTTCCTTCCTTACCTGGTGTTTGTGTGGGGACCTTGTGCATAGATTCCTTCCTTCCTGACTTGCTGTTTGTGTGGGGACCTTGTGCATAGATTCCTTCCTTCCTGACTTGTTGTTTGTTTGGGGACCTTGTGCATAGATTCCTTCCTTCCTGACTTGCTGTTTGCGTGGGGACCTTGTGCATAGATTCCTTCCTTCCTGACTTGCTGTTTGCGTGGGGATCCCACATCTTGTGCATTGATTCCTTCCTCTCTAACTTGCTGTTTGTTTAGGCAGGGTGTGGGGACCTTATGCATAAATTCCCCGTTCTCTTACCTCCACACTGAATGGTCCCTCTTTGTTTTCTTGAGATCGCCATTGTGGTGGTTAGGCTGTCTTCAACGAATTAAATAATATTAATTATAATCAATAATAATAATGATAATAATAAAATAACAATAATAATAATCATAATAATAACAATAATGTGTAAATTTTTGTGATGGGCCGTCTATGTTTACGAATAAATTTTGATGTGTTTATTTAGATGAAATATTGTTTTGAGCTTCACATGTACGCAACTACAAAGTAAACTTTGTACACATGTAACGCTGCGTAGAGCTTGTGTTGTATGAATATATATAAAAAAAACATTTTCTCGCAACTGAAAAACGAAAAACTATTTTTTTTGTGATGGAAAAAGAAAATTTTTGGAAAAAAAATCGGACAAAAAAAATTCGAATTTTTTATTAATTAAGGATGGATGTCGTCATTAGTTAAGTACATATAAATAACTTAGGAAATACACAATTAACTCAATCAATAATGCCGGCCTAACTGCGGTTATCAATTATGTTTATGGTTATCACGTATTATTTTAATTATTATTATTTATATCAACTAATAAATTAATATATAAATTTATTAATTGCCTACATCAATTAATAAATGTATTAATTAACTATATCAATTAATATATTTATTAATTACCTACATCAATTAATAAATGTATTAATTACCTATATCAATTAATAAATGTATTGATTAACTATATCAATTAATACATTTATTAATCAACTATATCAATTAATAAATTATTACCACGCCTGACGCCACGTAATTATTATCAAAATAATTATAATCGATGTCGAGCGGCACGATTAACTAATCCTAATTAATTAATTATTATGAAATTAACTAAATTGCATATCGTCAAAATAATTGAGTATAAATTTGAGCATTTCAATTAACTGAAAACATTGCCACTTAATTGACAAAATAATTTATTAATGGAATAATTAACTAATTTAGCGAATTAAAAACTCAGCTAATTATCCATTAATAAATTAATCGACCAAAAATTAAAAAAAATATCTCTATTTCCATGCCACAAAAAACGAAATATTTTCATTCCGAAATTCCATTTTGAATATTCTGTATTTGATGAACTCAAAAAATTGTATTTTCAAGATTGTGCGAGGTTGGGGGGAACGATCTTTTTTTCAACTTTTGACCACAATTGATTACACTGAAGTTCTTTGATTGTTTAAATTATTTTCGTTGTTTAAATGATTATTGGTTAAATCATTTTGATGGTTAAAATTGTTGTAATAATTTAAATTGTTTAACTTGATTAAATTGTTTTAAAGCACTTTGACCGCTATGGGTTAAACCGAAGTTCAACATTCAACTCCAACACAAAGTCAACTGCAGCGCGCGATGTTGAAAACAGCAAACATGAACTGGATCGTGCCTTCATTTAGCTTTGATTAAGTATTTATGGAAATTGTGTTTGTGACTACTGGTCGGTCTGCAGCGTTGTGAAAATCCCTCCGTGTACCACCGGTGGGTCACGTCGCGGTTAAAGTGTAAAGATTTCCACAATGTTACAAAGATTGCTATAATATTTCACTGATTGCCACATTATTACAGAGATTGCTAATTATAATAAGAATTGCACATTATAGCATGGATTGCAATATTCACTATACACAATACGGAATAGCAACAAACGTGTATGGGATAAGTCTTCAAATATCACTGAGCCATACCTCGGTTATACGGACAAAAAGTGGGGGAAACAAACCCTGTCCGAAAGTCCCGATTGTCCGAAGCGTCCGACAGATACATATATGGAATGAAATGTATATCACTGGTACAAAAAGTCAATAATTGGGCGATAATTAGGGCGAAGCTATGAATACCGTTGTCCAATATCGTAATATCGTTGTCCAATATCGTAATACCGTTGTCCAATATCGTAATATTGTTGTCCAATATCGTAATATCGTTGTCCAATGTCGTAATATCGTTGTCCAATATCGTAATATTGTTGTCCAATATCGTAATATCGTTGTCCAATATCGTAATACCGTTGTCCAATATCGTAATATCGTTGTCCAATATCGTAATATCGTTGTCCAATATCGTAATATTGTTGTCCAATATCGTAATATCGTTGTCCAATGTCGTAATACCGTTGTCCAATATCGTAATATCGTTGTCCAATATCGTAATATCGTTGTCCAATATCGTAATATTGTTGTCCAATATCGTAATATCGTTGTCCAATATCGTAATACCGTTGTCCAATATCGTAATATCGTTGTCCAATATCGTAATATTGTTGTCCAATATCGTAATATCGTTGTCCAATATCGTAATACCGTTGTCCAATATCGTAATATTGTTGTCCAATATCGTAATATCGTTGTCCAATGTCGTAATATCGTTGTCCAATATCGTAATACCGTTGTCCAATATCGTAATATCGTTGTCCAATATCGTAATATTGTTGTCCAATATCGTAATATCGTTGTCCAATATCGTAATATTGTTGTCCAATATCGTAATATCGTTGTCCAATATCGTAATATCGTTGTCCAATGTCGTAATATCGTTGTCCAATATCGTAATATTGTTGTCCAATATCGTAATATCGTTGTCCAATATCGTAATACCGTTGTCCAATATCGAAATACCGTTGTCCAATATCGTAATATCGTTGTCCAATATCGTAATATCGTTGTCCAATATCGTAATACCGTTGTCCAATATCGTAATACCGTTGTCCAATATCGTAATACCGTTGTCCAATATCGTAATACTGTTGTCCAATATCGTAATACCGTTGTCCAATATCGTAATATCGTCCGCCACCTAGCGGTCAGTTTTGGAACTAACGAACTTTGTCCGCAGTGACATTTTGTCCGTAGTAATTGTCCGTACAAGCGAGGTATGGATGAACATACAACATATGCGGGGCACGGGCAGCCGCTTCTCAATGCATTTACAGGATTACAAGTGCATCGCCTAATTGCAATTACTTTTAAAATTAATTAGTCGGTGCGCGAGGTCTGTTTAGCTGAAAAAATTTCGAAAAATTTGCAGAATTAAAAAAAAAAAATAAAAATTTTGACGACTTGTTCAGAATTATGTAATATAAATCATATAATTAGAAATATGTAATATAAAAACAAAGCTTTACTTCGTTTTGTTTTTCTATGTAAGGTATTGATTCTTTCTAGCCAATTAGCGCCGCAATTAGAGAGTTTCCTCATCAGTTAATCAATTATTAACAGGAACATTCGCTAATTATGTTCGGGTATAATAGAAAATTGCAATTAATTAGATGTCTTGTTCAGTAATATGTAGCTGATGTGCCATATTTTTGGCCAAAACAAATCACCGGGAAATTTGGCACAAAATCCGTTAGGTTTTGAAATTTTTGCAAAAAAAAAATCAACTAAGAAATTTGTTTACAGACACAATTTCTCCAAAATAAATAAAAAAACAAAAAGGAGAGCTTTTTGTTGATATTAAAAATTAAATTTTTTTAATTATCATCTGCATCGCTATTTATTTACTAAGTAATTTATTCATTTATTAGTATATGGCACCGGAGATTTCCACATCATTCTTCAAATGATAATAATAGTAAATTCTTTTTTTCTAATTCTCATACATCATTTTCAATTTCGCATCATATTGATTTAAGGCCATATCAGCAAAACTTAATGGTCATGACATGTCCATCACTATGAGTATTCATACCTAAATCACGTATAAATATTTCATTAAATAACTACTAAGCTCAACCGTTAATTTCAATAAATCTACTTGATTCTCAATAAAATTTTGTATAAAAATCTACAACACGCGGGTGTCTTGTATTAGTATTATTCTTCTTCTCTGCGACTAACTTGAATCAAATTTCTATCATATGTCATAGTTTCTAATATTTATTTTCGACCTCATATATTTATTTTCGGCTTTTTATATTTATTTTTGTGACGCCATAATGACGTCATCGAAAAAGCTTTAGTCTTTATAGACGGTTTTTTGATCGAGCGTGATCCGTTTTCTATGACACCTCCGCTCGTTTTCTATGCATTCACCCCGTTTTCTATGATTCTTATCCATGCTTTTGTTGAATCTTTCCGTTTTCTATGATTCTTCTCATTTTTATGTGATTCTTCCCAGTTTCTATGATTCTTCTCCGTTTTCTCTGCTCCAGGTATCGTTTTTCTGCGCCTCCAGTCCATTTTTATGAATGTAAAAAAAGGACGTAGAACATTTCTGTAGCACATTTTTGTCTTGCCCTCACACCGTCACCGGCGTCTTCCTTTTCGACCTAATCCTGCGCAAAAAAAATTTCCTTATTTAAATGGCAAAAAAAATTTTTTTTTTTATAAAATGTTTCATTTTGAATCAAGGGTGCGGCAGTCAATCCTGCATTTCAGGCTTTCATAGTCTTCTCAAAAATGCAGCGTTGACTGCCGCACCCTGTTCTATGAAATATATTCTGAATAAATTAGAGAATAGATGACTTCTCTAAGGAATATTCTACATAATTATAAAAAATATTTTTGTATCAAAAAAGGCCGCGTACTATCATAAGCATTGCACGTAAATAATCTACAGCTGAATGGAGATTTTAGAATATAATACAAAGTCGTGGCAAATTATTGATTGCAAAGTGAATGCATAAAAAAATGATGTGTACTTCAGATTCACCATGTACATATGTTTAATACATAACTTCTATATTTTGTTATATAAGCGGAATTTAAATATACAGTATTGCTCTAACCGTCCAACAGACGACTCCAACCGTCCATCTGACAGCCCTAAACGTCGAATTAGCCACCATAACCGACCAACTGACGTCTTTAACCGTCTAATGGATAGAATTAACCGCCCAACTGATGACTCTAACCGTCCAACTGACGGCTGTACAACTGACGGCCGTAACTGTCCAGCTCAAGTCTGAAATAACCGTAAAACCAGCAGATATAACCGTCCAACTGATGGCTGTACAACTAACGGCCGTAACCGTCAACCTCACGGCCGTAACCGTCTACCTCACGGCCGTAACCGTCTACCTCACGGCTGTAACCGTCTACCTCACGGCCGTAACCGTCTACCTCACGGCCGTAACCGTCTACCTCACGGCCGTAACCGTCTACCTCACGGCCGTAACCGTCTACCTCACGGCCGTAACCGTCTACCTCAAGGTCGTAACCGTCTACCTCACGGTCGTAACCGTCTACCTCTCGGTCGTAACCGTCTACCTCACGGTCGTAACCGTCTACCTCACGGTCGTAACCGTCTACCTCACGGTCGTAACCGTCTACTTCACGGCCGTAACGGTCTACCTCACGGCCGTAACCGTTTACCTCACAGTCGTAACCGTCTACCTCACGGCCGTAACCGTCTACCTCACGGTCGTAACCGTCTACTTCACGGCCGTAACCGTCTACCTCACAGTCGTAACCGTCTACCTCACAGTCGTAACCGTCTACTTCACGGCCGTAACCGTCTACCTCACGGCCGTAACCGTCTACCTCAAGGTCGTAACCGTCTACCTCAGGGTCGTAACCGTCTACCTCACGGCCGTAACCGTCTACCTTACGGCTGTAACCATACAATCGGCGGATATAACCGTGAAACTGACGGCCGTAACCGACCAACTGCCACCTCTAACCGTCCACAGCCCCACCTGACAGCAGCCGTACGCGACACGCTGCACGCCGTAACCGTCATAGGGCGGCCGTCGCAGGGCAGGACGGCTGTGTGGCGCGACCAGGCCGTACCTGAGGTGAGGGGGGGGGGCGTTACGGCCGTTGTGGGGGTGAGGGTCATATATATTTATAAATAACTGTCTATTTATAGTCTATTAAATTAATTTCAAATTATTTTTTAGCGGTCGTTACGGCCGTTACGACTGGCGGTCGTTACGGCCGTTATGGGGGTGGAAGTTATGCATATATATATATATATGTTTATTTATGTGACTATTTGTTACCTATTTATTGAAATTTCAATATTTCTATGCCCTTTTTGCATAGATTCCGCGCTCCCTCAACTCGATACTAAATGGTACCTTCCTCTTTCCTCGCTTTGAATCGCCTATGTGGTGGAGAGTGAGGCTGGAACTGACTAACAAGAATTTAATCTAATAATTAAATTTCTCACGGTTTTATATTTTTGTCCTTTGATTCATTTTATATTCATTGATTTTGTGTTTATTTATCATATTTTGTTAATTTGTTTGTTCTTTTGTTTGTTTGTTAATTTTTTGTCGCACTATATGTATTAAAAATTATATATTAAAACTATGCAATAAAAATTATGTATCGTAAACTATGCATTGAAAATCATAAACTATTTATTTTAAATTATACATTTCGAATTCTATTTTCTGAATTATACATTGTAAATTATTCAGTACAAATTAGATTATATATTGTAAATTATTCAGTACAAATTAGATTATATATTGTAAATTATTCAGTACAAATTAGATTATATATTGTAAATTATTCAGTACAAATTAGATTATATATTATAAATTATTCAGTACAAATTATCAATTGTTGACTATGCACATAGGTATATAGATTATATATTCTTACATAGGTATATGAATTATATATTGTTGGTTCAAATCCTTTGCCACTAAAGCCCTTTTTATTACCCCCTCCCTCCCTCTCCTCATCCCCATTCTCCTCCCCAACTATTTTTTCCTCCTCCGTAACTTATTACTCTATATACTACACTACACATTATTATACTACACTTTAAATGTCATGCATTATAAACTATACATTGAAAATTATGTATTATAATTTTATATTATACATTTCAAATTCTATTTTATGAATTATATACTGTAAATTATGAGCTACAAGTTCTATATTCTGAATTATAGATTGTAAATTAGTCCGGATAAATTATATAATGTAGACCCTGCACTCATCCCCATCCTCCTCCCCGACTTATTACTTTCTTCTTTCTTCCCTTACCCTCATCCCTTCTCTCTTCCCCCCCCCCCCCCCCCTACCCCCTTCACATCCTCCAAACTAACATATGCAAATCATATAGACACCTAAGCCTACGTATATGCTACTAACTATCTAGAATTATGAATGAAAATACATGGGACTTTTTGTAACTGCTGGGCCAGCGTGTCGAAAGTTACTGTCGTTATTAAATTGATAGTTCAGAATTGTCTATGACATATTCCTTAATTAAAATTCATAAGTCCCATTCTCTAAATATTCATGCAAATTACTATAATCAATTTTTTTAGGTAAGCAAAGTACTGTAATCATCGCTTTTAGTTAAGAAAATTACTGCGCTCATCGCTTTTAGTTAAGTAAATCAAGTTCGATGATACCAGAGCAAAGAAGAGTTAGGTTTTTCGACCCGCCTAAAAACTGGAAAATAACTTTGAAGATGCTTAACAAAGCATTAAAGATGCAGACATAGGAGCCTCTGACATACCTCCAACGGACTCCGTTCTTTCAGTCTCATGGTACGGATTCGAATTTCTTGCGTCCGATTTTTCGTCCCCCTCTTCTTCGATGTGCAGAGGTTCGTTGTAGTTGTTGAATTCGAAACCAACAACCGCTGAGTTGATGGGACTCAATTCTGCAGTAGACGACGCATCAACTTCTTTTCTACCTTCTTCCGTTGGCCAAGATTTACTAGATGCCTCTTTTCTGTCAGATGTGCAGTCTTCACTTTCCTCATTCTGCTCTAATTTTCCGGTTGAATTTTCGTCTGTTTCAACTATATCCTCATGAACTTTGTTAGATGAACCATCGAGTTTTGTAGACTCCAGAGAAAGCACAATTGGATCGCGCAACATCCTGGTGTGCTGGTGTGGTTCTCCAGTTCCATATCGGCGTGATGTTGACGAGTCCGGAATTTTATTCTGGGTGTCGACGTATTTTTTGAAAGATTTGTCCGAGTTTTCTGGTTTTTGGTACGCACGGCCGGTTGAATTCGACTCGTTTTCATCAATTCCGCCACTTTCTGCTGCGTTGGTGAACACGTGATATTCTTCAAGTTGATTGGAATCGTTTTGGTTATAATCGATTTCGGATTTGGATGCATATAGATCATCGTTCGAAGATGATCCCAAGTATTTTGCTCTCTCTCTTTTCAACGCCAGCTCGCGTTTCTTCAAAGGCTTTGCATGCTTTTGCAAGTCTTCGTGTTCTTTTTCCCTTTGTTTACTGGTACGTTGCGGGCTGTCCTCTGTTGGTCCAAGTTTAGGACCAGATTGGTCTCGGTTGACATTGTCTTCAGTTTCACCGCTCTCATCTTCAGTTTTAATGTAGAATTTGGACTTTGGTTTCAACTTGCTCATCCTTGGTTGAATTTCTGGCGGTGACTTGGGTAATCCGTTGGTCATTGGAGCTGTTGGATTACCGTGATTTCTGTCCACCGTCTCTGGCTGGGATTCCATCGCCGAGTGATCAAGACTATCATGGTCGAACGTATCTTTTAAATCTTCTTTTTGGATTAATAATTCATCACCAGGACTGGAACATTTCCGAACAGGGGATCCCCGCCGTGCAGGACGAATGGGAGACGTTTTGCGAGGGGGAGGAGTAGGATAAGAATCTTGGTTTTCAAAAATAGGCGATGATTCTAAAACTTGAGGAGTAGGTGACGTCTTGCTCGGTCTAGGTGATACTTTCCGACCCTGAGGAGTTGAAGCTCTTGGCTTAAGAATAGGTGATATTCTTCTAGCAGGTCGAGCGGGAGATTCTTTTCGAGGCTTTCGGGTGAGTGAGGCTTTTGGGGTAGGTTCAGCAGGGGAATTCTTCCGAACTCGTTGACTTGTGTTGAATTCTGGGGAATTCAACCGACGGTGGGAAGAGGAAGGAGGTTTAGTAGGCATTCCTCTGCCGTGGGGGTGAGGCTTGCGATCAGATCTGACGAGTCTCACCTGCACGAAGTTAGTTGGTCAGTAAGCAAGAGAAGCTTTTGTCTGCATTAGTTGGACTCTTTGAACACGTTGACCACGCATTGCTGCTACGTATGTGTACCACATGGTAAATTACTCATTTATGTACGAGAAATAAATGAAGAGCATTTCAATTATTTCACTACCTTCATTTGCAATAAATGGTGGCGCACAAGATAAAATGTTATAGAGCAACTATATTTATCAAGTTTATGAGTAAGGATGAAAATTTAACCCAGAAGTAAAGACTGTTTTTCAATTCTGAAACTTCCAACCTAACCAAATCAACTGTAGCAACCGTGCGAGCGTAATCAACGTGTTAAAAGTTACTAATTAAGTGAGCTACTCGAATTAAAAGTTAAGTGAGCTACTCGAATTAAAAGTTACTAATTAAGTGAGCTACTGCCGCACTTATTTGTTATGTACTTTGTAAATTTGTTAATGTTTTTCACTTGGCGTTTCAGGTGTTAAAAAGACGGCAGTTATGAGAGGGGAATCATGTCAACGACACAGATCTAGACTGCGAAATACTTGTAAACTCTACCTGCAACTCATGATTTTAGTTAAGTTAAACATGTTGCCTGTCAAGGGAAGTAACCAATATTGAAAATTGCTATCATTTGCTAGATCGTGCCTTCATTTAGCTTTAACTTAGTATTATGAAAATTGAGTTTGTGACTACTGGTCGGGCAGCAGCATAATGACAATATATTTCCTCAGTGACCACCGGTGGGTCACGCCGCCGGGCCCGTATCCTAGCGCCATCTGGTGGACGGCGCGTGACAACATCAGGAGGTTGAAAAGGTCAGTACCTAGTATTCTAATGAACTTTTTTCTAATGTTTCACGGTGCCAAGCCGGTACACTCGGTCGTAAAAGTTTACATGTCGTTTTGACTACCCTTCAAGCTGATTTTTGCGGTAACAATTTTCAATTTTTTGTTTTTTTGAAGAAATTTTGAGTAGGGCATTGCAATGTTGCCAGATGCTGCCATTGCGGTGTTGCCAGATGCCGGCATTGCGGTGGTGCCAGATGCCGGCATTACTGTGTTGCCAGATGCTGTGTTTGCGGGTAGGGTAAATCTGTTTTTTGGGTGAAATCTGATATTTTTTTTTGGTGTGAATCTAATCGTTTGGGGTGAATCTAGTTTTTGGGGTGAACTTAGCATTTTGTATGAGTGAATTTGATTTTTATTAGGCGAATTTGACTATATTAGGTGAGACTGACTTTATTGCGATGATCTGCCTTGTTTATAGGGTGAATTTGACCTATTTATTAGTTTAAATTTGACTTTTTCTTGGGTGATTTTGACCTTTTCATAGGGTGAATATGACTTTGAATTGGGAAAATTCGACTTTTATTTGACGAATCTGACTATTTTTCAGTTCACTGATATTTAGGAAGGCTATAAAACTTTTTTGTTAAATAGGTTTCAAATATACCGTGAAGGTTACGTATTGATATGTACTTAGCGTGCTAGAAAACTAGTTTGTCTAAGTTGTTATTGGTCTTTACTTGTTAAACTAAAGTTAAATCTACTTTAACTCGCTTAAAGTTCGAATTTAACTACCCTAGAAACGTGCAAAAGATGTGAGAAAGTTACGAGTACAAAACAATTAGTGAATTATCTCTCCTTCTGGGGAGAGGAAAACCAAAACCATGCATGGGCATCGATGCGGTTCAATTTGGACTCACTTCGGTTTTGTCCTGACGTTTTTGGTCCGTCCGAACCCCACTGGAGACCTCTTTTCTTCTGCTCTCCTTTTCGGATTTTGGTCTCGAAGACGTCGACTTGGTAGGCTGGTCGACTGATCTTCCTTCGGCCTTCTTCCTACGATCCCCACTGCTGCAGTTCTTCAATTTTTCCCTTTGTTCATCAATTCTTTCGTTCTGGTGATGATGATTAGGCTTGGGATCCTTTGGTGATTGTTTTTCGGACTTGTTGCTTCGTTTCGAGTAGTGTTGGTTCTCAGTTTCGGTCGTCCCTTCACTTCTTGAAGCTTCGTGCTTCTTTGATTTGTGGTTTTTGGATTCTTCCCGACTATCCGTTTTGGATTGGAATGTTTTGTGCTGCGCCTCTTCACGCTTCCCGTACTTGAGATCACGATCCAATTTCTCTCTCCTCGGCCTGCTATCCGATGGATCTTTTTCAGTTTTCTCGCGTCTGGACCTGCCATCTCGATCCGGTGGATCCTTTTCAGTCGAGTTCCATCGTGGACGACCCTCAGACCGGGACCGCTTCTGTAACTCAGCTCTGCGTTCATCGTAGTTACGACGGCGCATCGAACGTCTATGCCGCTCCAAATGGTCGCTTTTGGACACACCGAAGAGGTCCTCATCTTCCCGGTACCTTTGTCTGTTCAAGTCAACGCCATCTTTCGACGGAGTTCGGAACTTCTCCGTTGTTTCCTTCACTAACTTCTCGCCCCATTTGTAGGTGGTTACTTTGACCCGTCGTTCCCCTTCTTTAGGTCTGTGCTGTTTTTCTTGCTGGTGCGAATCCCTGGCGCGACTTCGGTCTGGAATCCCCATGTATCGATCGGCAGATATGTGCCGGTAGGCAGCCTTAGACCTGTCCGTTGGTCTCGACCGTTCCCGCCGAGGAATCATGATGCCCGAAGAAGCTATGGGGTCGATGTGGGTGTAGTCAGGCTCTCGAGTGTGTTGTTGGGCCTTGGAGTGTGAGTAGATACGTTCATTTTCTGATACGTCATTGTTGTACAGCGACGAATCTCGGGTATGAGAGTAACTTCTGTGCCTGGAGATATTTTGGGATCCTTTCCTCGAGCGTAACACGTTTGTGTCATCGGCTGATACAGGCGTCTCCTTCGATTCTTCTTTGGCGCCGTCTAGCTCCATTCCAAAGTGGAAAGATTTCCTTTTTGGTGCAACTGGAGGCAGTTCATTTCGATCAGTTTCGGTTTTCTTGGTCTGCGTTTCGTAGTTTTCTAAGTACGACGAGTGTTTGGATTGTTGGTCCAACACAAACCTCGATTTCCGTGGCGGAGGTGCAGGAGTGGGATCTTCAACTGTAGTTTCTTCTTGAGGCTTACCAAACCTCTGGGTTTTCCCAGTGTAGGTTGGGTCGTCCACAGCACTTCGAGGGGATACAAGTGGGGTCGTGTTACACGATGTCGATTGTGAAGGAGTTTCACCTATGATTTGGGTGAGTCGTACGGGAGGGGTTCTACGATCCAAATAACTCGGTAAGTCCTTCAAGTAATCTCTTTCTTCGTTTTTACCAAGTTTACTGGGGGACAGAAACTTCCATGAGCTCGTGTACAAGGGGATCTTTTCTTCATTCCACGCGTCAGTTTTAGCGGGTTTCTCTTTCTTGAAAACCGCTGAGGCTTCTTGGAACCGATACTTGCGCTCGAGATCTGCTAAACTCGAGGCCGAGTTCGAGTTGACGATGCTCGAGTCAAGTTTCTCAGGCGTAGTTTCTCTCAGAGATCGCCTCAACGCCGAGTATTTTTGGGCTCGGTAGTAGTCTGGAGATGAGTCCAGACTCGATTTCGCGATGGTTGGGCTTTTCTTCAAAAGACTACTCGAAGAGTGGGACTTTTGTTCGTGGGTTTCAGTTGCCTCGCTGGTGTGGGTCCACTTGGGACTTCTGTTTCGTTGTCGAGGGGAAACTTTCGATCTCGCGATATCTTTGGACCTCTCGATGCTGATTAGTTTCACTGTCGACGGCTTGATAAAGCCGTGCTCTTTAAACAAGAGCTCAGTTTCGAAACGGTCGCTTTTGGTTTTCACGTACACGGGATTATTTGGTGCGTGTGTTTCGTTGGCTTTCGAAGAATTCAAGTTAGAACGCACGTCTGCGTATAGGGACTCTTCAGATACTCTGTTACTTTCGCCTTCCTTCTGCTGGATGCTCTTCACCATGTTGGGTGACTTCATTCCGTCCAGTTCTGTGTTGCCGCCTGAAGGAATCCTTGTGAAGACGATATCGTCTGCTCCATCCACGGTGCCCATAATATCTGTCTTTTTGCTTGCAAAAATGGACTTCAGGCCACCTGCTGGAAACTTGACTATATCTTTTATCATAGACGCCACTGGTTTGGCAGACATGCTTCTATTGAGACGATTGTTCTCTTCTTCGTCGAGGTTCTTTCGTTGGATTCTCTCCCATTCTTGAAGAGAAGGGTTGGGTCCGTCTCTGTAATACACGGTGCGGGAAGTTTCCGTAGAGCTCGCTTTCCTTCCTGAGCTACTCGTGGAATTACCGTCTGGTAAATCGTAAAGTTTTATCAACGCTTGTTTCCCTGATTTTATTTTCAACAATTCCTCTTCGTTTCGGAGTCGTGTGGATTCTCGCAAACTTCTTCTGGTGTGAAGAAATTCTTTGGAGTTGAAGCCATTACCTTCCTGGCCTTCCGAAAACGCCTTTCGGCTTTCCAGGCTCAAGCTTTTCTCTTTACTTGTTAGTTCTGTGGCTTCGTTCTCATTTTTGTAGGAAGAGGCGAGCTGTCGGTGTTTGTTGGAGAAAACGTCGTTTTTTTCTGTAAAGTTTTGTGTTATTTGACTTCTCAGCAGTTCTACCCGAGAGCTCCGATCTTCGTTGGTAGAATTTGCGAGTTTACCGAAAAGGGACTTCGGCTTCAACAGCCTTCGTTCACTGATCGGAACACAATTTTGACCTTCCACTCGTTCGTCATCGGAGTTTCCGTCGCTTTGTTCGTTTTCCTGATCGTCTTTGAACGTGAATATCTTCCGGGGAGAGGGTTTCATCTCCAGCTCCGCAGATATCTTGGAAACGAATCTCGGTGACAAAATGGGCTCAAATTTTGGCGTTTCCACATCCAACGTTGATGTGACGGGCTTATTTTCTCGAAAAATTTGCCCTCCTGTGGTATTATTTTCTGCTTCTTTAGCACCGTATATCGTGGATTTTTGAATTGAAGTTCGTGGAAGAGGAACTGGCGCTTTTCTTGCTTCGTTCTCGTTTCCGGAATCGGCCGCTTGGTTTCTCGTTGCTGTAGTGGACGATGGTCCCGGAATGAAGAATTGGTGCTTTTGGTTTGTTGTTTTGGGGTCGGAAGAATCTTCCCCACTAAGCTCGAAGTTTACACGGGCTGGGCTAGGGGATCTGCGGCTTTTCGGGAGACTCTCGATATCTGCCGGAAAAATTGCAAGTTAATACTCAGTGTTCCGCTTTTAAAATGAGAACGAGAAATACTGTTTTCAACTTAGTTTGTCAGTTTGTCTGCAGTATAATTACATAGTTTTACGGTTGTCAGTGTTTTCGCAGAACAAATTAATAGTTATGCGGGAGTTAAAAGATTAGTTTCATTTTGATTATCATATTTTAGTAAAAAGTAGCGGTTATCCTATCACAAAACTCGCTTAGTGAAGGCTTAACTTGTGCTTGGTGGGTTATGTCGACCATCGAATTTAAAAAAAAAAAAAAAAAAGTTCAAGTCAAACGATAAATTTCAAAATAATAATAATAATAATAATAATAATAATGTACAATCGGATTCAGATACTTTTTCTTCAATGGAAAAAAAGAAGTTTTGCGTTGTTAAAATTAAAATTTTACTCTTCGTGTCCCACGGAAATCATGGATTGCTCAGCAATCGCTTGCAGGAACAAACTGAAATCTTCTGTGCTCTAATTAAAAATATTACTCTTTATGCCCCACCAAAATTGCAAGTTAACCCTTTAATGACCAACGTCATTTTTGAAGAATATTAAGAAATTTCTCACATCGTTCCTATATTATCAATGCTTTGATGAAAATGTCACACCTTACAGATAATATTATGATAATATAATTATATAAGGGAAATCCTTACAAAGTAAAGAATTATAAATGCTTTGATGAAAAGTTCAAACCTTACACGGTTTCATGAATGATAATATAATTATTTAGTGAAAATTATAATATTTCCTAATAAAATAGAACAATTTAGCCGTTACTGGGTTGAGGAGACGGTCTAAGTAAAAAATCCGAGCGTAGACGGTCCCCTTAATTGAGCCATCGCTTGCAGAAACAGAATCATTCTTTTGAAAATAAATAAAGAAACGTTACATTTTGGACGGAGAATTTAGTGAAGCATAACAGCAACCATTATGGAGGCTCTTTAGTTATTAACTTTAGTTATTAACACGTTGACTGCTATAGGTTAAGCTGAACTTCAAAATTCAATTCAAGTTAAAGTTAATTTTAGAAAACACTTTTTAAAATAACGAACATTACTGTTAATAGATCAAGCCTTAACACATTGACTGCGATACGACCCACCGGTGGGTCGTGGTTAGGTTTTTCCTGCTGCGAAACGACCCATCGATGGGTCGTTTTGAAAAATTCTAACAACCTTTCTAAAGTAATGGTATTTAACAGGCCCGGTTAATGTTTGATATTTACAGATTTGGTTATCACTTTTGACTTTAAATTTTATTTGAATATTGAACTTCTGTTTAACCTATCGCAGTTAACGTGTTAATTTAGTTTTCGTGCCTTTAAGTGTTTATGAAAATTGAGTCAGTGACTACTGGTCAGTCAGCTGCATTGTGAAAATCCCCTCCGTGTACCACCGGTGGGTCACATCGCAGTCAACGTGTTCAATGGAAATCAAAACATTTGTCCGAATTTTTTTTTCCTTTTGTAAGTTTTATAAATAGAGATCAATGATGATTGCACCGATATGTTAAAGCATCGTTAGCCAGTCGCGGTTTTAACACTTAGATCGCATCGTGTGACACCGGTGGTACACGGAGAGGATTTTCAAAATGCTGCTGACCGACGAATAGTCAAAATCAATTTTCATGAGTACTAAATCAAAGTTTAATGAAGGCAAGTTAAGTTAATGTTCATTTTCAAAATTCCTAGCTACAATTGACCTTGAATTTGATATGAATATTGAACTTCAGTTCAACCAATTGCTGTAGAAGTTTATTCAAGTTTAGCACAACTCAGGGTAAATGTTGAGGATTTGTCAGTCTTCGATTTTCTACATTTCGGTGCCTAATCATAGTTAATTAGATGTAAATAAACAACTTTTGTTCTATGCACTTTCCGTCGTAAATGAGTATTTTACGAGTTATAGCGGTAAGTTTAGTTTCGTATTTGATGACAAATGCGCTCGAATAAACAGCTACTCATCTATTTTCGAATTTTTTTTGCTTGAATCATGGTAATAACATCGAAATAAACAACTTTTATTCCATACACTTTTTGCGTCAAATGAGTATTTTACGAGTTAACGCGGTAGGTTTTATTTTTTGCGCGATTGAGCTATTGGAGTACGTTTGAATACTTCGTAATTTATTATTAGCTCACCCCGCGGAGCTTTCAGTGCCTGAATCCATTTCTAGGATCTTTTGGTTAATAACACAATAGAAATTATCTCCCAAAAATAACGAATTATAGCGGTATGTTAATTTTTGTCTTAGATGGCTGGAACGGGCTTGACCATTTGAGCGCGTCGGAAGCGAGCGTCCATTGTAGTGTTACCATATGATGCGCTCGATGAATTACTTCCCGCTTCAAACACTTGAGTTGCGGTAACTAATTTACCGCTATAACTCGTAAAATAGTCATTTACGACGGAAAGTCCATGGAAAAAACTTGTTTATTTCGATCTAATGAACTATGTTTAGGCACCTTAAAGTGGAAAATCGAGGACTGAAAAATCCTCAACATATACCCAACTCAGATAATGTTTGCTCTTTTCAAAATTATCAGTTATAATTGACATTAAATTTAAGATGATCGTTGAACTTCACTTTAACCCCTCGCAGTCAGCGTGCTAGCATGGACCGTACATACTTACCAGGCTGGAACTGCCACACAATATTAGTTAGTTCGTCGTCGGCAAGGTTAGGTTTAGGCGGCGAGGGGGGTGGGGTCTGTCCATGTCGTACGTCAGCCTCCTCTTTGTGCAGTTGTCGTTCGTCAGCCTCCTCTTTGTGCAGTTGTCGTACGTCAGCCTCCTCTTTGTGCAGTTGTCGTACGAGTTGTCGTGCGTCAGTCTCCACTTTGATCGGTTGTCGTACGTCAGCCTCCTCTTTGTGCAGTTGTCGTACGTCAGCCTCCTCTTTGTGCAGTTTTCGTACGTCACACTTCGCTTTGTTTGGTTGTCGAACGTCAGACTCCTCTTTGTGAAGTTTTCGTACGTCAGCCTCTTTGTGCAGTTGTCGTACGTCAGCCGCCTCTTTGTGCAGTTTTCGTACGTCACACTTCGCTTTGTTTGGTTGTCGAACGTCAGACTCCTCTTTGTGAAGTTTTCGTACGTCAGCCTCTTTGTGCAGTTGTCGTACTTTTTTGAGCGGTAGAGGAGGCGGTTTGTCGTCTTTCGGTAAAAGGGACGAGATTTTGGTGGGAATGGGAGGAGGTCTATCGATCATTTCAAAATCGTCTTGCGGAGCTGCGGTGAATAAACTTCCGTTGTCTGTAACAGTACTCAAAGACTCGCCTTCTACAATGAACACGTCACAGGCAGTTCCTCTTTCTTGCGAGGAACTTTCAGTTTCTGCTTTGTTTTCCGGTTGTAGGGTGGCACATTTCTGATTGATTTGATCCACAGAGGTTTCATCGAAGTTTGAAAGTGAAAACGTATTATCAATTGTCCCATCTTCCAGATATATTGTTTCTGGAGGAATTATTGCATTGTTGAGCGTTATTTCATTTTCCGGCGCAATCGTCACTTCCTCTGAGTCGGTTCTCTGCGTTTCGTCCACATGAACGTTCACTTGGATTTCTTCGTTAACGTCGGAACGGTTATTCGAACTTTCGTGGCTTGAGTTAACCCTTGTGGCATGGGATAGTGAACTACCCGTTGAGAAGGACGTTGACGAATCTGAAATTGTCAACAAGGTTGAGTTTTCTGATGATTTTGGGGCTGTTTCTTCGGTCGAACCGCTATCAACACTTGAGGCATAGGTTTCTACAACCCTCGGTGGCGCATGACACTCCGTATCTGTGATAGACGATGGTGAATCGCTGCCAAAAACGTCGACGTACGATACGCTTTTGCCACTGAAATCAACTATCGTACCTTTAGAAGGCATGACGATGCTTTCTAAACCCATTTCTGATGCCGGTTCGTACATCAGTGAAATCTGTATCGTGGTAGTCCTATTGTCAGGTCCTGAATGAAATTTAACAGAACATTCTTTGTCGCTTTGTCCGTTCGTAGTTGTCATATTGTTGTTGGGTTCTGGGCTGTCTATGACCGATTTTGAGTTAGGTTGGAGCGGAATATTTGGGTTGTTAATGTCCTTTTCTTTTCGTATTTTAAACAATGAACCGTCCGATTCCCCAGCGTTGAAATCAGTGCAGTTTTCTGTATCCCCTGAACAAGAATCATCGCTCGTGTTTTGATGTCCGTTCGTTGATATACTGCTTTCAACGCTGAAATCATTAAAATCAACGACTATTCCACTGTCGGCTTGATTGATGCAATGAAAAAACGAACCTTCATCCTCATCTTCATCGGACTCACAACCCTTCTGCAGCTCGGGTTCTTTTCCTTCAAACGGTTCACTGTCACTTTCATTTACTTCGTTTTGATTCATATCGTCATTAACTTCTGACTTTCTGGTATCGGACTCGTTTGTTGGTCCGTAAACATTGACCTCTGTGGGCACGCTGAAGGCTTCTGAGCTTTCCTGAGTATCAAACTCTGGCAAAATTCCTCGTGCTTTATTAGAGTGCTGCTCATTTGGATCATCAGGATAGGTTTCTTTGAATTCCAGCCGAAAAAATGCTGCAGATGATTTTTCTACCTCGTTGTCGGTTGCCTGGTCCACGTACTGTTGCCACGGTTGATTTTTTTCTTTTGTAGCATTCTTTTCCGGTGAAGCCCTGCTGTCTTCTGCTTCGCTAACGTTTTCAAAGTCCTCGAGTCGTTCAGTTTGTTCGTCTTGTGTGGCTTCTGAAAGTAAGCTCTCGACCGGCTGTGTTTCTTTGGGCGTACCATCAGAAGCTGTTTTTAATTTTAAGGGTTCCGTTTCTTCTTTAAGTTTGGCCGCTGTATCTGCTGTCAAATTCAAGACGGAGTGGTTTTCAGTTTCTTCTTTTGTCAAATTCAAGACGGCGTGGTTTTCAGTTTCTCCTTTTGTCGAATTCAAGACGGCGTGGTTTTCAGTTTCTCCTTTTGTCGAATTCAAGACGGTGTGATTTTCAGCTGCTCCTTTTGTCGAATTCAAGACGGTATGATTTTCAGTTTCTCCTTTTGTCGAATTCAAGACGGAGTGGTTGTCAGTTTCTCCTTCGTTGATATGTACGCGCACAGGAAGATATGGCAGGGACGCGTTTTCTTGAATGTAAACTTCCACGTCCCTGTCAGATGCTACGCTGGCGCCTCTTACCTTATGGCTATTGATAGAATTCGACTGTATGATCAAGTTGTGGACGATTTTTGGCTGAAGAATTCTTCCAGTGGGCCTTTGCCCACTGTTCGACAAGAAAGAGGCTGAGAAAGACTTGTAAATCGGCAAAGGCTTTGAAGAAGTTTCTCCGACGTTACCACCATCAAAGTCTTTGATCCTTTGCAGAACGAGTTTGGAGACCGCCTTCTTACCGGATCCGTGAAGAGGACTTTCGGGTGACTCTTTTCTCAAATTTGAATCGTCTGCACTTGTGGATCTTGAGAACTGTGTGATGTTCATGCCACCTTTCACGACGTTTTGAACAACCGGAGCCTGATGACTGATCACCCTCTGGATGCTGGGCGAAAGAGAGCTAGGAAACTTTCTTTCGGAAGTCACCGACTCGAAATGCCCAATTGGATCGCTCAAGCTTCGAGACGTTAGGATTTTTTGAACGTCGGCCCCGATTTCACTCAGAGGTTTCATGTGGTTTGGGTCGGAATCCAAAACATTTTTAACTTCCTCTTTCGTTTCCGTTGCAAATTCTTCAAGCTTCACACTTGGTTGGTCGGACAATAAGCTTCTAGAAATGTTGGACTGGAAAGTTTTCTTCATTTTGGCGACTTTCCCGCGTAAAACAGACTCGGGATCTGCGCTAGGAGTCTGGTCAATACAAGGGTACACTCGCTCATAGCTGATGGTTTCTTTGGAGCTCGTAGATTCGTTACTGGAAGACAAGCTTACATGCGCACTTTTGCAATGTTCTTTTTCACTAGTTTCAGTGCTTGAATTAGCGTTCGCTTGATTCTCCAATGAGTTTTCATGGGAAGCATTTTCATCCACCGTAGTGGCACCTTCGTCAATTAACTCCAGTTGTTCATCTTCTTTGTCCAGTTCGTCTGCATTGTCGGTTGAAGCTTGTTGAATTTCCTCGTTCTTTTCTGCTACACAACCATCTTCAGCTGCACGCTTTTCAAATTTCTTTTGCGATACACTTTTATTTTGGCCTCTATGTGAAGGCAAAGAAGACCGAAAGCTTCGACTTCTCGTTTCCACGCTTGGGGTACTCTGAAACTTGTTTAGCAACTTGTGGAAACTGACTGATTTAGACTGACGATAACTTGGAGATGAATGAGTTTTCGAAGCTCTGTGATGCACTCGCGCTGTTTTGTTAACGTGAGTACCTGAGGATTCAATAGAGCGTTGTGAACTATCAGGGTAATCTCCCTTCGTTCTTTGCGAATCGTTTTCAGGATTTGGTGTTTTATCAGAGCATAGAATTTCCCTACGATTTGTTGAATCATTTTTACCTGTAGGGTGCAGACTTTGGTCTGATTTTGACCTAGCCTCGCAGCTGACGATGTTCAACAAAGACTCGCAGGATTGCAGTTTCTTGAGTTTTATTCTTGCAAGTCTGATGTCGTTGCTGTTTCGGCGCACGAGTCTCACTTCTGGCTTTTTGACAACAGAAGGTTCTACCGTGAAAGGAACATTTGCATTTCCCGAGGCGCAAGCCTGTTTGGATGCGCTGGAATGGCTTTGGTTGGTTGTTTTGATAACGGTCGAAGGTACCACTGCGAAAGAAACATTTGATTTTCCGAGACTGCTAACTTGTTTGGATGCACTGAAATGGTTTTGTTGCATCGAATAGCTGTTGATCGGCTGCGTATCGTTGACGTTTTGTGGCGTTGACGTCCTGGAATCGTCAGATTCACACATCCTCGATGCCGTATCCTGTACATCAATTTTGGGTTTGGTAGACGAAGACTTTCCAGGAAATTTTCGAGTTTCATAGTCTTTGAAAACTGGCTTATGGACCACACATTTCGAAGGGTCGAATTCATCGAAAGAGACCCCGATCACGGGAGGATCTGCTTGGGCCAATCCTTCATCGGACTCTACTGAAACTTGTGACATCAGTTCAGACGTAACTGGGCTGGAATTTGAAGGGCATCCTGTTTGTGGACCTTTATAAATGATTTGTTGCTCATGCGGCTCTTTTGTGGTTTGTTTGAAATTAACGTCGTGTTCTATTTGATCGATGGGTGGAACCTCAATCGCCGATTCCTTTTGGCCGATTTTACGTGGTTGATCATCCGGATGTAGATCATCCAAAAGTAGACCATCCGAAGGTAGGTCATTTGAAGCTACACCATCCAAAAGTAGACCCTCCGAAGTTGGATCATCCGAAGGTATACTATCCGAAAGTAGGCCATCCGGAGATAGATCATCCGGAAGTAGACCATCCGAAGGTAGACCATCTGAAGGTAGACGTGAAAGGACATCGGAGTCTTCTGATGAATTTTCTACATCACAAGCCTTGACTTCAGCTTTAATACCTCGAGGTTGAGGCGACACATTGAGGTCAAAGGAGATTTTGGGGTTTTTGATGACCCTGTGGGTAACTTCAGTGTTTTTAAGGTCGACGACTTCCGTTTGGTCAGTGGGGTTCGTCGAGGTCGTAGGGGTTGAGGTTGGGTGATCAAGGGCGCTGGGGTTAGTGCCTTCTTTAGTCATTTCCGGCAAGTCAGTAGTACCTGCAAATGGCAGTTCGTGTTAGTAAGTGGTAGTTCGTGCCAGTAAACAACGGGTCGTGTTGGTAAACAATAGGTCGTGTTTGTAAACAGCAATGCGTGATGGTAAAAAGCAGTTCGTGCTAGTAAACAACAGGTCGTGTTGGTAAATGGCAGTAAATAGTAGTTTGCGTTATTGAATGGCAGTACTTGGCAGTAAATAATAGTAGTTTGCGTTATTGAATGGCAGTTCGTGGCAGTAAATAGTAGTTTGTGTTATTGGACGGCAGTTCGTGGCAGCAAGCAGTAACTTGCGTTATTGATTGGCAGTTCGTAACGGTAAATAGTAGTTTGTGTTATTGGACGGCAGTTCGAGGCATTAAAGAGTAGTTCACAATAGTAAAACAGTTCGTGGTAGTAAATGGTAGTTAACGTTATTAAATGTAAGTTCGTGGTGGTAAACAGCAGTTCATGCTAGTAAAATAGCAGTTCGTGGCAGTAAGACAGTTACAGTTCGTATTAGTAGGAAACAGTAGTTGCAAGTAAATGACAATTCGTTGTCGTTAAACAGTAATTCACGTCAATAGCAGTAATTCAACCTTTAAATGAATCACATTTCCAGGGGAGGTAATAAAAAATATAAACTGGCAGAAGATTTTTAAAGCTTCGACTCCGGTTGTGCGGTTGCTACGGTCAGTTTGGTTTGGCTAGAAGTCGTTTTGAAAAATCGGCTTTTCTGCTCCAATGCATTTTACACCTTTTGAAGGAGTATAAAGAATGCACTTGAACCATAATATATTACCTTTTAAAGTGATTTTTTTTTTCGGAAAAGGTAACAAAACAGTTGAAATGTGATTTGTATATTCCGGTACGTAAATGTATAATTTACATAGTGGTACGCTTACAAGTGTGTACAGCTTCGGAGACAAAGTGTTAAAATGACAACAATAAGAGCCAGGGGACGACAAACTGAAAAACAATGAACAATAAGCAAAAGAGTTAGCTAAACAAAAACTAATGAAATGAGAAGCTAATGGAACAACACAATAACATGTTAATGGAACAAAGCAATAATATACTAATGAAATAATACAAAAAGGGATTGAAGTAATGAACAATGGAATTTATGGAATGATAATCTGAAGGAAGACTAAAAAATTCAAGGGAACAAGCCAATGGAATAATGAGCTAATGGAACGAGGAATACAAGTGGAATAATAGACTAATGGGACAACAAGCCAATGGAATACGGAGCTAATGGAACGAGGAATACAAGTGGAATAATAGACCAATGGGACAACAAGCCAATGGAATACGGAGCTAATGGAACGAGGAATACAAGTGGAATAATAGACCAATGGGACAACAAGCCAATGGAATACGGAGCTAATGGAACGAGGAATACAAGTGGAATAATAGACTAATGGGACAACAAGCCAATGGAATAAGGAGCTAATGGAACGAGGAATACAAGTGGAATAATAGACTAATGGGACAACAAGCCAATGGAATACGGAGCTAATGGAACGAGGAATACAAATGGAATAATAGACTAATGGACAACAAGCCAATGGAATAAGGAGCTAATGGAACGAGGAATACAAATGGAATAATAGACTAATGGGACAATAAGCCAATGGAATACGGAGCTAATCGTATGAGGAATAATAAATAGAACTACAATCCAATAGAACCTAATGGAACGAGGAAGTATAAATGGAATAATGGGGCAATGGAAGGGAGCGACATTACACCGGCGCCAGATGGCGCAGGAATGCTGTCCAGCTGGCACCTCTGTGCCACCTGTGACCTCTGCCGCAGCTGGCTCTGGGCCGGTGGCTGGTGAGTGTGGGTGGTGGGTAGAGGTAGACAGGGATGGGTGTAGACAGGGATGGATGTAGACAGGGATGGATGTAGACAGGGATGGATGTAGACAGGGATGGATGTAGACAGGGATGGATGTAGACAGGGATGGATGTAGACAGGGATGGATGTAGACAGGGATGGATGTAGACAGGGATGGATGTAGACAGGGATGGATGTAGACAGGGATGGATGTAGACAGGGATGGATGTAGACAGGGATGGATGTAGACAGGGATGGATGTAGACAGGGATGGGTGTAGACAGGGATGGATGTAGACAGGGATGGATGTAGACAGGCATGGATGTAGACAGGGATGGGTGTAGACAGGGATGGGTGTAGACAGGGATGGATGTAGACAGGGATGGATGTAGTCAGGCATGGATGTAGACAGGGATGGATGTAGACAGGGATGGATGTAGACAGGGATGGATGTAGACAGGGATGGGTGTAGACAGGGATGGATGTAGACAGGGATGGATGTAGACAGGCATGGATGTAGACAGGGATGGGTGTAGACAGGGATGGGTGTAGACAGGGATGGATGTAGACAGGGATGGATGTAGACAGGCATGGATGTAGACAGGGATGGGTGTAGACAGGGATGGGTGTAGACAGGGATGGATGTAGACAGGGATGGGTGTAGACAGGGATGGATGTAGACAGGGATGGATATAGACAGGGATGGATGTAGACAGGGATGGATGTAGACAGGGATGGATGTAGACAGGGATGGATGTAGACAGGGATGGGTGTAGACAGGGATGGGTGTAGACAGGGATGGGTGTAGACAGGGATGGATGTAGACAGGGATGGATATAGACAGGGATGGATGTAGACAGGGATGGATGTAGACAGGCATGGATGTAGACAGGGATGGGTGTAGACAGGGATGGGTGTAGACAGGGATGGATGTAGACAGGGATGGATGTAGACAGGCATGGGTGTAGACAGGGATGGGTGTAGACAGGGATGGATGTAGACAGGGATGGGTGTAGACAGGGATGGATGTAGACAGGGATGGATATAGACAGGGATGGATGTAGACAGGGATGGATGTAGACAGGGATGGATGTAGACAGGGATGGATGTAGACAGGGATGGATGTAGACAGGGATGGATGTAGACAGGGATGGGTGTAGACAGGGATGGATGTAGACAGGCATGGATGTAGACAGGGATGGGTGTAGACAGGGATGGGTGTAGACAGGGATGGATGTAGACAGGGATGGATGTAGACAGGCATGGATGTAGACAGGGATGGGTGTAGACAGGGATGGATGTAGACAGGGATGGGTGTAGACAGAGATGGATGTAGACAGGGATGGATGTAGACAGGGATGGATGTAGTCAGGCATGGATGTAGACAGGGATGGATGTAGACAGGGATGGATGTAGTCAGGCATGGATGTAGACAAGGATGGATGTAGACAGGGATGGGTGTAGACAGGGATGGATGTAGACAGGGATGGATGTAGTCAGGCATGGATGTAGACAGGGATGGGTGTAGACAGGGATGGGTGTAGACAGGGATGGATGTAGACAGGGATGGGTGTAGACAGGGATGGATGTAGACAGGGATGGATGTAGACAGGGATAGGTGTAGACAGGGATGGGTGTTGACAGGGATGGGTGTAGACAGGGATGGATGTAGTCAGGCATGGATGTAGACAGGGATGGGTGTAGACAGGGAAGGATGTAGACAGGGGTGGATGTAGACAGGGATGGATGTTGACAGGGATGGATGTAGACAGGGATGGATGTAGACAGGGATGGATGTAGACAGGGATGGATGTAGACAGGGATGGATGTAGACAGGGATGGATGTAGACAGGGATGGATGTAGACAGGGATGGATGTAGACAGAGATATATGTAGACAGGGATGGATGTAGACAGGGATGGATGTAGACAGGGATGGATGTAGACAGGGATGGGTGTATACAGGGATGGGTGTAGACAGGGATGGGTGTAGACAGGGATGGATGTAGACAGGGATGGGTGTAGACAGGGATGGATGTAGACAGGGATGGATGTAGTCAGGGATGGATGTAGACAGGGATGGGTGTAGACAGGGATGGGTGTAGACAGGGATGGATGTAGACAGGGATGGGTGTAGACAGGGATGGATGTAGACAGGGATGGATGTAGACAGGGATAGGTGTAGACAGGGATGGGTGTTGACAGGGATGGGTGTAGACAGGGATGGATGTAGTCAGGCATGGATGTAGACAGGGATGGGTGTAGACAGGGATGGGTGTAGACAGGGAAGGATGTAGACAGGGATGGATGTAGACAGGGATGGATGTAGACAGGGATGGATGTAGACAGAGATATATGTAGACAGGGATGGATGTAGACAGGGATGGGTGTTGACAGGGATGGGTGTAGACAGGGATGGGTGTAGACTGGGATGGGTGTAGACAGGGATGGGTGTAGACAGGGATGGATGTAGACAGGGATGGATGTAGACAGGGATAGGTGTAGACAGGGATGGGTGTTGACAGGGATGGGTGTAGACAGGGATGGATGTAGTCAGGCATGGATGTAGACAGGGATGGGTGTAGACAGGGATGGGTGTAGACAGGGAAGGATGTAGACAGGGATGGATGTAGACAGGGATGGATGTAGACAGGGATGGATGTAGACAGAGATATATGTAGACAGGGATGGATGTAGACAGGGATGGGTGTTGACAGGGATGGGTGTAGACAGGGATGGGTGTAGACTGGGATGGGTGTAGACTGGGATGGGTGTAGACAGGGATGGGTGTAGACAGGGATGGGTGTAGACAGGGATGGAAGTAGACAGGGATGGATGCAGACAGGGATGGATGTAGACAGGGATGGATACAGACAGAGGTAGAGGTAGACGCGTAGAAGCACTCAAATAGATGTTGAATGGTAAACCTTTATGCCGAGATAAGTATTCCAGAAGAACATTAGCCCCTCGGTAAGTTTTAACTTGGACCACGATTTCCAGCGATGGTTACAGTTCTATTCCATAATTATCTATTGATCACTGATAAACACATAAATATTTGGAGGTGTGTATAGGAAAGGAAAATTAAATGTTTTCCTAGTCGAGTGTATTGTACAATTGATCTCAAAAATAGGCATGTGGCCTGAAATCCAATCTACTACACTGGTAAAAATAAGTCTGTTCGAACATCGCGATGCTTGATAACTGGTGTAACTGGTGTTTATTTTTAAATTGTTTCAAAAAACACCAGTTACACTTGTAACTGGAGTTTATATTTTTGAATTGAAATACGTCGACTTGTATATGTAGGTTCGACTGTGCGTCGAAGGCTTTGGAATAAATGGGCGGTCTAAAGGAACTGTCACCATTAAACTCGGGCCAATTTCGTTATACCTGATTTGTTTTCCGCGCTATACACATCCTTAAGGTTCGACTGTATATCATAGGCGTCCCAGTAGAGCGTTCAGATAGGTGGACCCTCATTCGTCGATTACTTTTGACCAATTTTACAAGGTAAGTCATTAGAAGGTTGACCATCTAAAGGTAGACCATTCAAAGGTTGACCATCCAAAGGTAGACCATCCAAAGGTAAACCATCCAAAGGTAGACCATCCAAAGGTTGAACCTTCAAAGGTAGACCATCCAAAGGTTGACCATTCAAAGGTTGACCATCCAAAGGTAGGTCATCCAAAGGTAGGTCATCCAAAGGTAGGTCATCCAAAGGTAGGTCATTCGTACGTAGGTCATTCGAAGGTAGGTCATTCGAAGGTAGGTCATTCGAAGGTAGGTCATTCGAAGGTAGGTCATTCGAAGGTAGGTCATTCGAAGGTAGGTCATTCGAAGGTACACCATCCAAAGGCAGACCATCCAAACGTAACCTAACCTAGCCCTCATCAGCAAGCCTCTGTCAGCACGCAGAAACTAGTTCCCACTCCGTTCTCCTCCGTAGTGCTCACAACTCACCTGGCTCAGTCCATCCCGCTGGCGAACTTTTCCGCCTCTCCCACTTGAGTCTCTCTTCTTCCTTCTGTGCCCCAGAAGCTACGTTTTCACTGGACCGTCTCTTCAAAATGCTCTTCGGCTTGGTTTTCGTTGCGTAGTCATCTGATGAAACAAACTCCGGCACTTCTTCCGCTTTCTTTATACTTTCTTCGAGGAACCGCATGAGTTCTTCCGTATCTTCTGTCCCCGTTGGGATGGGGAAGTCGTATTCTTCCACGTTCTGGTTGAGCTGCTCAGCAGACATCGTTGTTGGATCTGGACCGGAGATGGACTCGAATTTTGAGCTTGATTTAGGCTCGCTGGAGGCCGATGAAGAAATGTTATCATTTGGGGAATCTCCAAAAAGTGTCATCGGGAGATTCGAGTTGGGCAGTAATTTCTTGGTAGTTGATTCCTTATATGACGATGAAGATCGACGCCTTTCGTTGGTCGATCCATCGTTTTTACAGTTCGGGATGTCAGTTACCTGGACTTCTCCAAACCTCATTTCCTTGGTCTTGCCCGAGGAAGTGGTTTTAGAGTTATTTTGGACACCGCCCCAGTCTCTCTTTAGATCACCGAACCTAACTTCTTCTCTAGGGGCCTGAGGCAACTGGGAGGTGGTCCACTTGACGTTGGTCCCATTCTCGTGGCTGTTGTTCTCCGGTTGGTCTCCGAACGAAACCCTGTTCGGACGATCTGCTATGGCCAACTGGCTCTTCCCGGGTGCACTTGCTTTTTCGTATTCCAGCATATTGCTCTGTTGACTGATGAGACGTAAATCTTTCTGAACTCTTGCTTGCGCCTCCTCTGCCAAGACCACGCTGATTCTAGAAGTTTCTTGTCGGAGGTCGTCTAAAGCGTCTAGTCCTCCTCTACTCCAAGCAGATGAAGATTCGGTCAAGTGAGAGGACACCGACCCTACTTCAGTAGTCGAGCACAGCGGCAAGTTTAGAGATTCCAATTTCTTCCTTGCCCTTCGGATCCACTCCGGCTCGACTGACGCTACCGAAGAGTCTTTTTCCAAAGACTCGTCCTCCAAGAATTGGTTGGACTTCAAACTTCTTCGTTCTCGGGCAAAGCGATTGATAGCCTTCTCCCTCTCGCCTCCTGGGATTGAGAATGTGTAGCTTGAGGATTTCTTCCCTTTTTCAAAACCTGTCGCTTGCTCTGGCTCATAAATTTCATCCTGTTTTATACGCCATTTTTCTGAATCAGTTAGAGACCTTTCTTCCAAGGACCTCGCTCTGTATCCTTGTTTGGCGAACGGCGAATTCGAAGTATCTTCTACGTCTTTATTTTTCACAGCGTTGTATTGGGCTCTTCGTGAACGATTTGAAGAGTTACTGGGGGCAGGACTGACACAGGCCGGCGACATAGCATTAGCGACAAGTCTTGAACTGAGGCATGACGAGGTGTCCGTTAAGTTGCTGCAGTACAAGTAATCGCTGATTTTCTGCTTTTCCGTCTCCAGGGTTGGGTTTGACTGAACTTTAATTAGAGGACTCTCGCATCTGTTTTCTTCTGCATCTTGGTCCAGAGAGCTCAGTGATTTCGACCTGACCGAGCTGCAGCTGACGTACACCGATGATGCCTCGGATTCTGTGGAACTCAACCTTTCTCTATTTTCGGATGCGGTTCTCAACTGTTCTCGTAGTTTTTTCCTCCGGAGTTTCCGCTCGTATCGTTCTTGTTCAATTGCTCTTTTTTCAATGGTTTCTCTCACATTGAATGCACTGGCTCTCGTTGACCGGCTGTATGCATCACTTTGCTTAACGAACATACGGGAGTTGTTCGGCTCAACATCTCCAGGCTTCTGATTCGTTCTGATTGATACTTTAATTCTTCCAGGAGCAGATGGTTCAGCCAGCCGGGATGTTTGAAAATTTTCCAAAGAATGCCTTGGGTTCTCTCGTTTTAGGAAAGCAGACGAAATAGAATCGTATTTCTTCTCGATCTCGGGAGTAGATTTGCTTCTTTTTTTGGTGATGTGAATGACAGTTTTGAGATTCACTTCCCCAGTGTCTGTCAAACTTTCCCTGTCACTGATAATGCACTCTGTGCTTTCGGAAGACGACTGTCTGTCTGGCCTGGCTCTGAACTTTTCGACTGTGACTTTCGAATGACTGTTTCGCGTGTCAATTTGTTTATTCGGATGCTCTTTTGGAATCGGAGATAGAAATTGCCGAGGACTGAATTTGCCGAAGGGTGACGAAACTTGGGATCTAGGAGTCAAGAAATCAGACGATCCTTCAGTTTTGTCAGCGCTACTTGCACGATCGGCAAAAAAGTAGGGTTCGTAGTCTTCATAAATGCGTTGGAAATCGTTTTCAAGGTGGTTGCTGGATTGAAGAGGTTTGTAGACCGTCGGAGACGAGAAACTTTTTGCAGAAGTTTGAGAATCACTGAAGTTTTCTTGTTTGAATTCTTCGATGTTGGTGATGGACAGCTTCCTTCCGAACAACTTTTGAGCAGGATGGTCAACTTTCGGGGTGGGATTTTTGAGTTTTGTGGTAATTTGTCGAGGGCGAAAGCTATCGTATGCTTCGAATTTCTTGACTTTGTCCCTCACTCTTGGACTGGTCAGATTAGATTCAAGGTCGACCTCAGTGTTAGGTTTTCGCTTGCGAATTGCTTTGCCAAATTCCTGGTCTCCTGTGAGTGAATTATTGGGATCGAATTCTCCTAGGCTTTTACTGAGTCTGCGAGGCGTAGATTCTCCAAAAAGTTTTAAAATATCGTGGATGCGAGTTTCACCAGAAGGTTTCTTTGCCCAAATCGAAGTGGTGTCAACCCCAGTTTTGCTTTCAACTTCTCGGGTAAATTCCTCGGCTTCTGAGTTGAATTTCTTAGCCCGGATAGGCGAAAAGTCTGTTTCACTTCTATCTTGGTAAGGTTGTTGAGATTTTCCTCCGGTTTTTGATGGGTAAAGTGGAAATTCGACGTTGCTAGGGCAACCAAAGGATGGAGTGTGTAGAGAACCGTGAGAGAAAGCTTTTTCTTTCGATTTCGATTCTTTTTCGCTCGTTAAGTTGTCTCCGAAAACCAGGTGACGTTTGAGATTCTGCTCTTTATTTTGAAACGAAGTGCAGTTTTTGCTTACTAATTCAAAATTAGATTTATTTTTATTGTTAAAAGAAGCAAGACTTTCACGGGGACTGCAGAAGGACGGATATTCTGTAGTATCTCCTTGATTTAAAGCTGACTTTCTTGCCTTGTGTAGGTTACCGTTCAGGGGATCAGAACTGGGAATATACGCATCCGAGATACCGGAATGAAAACTACTGGAATCGGTGTGGAATTGGTTAAATTGAGTCCGCGCGTTTTTTTGGATGCGATAATTAGCAGCGGCGAAGGATAAATTCAAAGTTTGCAGTTTTTGTTGGTTTGTTGAAGTTGACGACAAACTTTCTCTTGGGCTTTTGATGCTGAAGTTAGAGCTCCAGTCCGAGGAAGGTAGCTTTGCGAAATGCGGTCTTAGGGATGAGCCTTGCAGGTATCGCTGCAATTTCTCCTGCGGGGAGGAATAATTTATTTTTATTAGTGGCCATAGACAAAAATTATTAGATTAGAGTAGAAAGATTATTAAAATAAGATTATTTGATTATTAACACGTTAAGTGCTGCGTGAACCACCGGTGGTCACTTAGGTGGTTTTCATAATGCTGCTGACCGACCTACAGTCCTGACTCGGTTTTTTATCAACACTAAATGAAAGCTAAATGAAGGCATGATCCAGTTCATGTTTGCTATTTTCAAAATTTCTTACAACTAATGACTTTGAATTTGAGTGTGGTTATCGAACTTCAGTTTAACGTGCCACACTTAACGTGTTAAGAATCATTTTTTGAGAACAACAATTCTGGCGAAGCCAAAAAACGACAGCCCTCTCCCTCCCACAACCCCCCCACCACTATCACAACTCCCCCACCACTATCACAACTCCCCCACCACTCACAACTCCCCCACCACTCTCACAACTCCCCCACCACTCTCACAACTCCCCCACCACTCTCACAACTCCCCCACCACTCTCACAACTCCCCCACCACTCTCACAACTCCCCCACCCCTCTCACAACTCCCCCACCACTCTCAGAACTCCCCCACCACTCTCACAACTCCCCCACCACTCTCACAACTCCCCCACCACTCTCACAACTCCCCCACCACTCTCACAACTCCCCCACCACTCTCACAACTCCCCCACCACTCTCACAACTCCCCCACCACTCTCACAACTCCCCCACCCCTCTCACAACTCCCCCACCACTCTCACAACTCCCCCACCACTCTCACAACTCCCCCACCACTCTCACAACTCCCCCACCACTCTCACAACTCCCCCACCCCTCTCACAACTCCCCCACCACTCTCACAACTCCCCCACCACTCTCACAACTCCCCCACCACTATCAAAACTCCCCCACCACTATCAAAACTCCCCCACCACTATCAAAACTCCCCCACCACTATCAAAACTCCCCCACCACTATCAAAACTCCTTCACCACTATCATAACTTCCCCACCACTCCAACAGCTCCCCCTGGGGAGGTCACAGCCCCGCCCCAGAGGTCGCAGAAACTATGTGTGACCAACACTTGGGGTGTCGGCCACGTGGTCTCTTCCAACAGGGTTGTGCTCCACGGTCGGGGGGGAGGGGGGAGGGTGGGGGATGGAAGAGGGGGGTAGAGAGGGAGGGTATTTGTATTCAGTTTGTGAAATGTTATTATTGGGTTATGTGTTTGGTTTAAATTTCAGAATGAGTAGGATTTTTAGGTTTAGTTTTGGAACTATTGTTTTCTGTCTTTTTTTCACTTGGTTTTGGAATTATAGTCTTCTAAGTGGGATTTTTCAAAGTTTGGTTGAAGTTTTAGAATTATAGTCGAATAAGTGTTGTTTTTTTGCTTTAGGATTTAAAGTAGCATCTGGCATGTGTGGTTTTAAATTATTTAATTTGGTTTGGGTTTTTGGATTCGATGGAAATGTGAAACCAAGCCATGTGGTTTCTGTAAATGGCATTGCTTGGGATGGCATCCCTCTTATTGGCATACAAACCAGTCTGGTATGCCACATGGCTTTTGCGCCCACGCCAGTTGACTTCAAGTTCGGCCCGCCAGATGGCTGAGCGGCAGCCATCTTGGTCACTGGGGCAGCCACACAGCGTGTTTCTATTTAGCAGGCATGTCCGACTCCAGCGAAAACTGTTAAATGATGCTTTATTCCAACTAATCTAGCTTGAAACATATCACCTTGTACAATGGTATATCAAATGCCTCATAACTAACACCAGGACGCCATGACGGTTACCCCCGGTCAAGCCGGTACCCATTTCCGACACCTGGGTAGAGTGGGGAATTGTGGCTGAGTTCTCCCTTTTCCCAACGGGGAGAACACCTGGGTAGAGTGGGGAATTGTGGCTGAGTTCTCCCTTTTCCCAACGGGGAGAACACCTGGGTAGAGTGGGGAATTGTGGCTGAGTTCTCCCTTTTCCCAACGGGGAGAACACCTGGGTAGAGTGGGGAACTGTGATAGAATGGTTTAACTGAAGTGCTTTGTATAAAAAAACACAATATTTATTGAAATAACTGAATAAACGTATAAAACAGTAGTGAGTGTGTTCATTTAGTGAAGAGATATGGGGATTTATGCGGCATATGTTTTTTTTTGTTTTATTTGATTATTAAGATGTTCATTTCGAAATATAAAGACACTTGAAGTTAGTGACAATGCTATTTTCTGAACAATTTATACATTTTTTCTAATCCATTTGGCCTCTGTGAGAAGTGTGGCCCCCCAGGGACACATGTGAGGTCCCGAGCTGAGGGTGAGGTAGGCCTTCCTTGTGTAGAAATAGAATAGGTTTTTGTTTTGTTACGGACCATCTTTTTTCGGTTGACTGCTGTCCTGTTTTTCAGCACCTATTGCTTTCTTCTTCTACTTTTGTCTTGTTTCATGAACTTCTTTCTTAGCTTACTGTTTCTGTGCACCTTGTGCGTAGATTCCGCGTTCCCTCAACTCCATACTGAATGGTGCCTTCCTCCTTCCTCTCTTCGAAACGTATTTTGCGACTAGGGAGGCTTCGACTTATATTTGATTTTATCTAATAAAGTTTCTTCTCTATTTCACTGTTCCATGCCTGTTGAAATCACGGCACCTCCATCAATAACACCCCCACCTACACCACCACACCACCCACAATACCACCACACCACCCACAACACCACACCACCAACACCACACCCACAACACCACACCACCAACAACACCACACCACCAATAACACCACACCACCCACAACACCACACCACCACACCAACACCACCACACCAACACCACCACACCACCAACAACACCACCACAACAACACCACACCACCAATAACACCACACCACCCACAACACCACACCACCACACCAACACCACCACACCACCAACAACACCACCCACAACAACACCACACCACCAATAACACCACCACCACGGCCTACTCCAGGCACAAAGTCCGCTATTTTCTGCCCCCAAACCGTTACTGCGGCAACGGTCGCAGCAGCGGCCGGGATTTTCTTGCGCCAATTCCATAGAAAATTTGTATTTATTTATTTGTTCTGGTTTGTGCCGTGCTCTGCTTCTGTGCAATTGGTGACTTTTTGTTGAGTTGTTGCTTCTTTTGTTCAATTATTTTTTTTTCCGAAAAATATTCATTTTCTTGAAAAGATTTCTGGAAATATTGTCTCCTTTTTGTTGAATTATCGTTTTTTTCTGGAAATATTTTGTTTCATGTTGAATTATTACTTTTTTTCTAGAATTATTGCCTTATTTTGCTTTCTATGGACTTACAGCCTTATGATGTTTTGCTTCTTCTTTCATTGAATTATTGCCGTTATTTTTTGCCGGAATTAATGACTTTTTATTAGCATTTCTCACGTTTTTTTGCTTAGATTATCGCGGGTTTTTTTAAATTGGGTTTTATTGGATCGTTTATTTCCCTGGGACCTCACATCTTCCCCCTGGGATCGTTTATTTCCCTGGGACCTCACATCTTTCACCTGGGATGGTTTATTTCCCTGGGACCTCACATCTTTCACCTGGGATCGTTTATTTCCCTGGGACCTCACATCTTCCCCCTGGGATCGTTTATTTCCCTGGGACCTCACATCTTTCACCTGGGATGGTTTATTTCCCTGGGACCTCACATCTTTCACCTGGGATGGTTTATTTCCCTGGGACCTCACATCTTTCACCTGGGATGGTTTATTTCCCTGGGACCTCACATCTTCCCCCTGGGATCGTTTATTTCCCTGGGACCTCACATCTTTCACCTGGGATCGTTTATTTCCCTGGGACCTCACATCTTTCACCTGGGATGGTTTATTTCCCTGGGACCTCACATCTTTCACCTGGGATCGTTTATTTCCCTGGGACCTCACATCTTTCACCTGGGATGGTTTATTTCCCTGGGACCTCACATCTTCCCCCTGGGATCGTTTATTTCCCTGGGACCTCACATCTTTCACCTGGGATGGTTTATTTCCCTGGGACCTCACATCTTCCCCCTGGGATCGTTTATTTCCCTGGGACCTCACATCTTTCACCTGGGATGGTTTATTTCCCTTGGACCTCACATCTTTCACCTGGGATCGTTTATTTCCCTGGGACCTCACATCTTTCACCTGGGATCGTTTATTTCCCTGGGACCTCACATCTTTCACCTGGTATGGTTTATTTCCCTGGGACCTCACATCTTCCCCCTGGGATCGTTTATTTCCCTGGGACCTCACATCTTTCACCTGGGATCGTTTATTTCCCTGGGACCTCACATCTTTCACCTGGGATGGTTTATTTCCCTGGGACCTCACATCTTCCCCCTGGGATCGTTTATTTCCCTGGGACCTCACATCTTTCACCTGGGATGGTTTATTTCCCTTGGACCTCACATCTTTCACCTGGGATGGTTTATTTCCCTGGGACCTCACATCTTTCACCTGGGATCGTTTATTTCCCTGGGACCTCACATCTTTCACCTGGGATGGTTTATTTCCCTGGGACCTCACATCTTTCACCTGGGATGGTTTATTTCCCTGGGACCTCACATCTTCCCCCTGGGATCGTTTATTTCCCTGGGACCTCACATCTTTCACCTGGGATGGTTTATTTCCCTGGGACCTCACATCTTTCACCTGGGATCGTTTATTTCCCTGGGACCTCACATCTTTCCCCTGGGATCGTTTATTTCCCTGGGACCTCACATCTTTCACCTGGGATCGTTTATTTCCCTGGGACCTCACATCTTTCACCTGGGATGGTTTATTTCCCTGGGACCTCACATCTTTCCCCTAGGATCGTTTATTTCCCTGGGACCTCACATCTTCCCCCTGGGATCGTTTATTTCCCTGGGACCTCACATCTTCCCCCTGGGATCGTTTATTTCCCTGGGACCTCACATCTTCCCCCTGGGAGCGCTACTTCCCATAAAAAGAAAAATTCATCCTTCTGGGGAGTGAACTACCCTAAATATCCAAATATTTTACACAAATAAATTGGGTTTTAGCTCACTAATATTTTTTACCCTAAAGATTCCCTAAATATTACCCTAAGATGATCTAATTTATCATAGGTGCATAATATTCTAAATATCCGAATATTTTACCCCACAAATATTACGGTAGCTCGCTAATATTTTTTACCCTAAATATTTTCTAAATATTACCCTAAAATATCTTCATGTGTCACTTGAATATTTATTTCAAAAGTACTAATTAGACTGGAATTTATAACTCTAAAAATTAATAAACGAACTCAAATATTATACAAAATTAGTAAAATAATTTAAGGTAACTTCAACGCACATAAAGTAGTAATCTTCGGGACATGTACGTCGCGTGTACGTTGTGTACGTCGCGTGTACGTTGTGTACGTCGCGTGTACGTTGTGTACGTCGCGTGTACGTTGTGTACGTCGCGTGTACGTTGTGTACGTCGCGTGTACGTTGTGTACGTCGCGTGTACGTTGTGTACGTCGTGTGTACGTTGTGTACGTCGCGTGTACGTTGTGTACGTCGCGTGTACGTTGTGTACGTCGCGTGTACGTTGTGTACGTTGTGTACGTCGCGTGTACGTTGTGTACGTCGCGTGTACGTTGTGTACGTCGCGTGTCCGGTGTGTACGTCGCGTGTACGTTGTGTACGTCGCGTGTACGTTGTGTACGTCGCGTGTACGTTGTGTACGTCGCGTGTACGTTGTGTACGTCGCGTGTACGTTGTGTACGTCGCGTGTACGTTGTGTACGTCGCGTGAACGTTGTGTACGTCGCGTGAACGTTGTGTACGTCGCGTGTACCTTGTGTACGTCGCGTGTACGTTGTGTACGTCGCGTGTACGTTGTGTACGTCACGTGTACGTTGTGTACGTCGCGTGTACGTTGTGTACGTCGCGTGTACGTTGTGCACGTCGCGTGTACGTTGTGCACGTCGCGTGTACGTTGTGTACGTCGCGTGTACGTTGTGTACGTCGCGTGTACGTTGTGTACGTCGCGTGTACGTTGTGTACGTCGCGTGTACGTTGTGTACGTCGCGTGTACGTTGTGTACGTCGCGTGTACGTTGTGTACGTCGCGTGTACGTTGTGTACGTCGCGTGTACGTTGTGTACGTCGCGTGTACGTTGTGTACGTCGTGTGTACGTTGTGTACGTCGCGTGTACGTTGTGTACGTTGTGTACGTCGCGTGTACGTTGTGTACGTCGCGTGTACGTTGTGTACGTCGCGTGTCCGGTGTGTACGTCGCGTGTACGTTGTGTGCGTCGCGTGTACGTTGTGTACGTCGCGTGTACGTTGTGTACGTCGCGTGTACGTTGTGTACGTCGCGTGTACGTTGTGTACGTCGCGTGAACGTTGTGTACGTCGCGTGAACGTTGTGTACGTCGCGTGAACGTTGTGTACGTCGCGTGTACGTTGTGTACGTCGCGTGTACGTTGTGTACGTCGTGTGTACGTTGTGTACGTCGCGTGTACGTTGTGTACGTCGCGTGTACGTTGTGTACGTCGCGTGTACGTTGTGTACGTCGCGTGTACGTTGTGTACGTCGCGTGTACGTTGTGTACGTCGCGTGTACGTTGTGTACGTCGCGTGTACGTTGTGTACGTCGCGTGTACGTTGTGTACGTCGCGTGTACGTTGTGTACGTCGCGTTTACGTTGTGTACGTCGCGTGTACGTTGTGTACGTCGCGTGTGCGTTGTGTACGTCGCGTGTGCGTTGTGTACGTCGCGTGTGCGTTGTGTACGTCGCGTGTGCGTTGTGTACGTCGCGTGTACGTTGTGTACGTCGCGTGTACGTTGTGTACGTCGCGTGTACGTTGTGTACGTCGCGTGTACGTTGTGTACGTCGCGTGTACGTTGTGTACGTCGCGTGTACGTTGTGTACGTCGCGTGTACGTTGTGTACGTCGCGTGTACGTTGTGTACGTCGCGTGTACGTTGTGTACGTCGCGTGTACGTTGTGTACGTCGCGTGTACGTTGTGTACGTCGCGTGTACGTTGTGTACGTCGCGTGTACGTTGTGTACGTCGCGTGTACGTTGTGTACGTCGCGTGTACGTTGTGTACGTCGCGTGTACGTTATGTACGTCGCGTGTACGTTGTGTACGTCGCGTGTACGTTGTGTACGTCGCGTGTACGTTGTGTACGTCGCGTGTACGTTGTGTACGTCGCGTGTACGTTGTGTACGTCGCGTGTACGTTGTGTACGTCGCGTGTACGTTGTGTACGTCGCGTGTACGTTGTGTACGTCGCGTGTACGTTGTGTACGTCGCGTGTACGTTGTGTACGTCGCGTGTACGTTGTGTACGTCGCGTGTACGTTGTGTACGTCGTGTGTACGTTGTGTACGTCGTGTGTACGTTGTGTACGTCGCGTGTACGTTGTGTACGTCGCGTGTACGTTGTGTACGTCGCGTGTACGTTGTGTACGTCGCGTGTACGTTGTGTTCGTCGCGTGTACTTTGTGTACGTCGCGTGTACGTTGTGTACGTCGCGTGTACGTTGTGTACGTCGCGTGTACGTTGTGTACGTCGCGTGTACGTTGTGTACGTCACCTGTACGTTGTGTACGTCGCCATCCATCAATCCATCAACGTCACCATCAATCCATCAGCGTTACCATCAATCCATCAAAGTCACCATCAATCCATCAAAGTCAACATCAATCCATCAAAGTCACCATCAATCCATCAAAGTCACCATCAATCCATCAAAGTCAACATTTCTATATACTCGTATATGGCACCAATATGATGCTCATAATACTATTGGTAGTGAAATGCAAGTTTGTTTAATTTTGTTGATCATCATACATTTTATTTCACATCAATAATATAGGAACTTTTTGTGCTGTAGTGGCGTGTTTTGTGTTCTGTGTGTTGGTGTTGTGTTGTGTGTGTTGTTGTGTATTGTGTTTTGGTGTTGTGTTGTGTGTGTTGGTGTTGTGTTGTGTTGTTGTGTATTGTGTGCTGTGTGTTGGTGTTGTGTTGTGTGTGTTGTGTGCTGTGTGTTGGTGTTGTGTTGTGTGTGTTGTTGTGTGTTGTGTGCTGTGTGTTGGTGTTGTGTTGTGTATTGTGTGCTGTGTGTTGGTGTTGTGTTGTGTGTGTTGGTGTTGTGTTGTGTTGTTGTGTATTGTGTGCTGTGTGTTGGTGTTGTGTTGTGTGTGTTGTGTGCTGTGTGTTGGTGTTGTGTTGTGTGTGTTGTTGTGTGTTGTGTGCTGTGTGTTGGTGTTGTGTTGTGTATTGTGTGCTGTGTGTTGGTGTTGTGTTGTGTGTGTTGGTGTTGTGTTGTGTTGTTGTGTATTGTGTGCTGTGTGTTGGTGTTGTGTTGTGTGTGTTGTGTGCTGTGTGTTGGTGTTGTGTTGTGTGTGTTGTTGTGTGTTGTGTGCTGTGTGTTGGTGTTGTGTTGTGTTGTGTGTGTTGTGTATTGTGTTCTGTGTGTTGTTGTGTGTTGTGTGCTGTGTGTTGTTGTGTGTTGTGTTGTGTGTGTTGTTGTGTATTGTGTGCTGTGTGTTGGTGTTGTGTGTGTTGTTGTGTATTGTGTGCTGTGTGTTGGTGTTGTTGTGTATTGTGTGCTGTGTGTTGGTGTTGTGTTGTGTGTGTTGTTGTGTATTGTGTGCTGTGTGTTGGTGTTGTGTTGTGTGTGTTGTTGTGTATTGTGTGCTGTGTGTTGGTGTTGTGTTGTGTGTGTTGTTGTGTATTGTGTGCTGTGTGTTGGTGTTGTTGTGTATTGTGTGCTGTGTGTTGGTGTTGTGTTGTGTGTGTTGTTGTGTATTGTGTGCTGTGTGTTAATGTTGTGTTGTGTGTGTTGTTGTGTATTGTGTGCTGTGTGTTGTGTATTTTGTGCTGTGTGTTGGTGTTGTGTTGTGTGCTGTGTGTTGGTGTTGTGTTGTGTGTATTGTGTGCTGTGTGTTGGTGTTGTGTGTGTTGTTGTGTATTGTGTGCTGTGTGTTGGTGTTGTTGTGTATTGTGTGCTGTGTGTTGGTGTTGTGTTGTGTGTGTTGTTGTGTATTGTGTGCTGTGTGTTGTTGTGTATTTTGTGCTGTGTGTTGGTGTTGTGTTGTGTGCTGTGTGTTGGTGTTGTGTTGTGTGTATTGTGTGCTGTGTGTTGGTGTTGTGTTGTGTGTGTTGTGTTTTGTGTGCTGTGTGTTGGTGTTGTGTTGTGTGTGTTGTGTATTGTGTGCTGTGTGTTGGTGTTGTGTGTGTTGTTGTGTATTGTGTGCTGTGTGTTGGTGTTGTGTTGTGTGTGTTGTTGTGTATTGTGTGCTGTGTGTTGGTGTTGTGTTGTGTGTGTTGTTGTGTATTGTGTGCTGTGTGTTGGTGTTGTGTTGTGTGTGTTGTTGTGTATTGTGTGCTGTGTGTTGGTGTTGTGTGTGTTGTTGTGTATTGTGTGCTGTGTGTTGGTGTTGTGTTGTGTGTGTGTGTCGTTGTGTATTGTGGGCTGTGTGTTGGTGTTGTGTTGTGTATTGTGTGCTGTGTGTTGGTGTTGTGTTGTGTGTGTGTCGTTGTGTATTGTGGGCTGTGTGTTGGTGTTGCGTTGTTGTGTATTGTGTGCTGTGTGTTGGTGTTGTGTTGTGTGTGTGTCGTTGTGTATTGTGGGCTGTGTGTTGGTGTTGTGTTGTGTGTGTGTCGTTGTGTATTGTGGGCTGTGTGTTGGTGTTGTGTTGTGTATATGTTGTTGTGTATTGTGGGCTGTGTGTAGGTGTTGTGTTGTTGTGTATTGTGTGCTGTGTGTTGGTGTTGTGTATGTTGTTGTGTATTGTGTGCTGTGTGCTGGTGTTGTGTTGTCGTGTATGTTGTGTATTGTGGGCTGTGTGTTAGTGTTGTGTTGTTGTGTATTGTGTGCTCTGTGTTGGTGTTGTGTTGTGTGTGTTGTTGTGTATTGTGTGCTGTGTGTAGGTGTTGTGTTGTTGTGTATTGTGTGCTGTGTGTTGGTGTTGTGTTGTGTATTGTGTGCTGTGTGTTGGTGTTGTGTTGTGTGTGTTGTTGTGTATTGTGGGCTGTGTGTTGGTGTTGTGTTGTGTGTGTGTGTCGTTGTGTATTGTGGGCTGTGTGTTGGTGTTGCGTTGTTGTGTATTGTGTGCTGTGTGTTGGTGTTGTGTTGTGTGTGTGTCGTTGTGTATTGTGGGCTGTGTGTTGGTGTTGTGTTGTTGTGTATTGTGTGCTGTGTGTTGGTGTTGAATTGTGTATGTTGTTGTGTATTGTGTGCTGTGTGTTGGTGTTGTGTTGTGTGTGTGTCGTTGTGTATTGTGGGCTGTGTGTTGGTGTTGTGTTGTGTGTGTGTCGTTGTGTATTGTGGGCTGTGTGTTGGTGTTGTGTTGTGTATGTTGTTGTGTATTGTGGGCTGTGTGTTGGTGTTGTGTTGTGTATGTTGTTGTGTATTGTGGGCTGTGTTGGTGTTGTGTTGTGTATTGTGGGCTGTGTGTTGGTGTTGTGTTGTTGTGTATTGTGTGCTGTGTGTTGGTGTTGTGTATGTTGTTGTGTATTGTGTGCTGTGTGTTGGTGTTGTGTTGTTGTGTATTGTGTGCTGTGTGTTGGTGTTGTGTTGTTGTGTATTGTGTGCTGTGTGTTGGTGTTGTGTTGTTGTGTATGTTGTTGTGTATTGTGTGCTGTGTGTTGGTGTTGTGTTGTTGTGTATTGTGTGCTGTGTGTTGGTGTTGTGTTGTGTGTGTTGTTGTGTATTGTGTGCTGTGTGTTGGTGTTGTGTTGTTGTGTATTGTGTGCTGTGTGTTAATGTTGCGTTGTGTGTGTTGTTGTGTATTGTGTGCTGTGTGTTAATGTTGTGTTGTGTATTGTGTGGTGTGTGTTGGTGTTGTGTTGTTGTGTATTGTGTGGTGTGTGTTGGTGTTGTGTTGTTGTGTATTGTGTGGTGTGTGTTGGTGTTGTGTTGTTGTGTGGTGTGTGTTGGTGTTGTGTTGTTGTGTATTGTGTGCTGTGTGTTGGTGTTGTGTTGTTGTGTATTGTGTGCTGTGTGTTGGTGTTGTGTTGTGTATTGTGTGGTGTGTATTGGTGTTGTGTTGTTGTGTATTGTGTGGTGTGTGTTGGTGTTGTGTTGTTGTGTATTGTGTGGTGTGTGTTGGTGTTGTGTTGTTGTGTATTGTGTGCTGTGTGTTGGTGTTGTGTTGTTGTGTATTGTGTGCTGTGTGTTGGTGTTGTGTTGTTGTGTATTGTGTGCTGTGTGTTGATGTTGTGTTGTGTATTGTGTGCTGTGTGTTGGTGTTGTGTTGTTGTGTATTGTGTGGTGTGTGTTGGTGTTGTGTTGTTGTGTATTGTGTGCTGTGTGTTGGTGTTGTGTTGTTGTGTATTGTGTGCTGTGTGTTGGTGTTGTGTTGTTGTCTATTGTGTGCTGTGTGTTGGTGTTGTGTTGTTGTGTATTGTGTGGTGTGTGTTGGTGTTGTGTTGTTGTGTATTGTGTGCTGTGTGTTGGTGTTGTGTTGTGGGTGTTGTTGTGTATTGTGTGCTGTGTGTTGGTGTTGTGTGTGTTGTGTATTGTGTGCTGTGTGTTGGTGTTGTGTGTGTTGTGTATTGTGTGCTGTGTGTTGGTGTTGTGGGTGTTGTTGTGTATTGTGTGCTGTGTGTTGGTGTTGTGTTGTTGTGTATTGTGTGCTGTGTGTTGGTGTTGTGTTTTGTGTGTTGTTGTGTATTGTGTGCTGTGTGTTGGTGTTGTGTTGTTGTGTATTGTGTGCTGTGTGTTAATGTTGTGTTGTGTGTGTTGTTGTGTATTGTGTGCTGTGTGTTAATGTTGTGTTGTGTGTGTTGTTGTGTATTGTGTACTGTGTGTTGGTGTTGTGTTGTTGTGTATTGTGTGCTGTGTGTTGGTGTTGTGTATGTTGTTGTGTATTGTGTGCTGTGTGTTAATGTTGTGTTGTGTGTGTTGTTGTGTATTGTGTGCTGTGTTAATGTTGTGTATTGTGTATTGTGTGCTGTGTGTTGGTGTTGTGTTGTTGTGTATTGTGTGCTGTGTGTTAATGTTGTGTTGTGTGTGTTGTGTATTGTGTGCTGTGTGTTGGTGTTGTGTTGTTGTGTATTGTGTGCTGTGTGTTGTGTTCTGTGTTTTGTTGTGTGTTTTGGTGTGTATTGTGGGTTGGGCGTATTGTGTATTGTTGTTTTTTGTGTTGTATTGGCGCCTTTATATTTCTTGATGTGTAGTTCTGTGTCGAGTGTGTGCGTGTGTTTATGTGTGTAACTACACACATCCACTTCCCCACTTGTCAATATTCTAATAGCTATAATTATAACATCTATGAAAGTAATTGATAATAAATTATTAACACTTATATCAACATAACATCAACATCAATGAAATCGAATGTTCGCAATGGTATTAAAAGCCACATTAATATCCGGTAAATATGTACGATATTATTAATGTTATCCAAAATATCAACAAATCAATGCACTTTCCTCCCATAATATTCGTCTAAAATATGAAGAATATATCATAAAACATCTGTATTTTTAATACAATCCACAAACTTCATGTGTACACAACGGATAAGTACACATGTGTACACACGGTAAACATCCTTGCACTACATCGACACTCAGAACGGTCATGTACGTGTGTGTGAGTGCTAATAAACGCACACGCAACGCACGCACACGGTCCAAACACCCACCTTATGTGTCACACCTCACTTCTAAATTCACTTTGCAATAAATATATTACCGTTCTTAAATTTTACTTCACTTCGTGAATGGGAATGTAAAGTTTTTTGTAGTATTTTTGCGTTAATTCGAGAGTTACTGGAACGGATGCACTTGAAGAGACGCGCGTGACCTCTCCCACGACGGCCAGAGTTGCACTGACTTTTGTGGTTGCCCGTGTTCCAAATTCTGGTTTTTAAGAATAATATTTTTTTAACGTTTCTTCTATCATTTAAAGTAAAAATGATAGTACGTTCCTATTTTGTGTTATATACTGTGTTTATAAGTATTTTACTTATTTATATACGAATACCGTGTTAAAGAAGAAGTTTAGGTGTTTAAATAAGAAAGAACGAATGTGAAACCAAGAAAATTCTGTACTTCCAGGGAAATTTTCTATGTGGCAACACTGCCGTCGCTGCAGCACTGAAAGTTTCAGGGAATTTCTTTTTGCAAGCCGAAATTTTCTCCAAACTGGAACAAGTTTTTTGGGACGTGGGATATCCGAATATTTGTTGCTTTTTCAAATAATTGAGTGGATGGTAACGATGAGGAAAAACCACTGGGGTTTGCGTTAATGCTTGTTAGTAAATTGTATTTAATAGTTTAGATGATTGATTAATATGAGAGTAATGATGAGGGAAATATGAGGGTTTTCATGAGGGGAATATGAGGGGACTATGAGAGTTTTCAAGAGGGGAATATGAGGAGAATATGGGAGTATTCATGAGGGGAATATGAGGGGAATATAAGAGTATTCATGAGGGGAATATGAGGGGAATATGAGAGTATTCACGAGGGGAATATGAGGGGAATATTATAGTATTCATGAGGGGAATACGAGGGGAATATAAGAGTATTCATGAGGGGAATATGAGGGGAATATGAGGGGAATATGAGAGTATTCATGAGGGGAATATGAGGGAAATATAAGAGTATTCATGAGGGGAATATAAGAGTTTTCATGAGGGGAATATGAGAGTATTCACGAGGAGAATATGAGAGTATTCATGAAGGAAATCTGAGGGTAATCATGAGGGGAATATGAGAATAGGCATGAGGGGAATATGAGAGTAATCATGAGGGGAATATGAGGGGAATATGAGGGGAATATGAGGGTAGATGATGCGATGTTGACGCTGACCATTGGAATTGCAAGCTACATTTGATATATCGATTAAGTAAATATGTAAATTAAATATATATGTGACTTAAACTTTGAGTTACACTAAACCTCAAGCATAAGTTATATAGAATAGCTTCGGTCTCGTTGAACTTTTAGCAAAATTAAATAAAATTTATTCAGTGAAGTCGTCCTGCAGGCAGAAGCGCTTTGTAATTTTTAATTTTTTATTTTTTTTTGTTTTATTATGCCTGCGAACTGCTACTTATATTTTCAGCTAGGATTTTATTTGTAAGTATTTTCGTGGAAAAATTCCTGGTTGAGGCATTTATGAACGAAAGATAGTTAATGTTCTGGACTTTTTGCTTGGTAAAAACTGATAATTAGGTATTTTTTGACTATGATAAAAACCTTCATAAAAGGACGTACACAACGTACAGGCGACGTACACAACGTACAGGCGACGTACACAATGTACAGGCGACGTACACATTGTACAAGCGACGTACACAACGTACACACGACGTACACAACGTACAGGCGACGTACACAACGTACACACGACGTACACAACGTACACACGACGTACATAACGTACACACGACGTGCACAACGTACACACGACGTACACAACGTACACACGACGTACACAACGTACACGCGACGTATACAACGTACAGGCGACGTATACAACGTACAGGCGACGTACACAACGTACAGGCGACGTACACAACGTACAGGCGACGTACACAACGTACAGGCGACGTACACAATGTACAGGCGACTTACACATTGTACAAGCGACGTACACAACGTACACACGACGTACACAACGTACAGGCGACGTACACAACGTACACACGACGTACACAACGTACACACGACGTACATAACGTACACACGACGTACACAACGTACACACGACGTACACAACGTACACACGACGTACACAACGTACACGCGACGTATACAACGTTCAGGCGACGTATACAACGTACAGGCGACGTACACAACGTACAGGCGACGTACACAACGTACAGGCGACGTACACAACGTACAGGCGACGTACACAACGTACACGCGACGTACACAACGTACACGCGACGTACACAACGTACACGCGACGTACACAACATACAGGCGATGTACACAACATACAGGCGACGTACACAACATACAGGCGACGTACACAACATACAGGCGACGTACACAACGTACAGGCGACGTACACAACATACAGGCGACGTACACAACATACAGGCGACGTACACAACATACAGGCGACGTACACAACATACAGGCGACGTACACAACATACAGGCGACGTACACAACGTACAGGCGACGTACACAACATACACGCGACGTACACAACATACAGGCGACGTACACAACATACAGGCGACGTACACAACATACAGGCGACGTACACAACGTACAGGCGACGTACACAACATACAGGCGACGTACACAACATACAGGCGACGTACACGTCCGGAAGATCACTATTCTATGCGCGTTGAAATTGCCTTGAAATATATTAGGAATTTTTGTAAGTTGGTTAATTTTTTTGAAGCTATTAAATGTAGTCTATAAGTTGGAAAATTGTATTTTGGGTGATGCTTGAGAATATTTTAGGGTAACATTTAGTTAACTTTTAGGGTAAAAAATGTTTGTGAGCCATCCTTGATGTGTTGTGTAGGGTAATAAATTTGTTATTTAGGGTATTATTCGCATCATAGGGATGCTGTTATTTATCTATGGGAAGTGCTGCTCCCAAGGGGAATATGTGAGGTCCCGAGCTGAGGGTGAGGTAGGCCTTCCTTGTGTAGAAATAGAATAGGTTTTTGTTTTGTTACGGACCATCTTTTTTCGGTTGACTGCTGTCCTGTTTTTCAGCACCTATTGCTTTCTTCTTCTACTTTTGTCTTGTTTCATGAACTTCTTTCTTAGCTTACTGTTTCTGTGCACCTTGTGCGTAGATTCCGCGTTCCTTCCTGACTTGCTTGGGAGACACCGCGTGCATAGATTCCCCGTTCCTTCCTGACTTGCTGGGGAGACACCGCGTGCATTGATTCCCCGTTCCTTCCTGACTTGCTGGGGAGACACCGCGTGCATTGATTCCCCGTTCCTTCCTGACTTGCTGGGGAGACACCGCGTGCATTGATTCCCCGTTCCTTCCAGACTTGCTGGGGAGACACCGCGTGCATTGATTCCCCGTTCCTTCCTGACTTGCTGAGGGGACACCGCGTGCATAGATTCCGCATTCCCTTTTCTCCATACTAAACGGTGCCTTCCTCTTTCCACTCTTCGATACGCTCTTTTTTTGTAACAGTTAGGGAGGCTTAAACTAACATATAATCTAATCCTTCCTAACCTGCTGTTTGTGTTGGGACCACACACCGCGTGCATGGATTCCTCGCTCCCTCAGCTGCATAGTATATAAATGGAGCCTTCCTCTTTTCTCTCATGGGAACACCTTCATTTTAAGTAACACATCTATGCTAAACTCACCTCGCTCCAGCAGTGTGTGGCGGCCATCTTGGATTGTGAAAGTAGAAGTAGATGCACAGTAGACCTTTGGCAGGAGATGACGGGAAGTAGAAGTAGTAATGTCGACCCTGTAGAGTAGATGGGCAGTAGAAGTAGACAAGCTAACGTAGGTTTGTGCATCCAAACGTAGATATGTCGATCTGTAGATGTAGATATGTAGGTCTGTAGACGTAGATATGTAGATCTGCAGACGTAGATATGCAGATCTGTAGACGTAGATATGTAGATTTGCAGACGTAGACATGCAGATCTGTATACGTAGATATGTAGATTTTTAGACGTAGATATGCAGATCTGTAGACGTAGATATGCAGATCTATAGACGTAGATATGTAGATTTGTAGACGTAGATATGCAGATCTGTAGACGTAGATATGTAGATTTGCAGACGTAGATATGCAGATCTGTAAACGTAGATATGTAGATTTATAGACGTAGATATGCAGATCTGTAGACGTAGATATGTAGATTTGTAGACGTAGATATGCAGATCTGTAGACGTAGATATGTAGATTTTTAGACGTAGATATGCAGATCTGTAGAAATAGATATGTAGATTTGCAGACGTAGATATGCAGATCTGTAGACGTAGATATGTAGATTTGTAGACGTAGATATGCAGATCTGTAGACGTAGATATGTAGATTTGAAGACGTAGATATGCAGATCTGTAGACGTAGATATGTAGATTTGTAGACGTAGATATGCAGATATGTCGACGTAGATATGTAGATTTGTAGACGTAGATATGCAGATCTGTAGACGTAGATATGTAGATTTGTAGACGTAGATATGCAGATCTGTAGACGTAGATATGTAGATTTGTAGACGTAGATATGCAGATCTTTAGACGTAGATGTACAGATCTTTAGACGTAGATATACAGATCTTTAGACGTAGATATGCAGATCTGTAGACGTAGATTTGCAGATCTGTAGACGTAGATATGCAGATATGTCGACGTAGATATGCCGATCTGTAGACGTAGATATGCAGATCTGTAGACGTAGATATGCAGATCTGTAGACGTAGATATGCAGATATGTCGACGTAGATAAGCAGATCTGTAGACGTAGATATGTAGATGTAGATATGTAGATCTGTAGAACTAGAAATGAAGATCTGTAGACGTAGATATGCAGGTATGTCGACGTAGATAAGCAGATCTGTAGACGTAGATATGTAGATGTAGATATGCAGATCTGTAGACGTAGATATGCAGATCTGTAGACGTAGATATGTAGATTTGTAGACGTAGATATGCAGATCTGTAGACGTAGATATGTAGATTTGTAGACGTAGATATGCAGATCTGTAGACGTAGATATGTAGATTTGTAGACGTAGATATGCAGATCTGTAGAGGTAGATATGCAGATGTGTCGACGTAGATATGCAGATCTGTAGACGTAGATATGTAGATTTGTAGACGTAGATATGCAGATCTGTAGACGTAGATATGCAGATCTGTAGACGTAGATATGCAGATCTGTAGACGTAGATATGCAGATCTGTAGACGTAGATATGTAGATTTAGATATGTAGATCTGTAGAACTAGAAATGAAGATCTGTAGAGGTAGATATGTAGATCTGTAGATGTAGATTTGTAGATCTGTAGACGTAGATGTTTTACGTATATCTGTACGTTGAAATGTGACGATGTAGACACGCCATAGAAATAGAAAAAAAGAAAATCCGGATTTTTCCAAAGAGTCAACACAAAAGTTCAACGTAGCGTTTTTTTTAACTTTTTAACTTTAACTTTAACTTTTTTTTAACTTTCAAAGCGCAACTTGATGTTTTTTAAAATTTTCTTCATACAATGGACCTTATGTCTAATCTGTGGAGGAACAAAAAAAATATTGTAGTATTAATTATTTTATTTTATTAAATATTTAATAGAAATTTAAATAAATATTAATTATTGAATCAGCAGTGAGCAAATCTGTGAAAACATTCTTATTATGAAGTAACTGCAAAGAGACTTATGATAAAAATAGGTATTTTAATATCAATAACTATGGTTGAGTACTGGATTGTGTGCTAGGGAAAATAACTAGATAAATAGTTATGGTAAATAGCTAAGGTAAATAACTTAGGTCAAAAGACTAGGTAAATAACTTGGGGTAACATACTTTCAGAGAACGATAGTGAATCTCGTGCTATATATGTCTTATAAAGTTTCCATGTGTTATAAGTTTAAATATATGTGCCGATAATACAAATAAATGAAGAACTCGTGATATAAAGTTCGCTAATCTGTATATGTATATATATATATATATATATATATATATATATATGTAATAACACATAAAACGCCCAGTCTTGTGTAATAGTTATTCGTTAATTAATTTATAAAAAAATTAATTAATTTTATTTTGCGTTCAGTTTGAATTTAGATTATATTTTTAATTTCATGTAATTAACTTTTTAGGTGATAAAATGATTTAAAATCAATTGTTAACTATGAATCCTATGCATGAAAAATCTCGATTTGCTGATACTACAGTTTGTCCCCAAGTAAACGTTTTCTGTGATTTTTGACTGATCGTTTTTCTCGGAAAGAAATTTTTAGAGTTAAGGGGTACCATAATTTTGGGGGATTTTAGAGGGTATTATAAAAAGAAATTTTTGGAGTTATGGGGTACCATAATTTTTTGGGGGATTTTAGAGGGTATTATAAAAAGAAATTTTTGGAGTTAAGGGGTACCATAATTTTTGGGGGATTTTAAAGGGTATTATAAAAAGAAATTTTTGGAGTTATGGGGTACCATAATTTTTGGGGGATTTTAAAGGGTATTATAAAAAGAAATTTTTGGAGTTATGGGGTACCATAATTTTTTTGGGGATTTTAAAGGGTATTATGAAAAGAAATTTTTGGAGTTATGGGGTACCATAATTTTTTTGGGGGATTTTAAAGGGTATTATAAAAAGAAATTTTTGGAGTTATGGGGTACCATAATTTTTGGGGGATTTTAAAGGGTATTATAAAAAGAAATTTTTGGAGTTATGGGGTACCATAATTTTTTTGGGGATTTTAAAGGGTATTATAAAAAGAAATTTTTGGAGTTAAGGGGTACCATAATTTTTGGGGGATTTTAAAGGGTATTATAAAAAGAAATTTTTGGAGTTATGGGGTACCATAATTTTTTTGGGGATTTTAAAGGGCATTATAAAAAGAAATTTTTGGAGTTAAGGGGTACCATAATTTTTGGGGGATTTTAAAGGGTATTATAAAAAGAAATTTTTGGAGTTATGGGGTACCATAATTTTTTTGGGGATTTTAAAGGGTATTATAAAAAGAAATTTTTGGAGTTAAGGGGTACCATAATTTTTGGGGGATTTTAAAGGGTATTATAGAAAGAAATTTTTGGAGTTAAGGGGTACCATAATTTTTGGGGGATTTTAAAGGGTATTATAAAAAGAAATTTTTGGAGTTATGGGGTACCATAATTTTTTGGGGGATTTTAAAGGGTATTATAAAAAGAAATTTTTGGAGTTAAGGGGTACCATAATTTTTGGGGGATTTTAAAGGGTATTATATAAATAAATTTTTGGAGTTAAGGGGTACCCTAATTTTTGGGGGGATTTTAAAGGGTATTATAAAAAAAAATTTTTGGAGTTAAGGGGTACCATAATTTTGGGGGGATTTTAAAGGGTATTATATAAATAAATTTTTGGAGTTAAGGGGTACCATAATTTTTTGGGGGATTTTAAAGGGTATTATATAAATAAATTTTTGGAGTTAAGGGGTACCATAATTTTTTGGGGGGATTTTAAAGGGTATTATAAAAAGAAATTTTTGGAGTTAAGGGGTACCATAATTTTTTGGGGGATTTTAAAGGGTATTATAAAAAGAAATTTTTGGAGTTAAGGGGTACCATAATTTTTTGGGGGATTTTAAAGGGTATTATAAAATGAAATTTTTGGAGTTAAGGGGTACCAAAATTTTTGGGGGATTTTAAAGGGTATTATATAAATAAATTTTTGGAGTTAAGGGGTACCATAATTTTTTGGGGGATTTTAAAGGGTATTATAAAAAGAAATTTTTGGAGTTAAGGGGTACCATAATTTTTTGGGGGATTTTAAAGGGTATTATAGAAAGAAATTTTTAGAGTTATGGGGTACCATAATTTTTTGGGGGATTTTAAAGGGTATTATAGAAAGAAATTTTTGGAGTTATGGGGTACCATAATTTTTTGGGGGATTTTAAAGGGTATTATGAAAAGAAATTTTTGGAGTTAAGGGGTACCATAATTTTTTTGGGATTTTAAAGGGTATTATAAAAAGAAATTTTTGGAGTTAAGGGGTACCATAATTTTTTGGGTGATTTTAAAGGGTATTATAAAAAGAAATTTTTGGAGTTATGGGGTACCATAATTTTTGGGGGGATTTTAAAGGGTATTATAAAAAGAAATTTTTGGAGTTAAGGGGTACCATAATTTTTGGGGGGATTTTAAAGGGTATTATAAAAAGAAATTTTTGGAGTTGAGGGGTACCATAATTTTTGGGGGGATTTTAAAGGGTATTATAAAAAGAAATTTTTGGAGTTAAGGGGTACCATAATTTTTTTGGGGATTTTAAAGGGTATTAAAAAAAAAATTTTTGGAGTTAAGGGGTACCATATTTTTTTGGGGGATTTTAAAGGGTATTATAAAAAGAAATTTTTGGAGTTAAGGGGTACCATAATTTTTGGGGGATTTTAAAGGGTATTATATAAATAAATTTTTGGAGTTAAGGGGTACCATAATTTTTTGGGGGATTTTAAAGGGTATTATAAAAAGAAATTTTTGGAGTTAAGGGGTACCATAATTTTTTTTGGATTTTAAAGGGTATTATGAAAAGAAATTTTTGGAGTTAAGGGGTACCATAATTTTTTGGGGGATTTTAAAGGGTATTATAAAAAGAAGTTTTTGGAGTTAAGGGTACTATAAATTTTTTTTGGAGTTAAATTTTTTTTGGAGTTAAAGGGTTATATAAAAAGAAATTTTTGTAGTTTGAGGGGCTCTATAAAAATGAAAATTTTCGAGTTTAATGGTTACTCTAATTTTTTTTGAGTTCGAGGAATTTTATAGAAACTAAATTTAGGGAGTTTGGTCGGCTCTTAATAAATAAATTCTGTGAGTTTAGAGCGTACTATAATAAAGAAATTTGTGGAGTTAAGAGTTACTATACTTATTTTTTTAGTTTGAGGAGTTATATGAAAAAGAATTTTTGAGAGTTTAAAAGGTACCATAAAATTCGTTATTTTCATTAACTGTTTGCCATAGTGTTTATACGCATCATTACATTGAAATATTAAGCGTGATATATGCTTAAAAGCGCGTTTCAGGTCGACATTTTGTGTCATCCCATGAGTTATTTTTGCATTTGAAATTATCGCGCTACAAATCTGGGGAAGATGGAACGAATCGACATCAAATTATGATAATTTTTCATTATTTTTCGGAAATTTGAAGAAGTTTTCACCCGTATGAATTAAAAAATATTTATGCGTAGCCATTCAGCAGGAATACAATTATTCTATTGAAGGGAACTAGTGCTCCTGAAGGTCCCGTGTCGTAGTTTTGGTAGGCCTTCCTTGTGTAGAAATAGAATAGGTTTTTGTTTTGTTACGGACCATCTTTTTTCGGTTGACTGCTGTCCTGTTTTTCAGCACCTATTGCTTTCTTCTTCTACTTTTGTCTTGTTTCATGAACTTCTTTCTTAGCTTACTGTTTCTGTGCACTTTGTGCGTAGATTCCGCGTTCCCTCAACTCCATACTAAATGGTGCCTTCCTCCTTCCTCTCTACGGAATACTTTTCTATTGGGGTTAAGGGGATCAAATATTGTCAAATAAAATCAATTAAAAAAACAAACGCACTAAAATTCAGAAAGTTTGTCACAAATAAGCGACATATTTCCATACAACTAAAAATTATATACGATAATACAAAGCTTCTAAAATTTTAAATTATCCTATTATAGGATGAAATTATGTTATATTCCAATATTAAATCATATTTCATATTTATTTTATAATTTTATGGGTTGTTTGTAATGAAAAAGATATATAAAACTTAAATTCAAATTGACGACCATAATCCTGTTGATGGTAATGACCGTATCTGTGATACGATCGTTAGTATGAGATATTTTTGTAACAATATTTATTAAAAATTTTTATTTATTATTATTATTATCGCAAAAATATTTTAAAAGCGGCTACTACCAGAATCTATACATTTGTGCTTGTTTTCAACATCTTCGACTTCGATCATGTTTCCTATTCTTTTTTCTCTACTTACTGTTTCTATGATCCTAGTGCATAGATTCCGCGTTCCTTTATCTCCATACTAAATGGTGCCTTCCTTTTTCCTCTCTCTGGATCGCCTTTGTGGCGGACAGGGAGGCTTAAACTAACTAATACTCTAATCTAATCTTCCACACTTGGAGGATTTATTTAGGAAAAATATCGAATCCCGTCATTTTGGACAGGCCGTGTATTATATTAATATCTGATAAATATATATATATATATATTAATATCTGACAAATAGATAAATATTAGCATCTGATGAATAGATAAATATTAGTATGTGATAACTAGATAAATATTAGCATCTGATACCTAGATAAATATTAGTATCTGATAACTAGATAAATATTAGCATATGATAACTAGATAAATATTAGCATCTGAGAAATAGATGAATATTAGCATCTGATAAATGATAAATATTAGCATCTGATAAATAGATAAATATTAGCATCTGATGAATAGATAAATATTAGTATGTGATAAATAGATAAATATTAGCATCTGATAATTGATACCGAATGAACCACAAAAAACTCAATCCAACCTTATATGTCAATAACTTTGGATTGAAATACACCAGTTTCATTTGTTGCATTACACACGAAGATATGTGTTCTGACTACATAGTTTTAGGTCCGAGTATATATATGTATATGGTCAAAGTTGTCTGAAATATCCATTTAAAGTGATATTTATATGTATAAAATTTCCTTATGAATGGAAATTCATAAATATAAAATTTCTCTTTGAATGGAAATTGACATGTATATAATTTCCTTTTAAATGAAAGTTTATATAGATATAATTTCCCTCTAAATGGAAATAGTTTATAAATTTCCCTTTATATGGAAATTTATGTGTATAAGATTTCCTTCTAAGTGGAAATCGTCTGAAAATTTTCTTTAAAATGGAAATTTATATATATAAATTTGCTTGTCAATGGAAATCGTCGAAAAAATTTCCTCTGACTAGAAATTAATAGCTACAAAATTTTCCAATAAATGAAAATATATAAATGTATATATAAGATTTCCGTTTAAGTGGAAATTCATATATATAAAAGTTCCCTTTAAATGTACATTTTCTAGCGACTAAACCTAGCGTTGCGCAACCAACAACAGGAGCAACGCGTTTTAATCAACAACCTCTACGCGAAAATAAAAAATCTGCAGGTTCTTTTACGTGACAAACATAAACATGAGTGCAACATATATAGTGTAATGGATATAAGTTCGAAGTTTTTTCGAACGGAAATTTCTAGAAAAATCTTATAACTTGTTTTTTTTAGAAATACATTACGACGACCCATCAACTTTTGTAACATTTATTAAAGTGACAGGCGTAAATTACGGTTTTAATGCCATTATTTATAAAATTACAGATACTATCTTTATTTTATACTGGTACAACACATTTTAATATCACGGAACATTTTTTTTTTTAAATTTTTCCACCCATAACAAAATCAGAACTGAATTATCTTCATTCACTGTCTGTGAATTTATTAACATTTAAATCAGGTTATTATCCTAGTACCAAAAGATATTTATTATTACGCTAATTATACTTTATATACTGTAAAGCGTATCTGGATAATTTAGATATATAAATAAATATAAAATATAAATATATATTTCTATTTATTTATAATACACTAATACTGCGTTTATATATATATATATATATATATATATATATATTTATACCTATATTCATAAATAATATTTTGCCTATTTAACTATTCATTATTTTTTACAATAAAAACAATAAAAATATGGTGATTCGAATGCACACCCAGTCATTGATTTGAAACAATGAAAACAGAGCAGAAATGAATACTCCATGAATTTGAAACTCCAAAAGTAAATTATTTGTTTATAGAGTGTGATATAAGCATGTGATATGTACGTACGTACGTGTGTGTGTGTGTGTGTGTGTGTGTGTGTGTGTGTGTGTGTGTGTGTGTGTGTGTGTGTGTGGGCGACTTGCTTCGCCCACACCTCGCCCACGTGAAAATGCCGACATCACCTTCATCACCTCCTCACCACCATCACCCCCACTCCACCACCACACCCCCACACCACCATCACCCCCACACCACCATCACCCCCCACACCACCATCACCCCCACATCACCATCACACCCCCACACCACCATCACCCCCACACCACCATCACACCCCCACACCACAATCACCCCCACACCACCATCACCCCCACACCACCATCACCCGCACACCACCATCACCCGAACACCACCATCACCCGCACACCACCATCACACCCCCCACACCACCATCACCCGCACACCACCATCACCCGAACACCACCATCACCCCCCACACCACCATCACCCGCACACCACCATCACCCGAACACCACCATCACCCCCACACCACCATCACCCCCACACCACCATCACCCGCACACCACCATCACCCGAACACCACCATCACCCCCACACCACCATCACCCCCCACACCACCATCACCCGAACACCACCATCACCCGCACACCACCATCACACCCCCACACCACCATCACACCTCCACACCACCATCACACCCCCACACCACCATCACACCTCCACACCACCATCACACCTCCACACCACCATCACCCCCACACCACCATCACCCGCACACCACCATCTCACCCCCACACTACCATCACCCCCCACACCACCATCACCCCCACACCACCATCTCACCCCCAAACAACCATCACCCCCACACCACCATCACCCCAACACCACCATCACCCGCACACCACCATCACACCCCCACACCACCATCACACCACCATCACACCCCCACACCACCATCTCATCCCCACACTACCATCACCCCCACACTACCATCACCCCCACACCACCATCACCCCCACACCACCATCACACCCCCACACCATCACACCCCCACACCACCATCACCCACACACCACCATCACCCCCACACCACCAACACCCCCACACCACCATCACCCCCACACCACCGTCACCCCACACCACCACCACCCCCACACCACCATCACCCCCACACCACACCATCACCCCCACACCACATCATCACCCCCACACCACACCATCACCCCCACACCACACCATCACCCCCACACCACACCATCACCCCCACACCACACCATCACCCCCACACCACACCATCACCCCCACACCACACCATCACCCCCACACCACACCCTCACCCCCCCACCACCATCACCACCACACAACCATCATCCCAACACCACCATCACCACCATCACCACCACACCACCATCACCCCAACACCACCATCACCCCCACACCACCATCACCCCCACACCACCATCACCCCCACACCACCATCACCCCCCACACCACCATCACCCCCCACACCACCATCACCCCCCACACCACCATCACCCCCACACCACCATCACCCCCACACCACCATCACCCCCACAACACCATCACCCCACACCACCATCACCCCCACACCACACCATCACCACCACACCACACCATCACCACCACACCACACCATCACCACCACCACACCACCATCACCCCCAACACCACACCATCACCCCCAAACCACACCATCACCCCCACACCACACCATCACCCCCCACACCACACACCATCACCCCCCACACCACACCATCACCCCCACACCACACCATCACCCCCCCCACCACACCATCACCCCCCACCACACCATCACCCCCCCCACCACACCATCACCCCCCCCACCACACCATCACCCCCCCCACCACACCATCACCCCCACACCACACCATCACCCCCACACCACACCATCACCCCCACACAACACCATCACCCCCCACACAACACCATCACCCCCAAACCACACCATCACCCCCCACACCACACCATCACCCCCCACACCACCCCATCACCCCCACACCACCATCACCCCCAGACCACCATCACCCCCACACCACCATCACCCCCCAGACCACCATCACCCCCCACACCACACCATCACCAGCACACCACACCATCACCCCCACATCACACCATCACCCCCACACCACACCATCACCCCCACACCACAACCACCATCACCCCCACACCACACCATCACCCCCCCACACCAACATCACCCCCACCCCCACACCACACCACCATCACCCCCACACCACACCATCACCCCCACACCACACCATCACCCCCACACCACACCATCACCCCCACCACACCATCACCCCCACACCACCATCACCCCCACACCACACCATCACCCCCACACCACACATCACCCCACACACCACACCCCACACCACCATCACCCCACACCACCATCACCCCCACACCACACCATCACCCCCACACCACACCATCACCCCCACACCACACCATCACCCCAACACCACACCATCACCCCAACACCACACCATCACCCCAACACCACACCATCACCCCCACACCACCATCACCCCTCACACCACCATCACCCCACACCACCATCACCCCCACACACACATCACCCCACCACCCCACACCCATCACCCCCACACCACACCATCACCCCCACACCACACCATCACCCCCACACCACACCATCACCCCCACACCACACCATCACCCCCCACACCACACCCACCCCCCCACCCACACCATCACCCCACACCACACCATCACCCCACACCACACCATCACCCCCACACCCCACCATCACCCCCACACCACACCATCACCCCCACACCACACCATCACCCCACACCACACCATCACCCCACACCACACCATCACCCCCCACACCACACCATCACCCCCACACCACACCATCACCCCCACACCACACCATCACCCCCACACCACACCATCACCCCCACACCACACCATCACCCCACACCACACCATCACCCCTACACCACACCATCACCCCCACACCACACCATCACCCCCCCTCCACCACACCATCACCCCCACCACCCACACCATCACCCCCACACCACACCATCACCCCCACACCACACCATCACCCCCACACCACACCATCACCCCCACACCACACCATCACCCCCACACCACACCATCACCCCCACACCACACCATCACCCCCACACCACACCATCACCCCCACACCACACCATCACCCCCCACACCACACCATCACCCCCACACCACACCATCACCCCCACACCACACCATCACCCACACCACACCCTCACATCCACACCACACCATCACCCCCCACACCACACCATCACCCCGACACCACACCATCACCCCCCACACCACACCATCACCCCCACACCACACCATCACCCCCACAATACACCATCACCCCCCACAATACACCATCACCCCCACAATACACCATCACCCCCACAACACACCATCACCCCCTCAACACACCATCACCCCCACACCACACCATCACCCCCACACCACACCATCACCCCCACACCACACCATCACCCCCACACCACACCATCACCCCCACACCACACCATCACCCCCACACCACACCATCACCCCCACACCACACCATCACCCCCACACCACACCATCACCCCCACACCACACCATCACCCCCACACCACACCATCACCCCCACACCACACCATCACCCCCACACCACACCATCACCCCCACACCACACCATCACCCCCACACCACACCATCACCCCCACACCACACCATCACCCCCACACCACACCATCACCCCCACACCAACATCACCCCCACACCATACCATCACCCCCACACCACACCATCACCCCCACACCACACCATCACCCCCACACCACCACCATCACCCCCACACCACACCATCACCCCCACACCACACCATCACCCCCACACCACCATCACCCCCACACCACACCATAACCGCCACACCACACCATCACCCCCACACCACACCATCACCCCCACACCACACCATCACCCCAACACCACACCATCACCCCCACACCACACCATCACCCCCACACCACACCATCACCCAAACACCACACCATCACCCAAACACCACACCATCACCCCACACACCACCATCACCCCCCACACCACCATCACCCCCACACCACACCATCACCCCCACATCACACCATCACCCCCACATCACACCATCACCCCCACACCACACCGTCACCCCCCCACCACACCGTCACCCCCACACCACACCATCACCCCCACACCACACCATCACCCCCACACCACACCATCACCCCCACACCACACCATCACCCCCACAGCACACCATCACCCCCACACCAGACCATCACCCCCACACCAGACCATCACCCCCACACCACACCATCACCCCCACACCACACCATCACCCCCACACCACACCATCACCCCCACACCACACCATCACCCCCACACCACACCATCACCCCCACACCACACCATCACCCCCACACCACACCATCACCCCCACACCACACCATCACCCCCACACCACACCATCACCCCCACACCACACCATCACCCCCACACCACACCATCACCCCCACACCACACCATCACCCCCACACCACACCATCACCCCCACACCACACCATCACCCCCACACCACACCATCACCCCCACACCACACCATCACCCCCACACCACACCATCACCCCCACACCACACCATCACCCCCACACCACGCCACCACCCCCCACACCAAACCCTCACCCCCACACCACACCATCACCCCCACACCACACCATCACCCCCACACCACACCATCACCCCCACACCACACCACACCCCCACACCACACCATCACCCCCCACACCACACCATCACCCCCACACCACACCATCACCCCCACACCACACCATCACCCCCACACCACACCATCACCCCCACACCACACCATCACCCCCACACCACACCATCACCCCCACACCACACCATCACCCCCACACCACACCATCACCCCCACACCACACCATCACCCCCACACCACACCATCACCCCCACACCACACCATCACCCCCACACCACACCATCACCCCCACACCACACCATCACCCCCACACCACACCATCACCCCCACACCACCTGGCGTAGGCGGACCAGTTTTGCAATCAAGCGTAGCCACCTGCTGTCTGCAGCTGGTGTGTGTGTGTGTGTGTTTGTGTGCTTGTGTGTCTGTGCATGGTTGTGTGTTTTTGTTTGTAAAGGTGTGCGTGTGTGTTGTTTTGTATGTTTGTGTTTGTGTGTGTGTTTTTTGTATGTTTGTGTGTTGGTGTATGCGTGTGTGTTGGTGTATGCGTGTGTGTTGTTTTTGTTTGTAAAGGTGTGCGTGTGTGTTTTTTTGTATGTTTGTGTTTGTGTGTGTGTTTTTGTATGTTTGTGTTTGCATGTGTGTGTGTGTGTTGTGTACACTACCACAATCGTGTGTTAGTTCAAGAACTTATGTGTCTGCCAGTTGGCTTGTTTGTTGGTTTTTATAAAATAAGAATAAAAAGATATAATAAATATAAAAACATTCGTTCGGTAGTGTAAAGCCTGATCATATTTAATATATATAATTGTCCAACTGTATAATATACAAGTTACATTTAATATTTATATTATATATATATATAATATGCAATATTTACATTGTGCATACCGTATATAATATAAATTGCGTGTATAATTCAATGAAAATATATATATATATGTTAGATATCATGTAATATATTAAATATGTTATATGTAAAATATAAATATACTATATATGTTATAGTATAATATGTATATCTATAATTACGTATAATACATATTTCATGCAATATATATATAATCCATTTTCACACCTATGTATATGTACGATATTACCTATAGTAATAAAATTATGTTGTTTGTATGTACTGAATTTCTTCAAACTAATCTTCGAAACTAATTAAAACTTATAAATGAAATTAATTACACTTGGAACCATTGGATTCTGGATAAACACATAAATTTTTGGAAAAGGTAAATTTCGGGGTAAATTGTATAAATTGGGGAAAAATGGTGAAATTTCGGGGTAATTTGTATAAATTGGGGAAAAATGGTGAAATTTCGGGGTAAATTGTATAAATTGGGGGAAAATGGTGAAATTTCGGGGAAATTTGTATAAATTGGCGAAAAATGGTGAAATTTCGGGGTAATTTGTATAAATTGGGGAAAAATGGTGAAATTTCGGGGTAATTTGTATAAATTGGGGGAAAATGGTGAAATTTCGGGGTAAATTGTATAAATTGGGGGAAAATGGTGAAATTTCGGGGTAATTTGTATAAATTGGGGAAAAATGGTGAAATTTCGGGGTAAATTGTATAAATTGGGGGAAAATGGTGAAATTTCAGGGTAATTTGTATAAATTGGGGAAAAATGGTGAAATTTCGGGGTAAATTGTATAAATTGGGGGAAAATGGTGAAATTCCGGGGTAATTTGTATAAATTGGGGAAAAATGGTGAAATTTCGGGGTAAATTGTATAAATTGGGGAAAAATGGTGAAATTTCGGGGTAATTTGTATAAATTGGGGAAAAATGGTGAAATTTCGGGATAATTTGTATAAATTGGGGGAATATGGTGAAATTTCGGGGTAGTTTGTATAAATTGGGGGAAAATGGTGAAATTTCGGGGTAATTTGTATAAATTGGGGGAAAATGGTGAAATTTCGGGGTAAATTGTTTAAATTGGGGAAAAATGGTGAAATTTCGGGGTAATTTGTATCAATTGGGGGAAAATGGTGAAATTTCGTCGTAAATTGTATAAATTGGGGGAAAATGGTGAAATTTCGGGGTAAATTGTATAAATTGGGGAAAAATGGTGAAATTTCGGGGAAAATTGTATAAATTGGGGGAAAATGGTGAAATTTCGGGGTAAATGGTGTAAGTTGGGGAAAAATGGTGAAATTCAGGGGTAAATTGTATAAATTGGGGGAAAATGGTAAAATTTCGGGGTAAATGGTTTAAATTGAAAAAAAGGATAATATTGTGCGGTGCAAATTGGGTAAATGTTAAATGTTTCAGTGTAGGAAGGGGGTACATGTACGAATGATTTAATTACAGATGTAAAAATCCCCCCTCCCTAATTGGACACCAGAACACCACACACTGGTGTCATATTTCTGTATTTCTTCCCTAATTGCCACGTAATTATTCACTAATAGCCACGTAATTATTCACTAATTGCCACGTATTTATTCACTTATTGCCACGTAATTATTCACTAATTGCCACGTAATTATTCACTAATTGCCACGTATTTATTCACTTATTGCCACGTAATTATTCACTAATTGCCACGTAATTATTCACTAATGGCCACGTAATTATTCACTTATTGCCACGTAATTATTCACTAATGGCCACGTAATTATTCACTAATTGCCACGTAATTATTCACTAATTGCCACGTAATTATTCACTAATTGCCACGTAATTATTCACTAATTGCCACGTATTTATTCCCTAATTGCCACGTAATTATTCACTAATTGCCACGTAATTATTCACTAATTGCCACGTAATTATTCACTAATTGCCACGTATTTATTCACTTATTGCCACGTAATTATTCACTAATTGCCACGTAATTATTCACTAATTGCCACGTATTTATTCACTTATTGCCACGTAATTATTCACTAATTGCCACGTAATTATTCACTAATGGCCACGTAATTATTCACTAATTGCCACGTAATTATTCACTAATGGCCACGTAATTATTCACTAATTGCCACGTAATTATTCACTAATTGCCACGTAATTATTCACTAATTGCCACGTAATTATTCACTAATTGCCACGTATTTATTCCCTAATTGCCACGTAATTATTCACTAATTGCCACGTAATTATTCACTAATTGCCACGTAATTATTCACTAATTGCCACGTATTTATTCACTTATTGCCACGTAATTATTCACTAATTGCCACGTAATTATTCACTAATTGCCACGTATTTATTCACTTATTGCCACGTAATTATTCACTAATTGCCACGTAATTATTCACTAATTGCCACGTATTTATTCACTTATTGCCACGTAATTATTCACTAATTGCCACGTAATTATTCACTAATTGCCACGTATTTCTTCCCTAATTGCCACGTAATTATTCACTTATTGCCACGTAATTATTCACTAATTGCCACGTAATTATTCACTAATTGCCACGTATTTCTTCCCTAATTGCCACGTAATTATTCACTTATTGCCACGTAATTATTCACTAATTGCCACGTAATTATTCACTAATGGCCACGTAATTATTCACTAATTGCCACGTAATTATTCACTAATGGCCACGTAATTATTCACTAATTGCCACGTAATTATTCACTAATTGCCACGTAATTATTCACTAATTGCCAAGTATTTATTCACTAATTGCCACGTATTTATTCACTAATTGCCACGTAATTATTCACTAATTGCCACGTATTCATTCCCTAATTGCCACGTATTTATTCCCTAATTGCCACGTAATTATTCACTAATTGCCACGTAATTATTCACTAATTGCCACGTAATTATTCACTAATTGCCACGTAATTATTCACTAATGGCCACGTAATTATTCACTAATTGCCACGTAATTATTCACTAATTGCCACGTAATTATTCACTAATTGCCACGTAATTATTCACTAATTGCCACGTAATTATTCACTAATTGCCACGTAATTATTCACTAATTGCCACGTAATTATTCACTAATAGCCACGTAATTATTCCCTAATTGCCACGTAATTATTCACTAATTGCCACGTAATTATTCACTAATTGCCACGTAATTATTCACTAATTGCCACGTATTTATTCACTTATTGCCACGTAATTATTCACTAATTGCCACGTAATTATTCACTAATTGCCACGTATTTATTCACTTATTGCCACGTAATTATTCACTAATTGCCACGTAATTATTCACTAATGGCCACGTAATTATTCACTAATTGCCACGTAATTATTCACTAATGGCCACGTAATTATTCACTAATTGCCACGTAATTATTCACTAATTGCCACGTAATTATTCACTAATTGCCACGTAATTATTCACTAATTGCCACGTATTTATTCCCTAATTGCCACGTAATTATTCACTAATTGCCACGTAATTATTCACTAATTGCCACGTAATTATTCACTAATTGCCACGTATTTATTCACTTATTGCCACGTAATTATTCACTAATTGCCACGTAATTATTCACTAATTGCCACGTATTTATTCACTTATTGCCACGTAATTATTCACTAATTGCCACGTAATTATTCACTAATTGCCACGTATTTATTCACTTATTGCCACGTAATTATTCACTAATTGCCACGTAATTATTCACTAATTGCCACGTATTTCTTCCCTAATTGCCACGTAATTATTCACTTATTGCCACGTAATTATTCACTAATTGCCACGTAATTATTCACTAATTGCCACGTATTTATTCACTTATTGCCACGTAATTATTCACTAATGGCCACGTAATTATTCACTAATTGCCAAGTATTTATTCACTAATTGCCACGTATTTATTCACTAATTGCCACGTAATTATTCACTAATTGCCACGTATTCATTCCCTAATTGCCACGTATTTATTCCCTAATTGCCACGTAATTATTCACTAATTGCCACGTAATTATTCACTAATTGCCACGTAATTATTCACTAATTGCCACGTAATTATTCACTAATGGCCACGTAATTATTCACTAATTGCCACGTAATTATTCACTAATTGCCACGTAATTATTCACTAATTGCCACGTAATTATTCACTAATTGCCACGTAATTATTCACTAATTGCCACGTAATTATTCACTAATGGCCACGTAATTATTCACTAATTGCCACGTAATTATTCACTAATTGCCACGTATTTATTCCCTAATTGCCACGTATTTATTCCCTAATTGCCACGTAATTATTCACTAATTGCCACGTAATTATTCACTAATTGCCACGTATTTATTCACTAATTGCCACGTAATTATTCACTAATTGCCACGTAATTATTCACTAATTGCCACGTAATTATTCACTAATTGCCACTTAATTATTCACTAATTGCCACGTATTTATTCACTAATTGCCAAGTAATTATTCACTAATTGCCACGTAATTATTCACTAATTGCCACGTAATTATTCACTAATTGCCACGTAATTACTCTGACTTAAATTATTTGGACGCAGTGATAAACCGATGATATTAACGATAAATTTCAATATAATGGAAACTAATATTTTAAATATTCGGGAGGGTCTAATCGGATATAATAATTCATTGTTTATAATTTTCCAAAAATTGTTTCTTGAATACTACCATGTATGCCAAGAACTTTGTAGCCCCTAATGTGAGTTTGGGTGATTCGATTTTTCTGCTGAAATAATATTTTTTCTTTTTTTGTGACTGAAAAATGTATTTTTGATGTATATCTTAATATTGATAAAAATATAATAATTAATTAATATCACGGCTTCAGTAGTACGGTCACGGATGGTGATATTAATGTAATTTTTTTTTTTAATAATGGCTAGGATATAATATAAGTGAACAGTAAAATCAATTGTAAATTTTATTTTACAAATTTAAAATCAGTAATAACTGGAAAAATGAGAGCTACAAAGTTAGTATTTTTAATTTTTTGGTATTTTTTTAGTGCAAATCAGCGAGATTTTTTTTTCAGGATAATAACAGAGGAAATCTCTTGCATTAAATGGAAAAAATAAAATATTAATGAATTGTACGTACCATATATAATAAAAATTGTGTGTATAATACAACTAATATGAAATATGTGATATATAATATTTATATTATATATAAAATATATATTATGCATATTACCAACATTAATAAATGTAATATAAAGATAAATAAGTATAATATTATAAAATATATAATAAATATATCATCTAAGTCACGTATAATATATATACATCATGTATTATGCATAATATATGTTATATAAGTTATTTATGATAGATAACACATATATAATACATATAATCCATTCACCCACATATGTATAAAATCGATATTACCAGCAATAACAAATTTTGGTTGTTTGTATGTACTGAACTTATTTAAATTAATCTTTCCGCGAATTGTAATTGCGAAACAACTATGTACTGCCATTGTGCGGTCCCTGTTCACTGGTCTCGTGTTGCATCTGTGGGAATTAGCGTTCCCTGGGGGAATATGTGAGGTCCCGAGCTGAGAGTTATGTAGGCCTTCCTTGTGTAGAAATAGAATAGGTTTTTGTTTTGTTACGGACCATCTTTTTTCGGTTGACTGCTGTCCCGTTTTTCAGCACCTATTGCTTTCTTCTTCTACTTTTGTCTTGTTTCATGAACTTCTTTCTTAGCTTACTGTTTCTGTGCACCTTGTGCGTAGATTCCGCGTTCCTTCCTGACTTGCTGGGGGGCACCGCGTGCATAGATTCCCCGTTCCTTCCTGACTTGCTGGGAGGGACACCGCGTGCATAGATTCCCCGTTCCCTTTAATCCTACATCGACTACCGTTTTTTCTGAACGACTTTGAAAAATCACTCAACATCGTTCGTATTTTCTAAATGCTTCGATGAAAAGTTCAGATTTACTTGCTCTGTCAATGATAAAATAATAGAAATTACCGTATCATTTCGTTCAAAGTCCGAAAATTTCGTTGATATAGGGTATTAACTCCGCACTAAACGGTGCCTTACTCCTTCCTCTCTTTTGTTCAGGTTAGGAAGGCAAAAACCAAATAAAACATAATGCGATATATTTTAACCCATTATACATATTTTCAACATAACAGCTGCCACAGAACCTTTAGCTTACCCAGTCTAACATTTTCGCCGGAGCATGCATGTTTTTCGCCGCCTAAGTGACTTAATTACTTGGGCGGCGAGAAACATGCATGCAGGCGGCGAAAAACATGCATGCAGGCGGCGAAAAAGTTAGACTGATAAGGTATCAATGCAAGTGGAGGTTGGTTTTCAAGTCATTCTTCTTCAATACATCACTATTTTTTTTCATAGCATTTATTTATACGTTTTCCGAAAACTAAAATATTTTAACCGGTAGGATATATTTGTACTTCTTTTTATCAGTATTTTGTTTAACCATACTAAATGGTGCTTTCCTCCTTCCTCTCTTCGAAACGCTTTTTTTAGCGGTTAGGGAGACTTAAACTAGCATATAAACTACAATCTATGTAACTTTAGTTTAAATATTTACACGGCTATCACAATGCATATGTTTACACCATATAAACTATTTTTTTGTGAAAACCTTAAATAGTTATGAATTCTACGAGTCAAGTTCATAGGTAATGAACAGCATTTTCGTCTGAACACCTGTGGGTGTAATAAGTTCACAAAACGTATATACCTATTTTACACAAATGAAAGTAACACCAATAATCTATATATCCTTGACGACGTCACTGGTTCTATGGTCAAGTGTGAACACTTGAGAACCAAACAGGGAACGAACTTCACGTCCTTTCAACTTTCAAGGTTCAATGTAGCACGGAGCGACATGCCGCACACCCTCACACCACCGCAGCGCCTCGCGCACTGGGCAACCGCGTAAGTTTTCTGCTTACTTCAACTTCTGTTTTGTGGGCGAATTTTGGTAGGATGCAGGACAGGGATAGTGTATATGTGTGTGGTGACCGTCATGTACAGTCATAGTGTACGCAATTGGGCTGATGTTATATTGATGTACGGTAATTGTGTACGCAATTGGGCTGTTTCTACACTGGTGTACGGTCATTTTGTACATAATTGGGCTGCTATTACAATGATTACTCTGAAGATTTCAATTGGTTTCAAATACAATAATAGGGTAATGTTTTTCTCAATAATATAAGTCATAGTTTCTGAATACTATAAGTCATATGTTCTCAATAATATAAGTCATATGTTCTCAATAATATAAGTCATATGTTCTCAATAATATAAGTCATATGTTCTCAATAATATAAGTCATATGTTCTCAATAATATAAGTCATATGTTCTCAATAATATAAGTCATATGTTCTCAATAGTATAATTCCCGAGCTGAGAGTTAGGTAGGCCTTCCTTGTGTAGAAATAGAATAGGTTTTTGTTTTGTTACGGACCATCTTTTTTCGGTTGACTGCTGTCCTGTTTTTCAGCACCTATTGCTTTCTTCTTCTACTTTTGTCTTGTTTCATGAACTTCTTTCTTAGCTTACTGTTTCTGTGCACCTTGTGCGTAGATTCCGCGTTCCCTCAACTCCATACTAAATGGTGCCTTCCTTCTTCCTCTCTTTGGATTGCCTTTGTGAAGGATAAGGAGGCGTAAACTAGCTAGTCATCTAATCTTCAATAGTCACCAACTCTGGCAGTCACGCTCAGGCACACAGAATAATCTCTATTAGGTGAAAAGAACAACAAAAACAAAAAATGAATTATTAGTTAAGTTTATTTTACGCGAAAAAAGGTAACAATTTCAACAGTGAACATTTATGAATAAAATGGCAGCTCGTGTTCTATTTATTATTATTTTACAATTACTATTATCATTACCATCATTAATATTACTGAGATTCTAGTCTAGTTTCACTAGCAAACGTTTATCGCAGACACCAAGAAAATTTTATTTTATCATTTTTTAAAGGAACTTTGGCTTAAGCAATAATAACAAAATGAAAAGACATAAACAAATAACTGTTACAATTAGGTTCCTTTAAATATGCTGGAACGTTAATTCGATCTAAATCTAAAATGAGATTCATGTTCATTACAAACTAAAATTTAACAACTTTTTAAATTTGACGATTTTTTGATCGGTGTTCTGATCAGCCTGTAATAAATAATTATTTCAATACTAAATTAATAATTGAGTTTATCAATTATTTAAAGGTGTTGAAAAGGCATCCCAACTGGAAACACATAATCCAACTGAAAAGGTGTAGGCTGCAACTGATAGTTTACAGCTAACCCAACTGAAGGAGCAAACACGCCCAACTGAAGGGGAAAACACACCCAACTGAAGGGGCAAAACACACCCAACTGAAGGGGCAAACACACCCAACTGAAGGGGCAAACACACCCAACTGAAGAGGCAAAACACACCCAACTGAAGAGGCAAAACACACCCAACTGAAGGGGCAAACACACCCAACTGAAGGGGCAAACACACCCAACTGAAGGGGCAAAGCACACCCAACTGAAGAGGCAAAACACACCCAACTGAAGAGGCAAAACACACCCAACTGAAGAGGCAAAACACACCCAACTGAAGGGGCAAACACACCCAACTGAAGGGGCAAACACACCCAACTGAAGGGGCAAAGCACACCCAACTGAAGGGGCAAACACACCCAACTGAAGAGGCAAAACACACCCAACTGAAGAGGCAAAACACACCCAACTGAAGGGGCAAAACACACCCAACTGAAGGGGCAAAACACACCCAACTGAAGAGGCAAAACACACCCAACTGAAGGGGCAAGGCACACCCTAACAGTTATTTAATTAACAATTATTCCACCATTAAACATACATCAGTACACACAAAACAAAGACACAGTGAATCAACATTAACTTTCTAATCAAAATGCGAACGAGTTCAAGTAATCTGCGGTGTAATCTATGACCTCACGCGCAACTTGATCAATTTTTCAAGTAACTCCATTCGAAAGTTTAAATGTAAATCTAAAGCGAGTCTCATATCCTGATAGTCTTACAAAACAAAGGCCAATTTGCACAATTCTAAAATCTAAATCTAAATCAAGTCTCACAGCTTGAAAGTCTCACAAAATTAGGTTAAACAATTTAAAAATCTAAATCTAAAGCAAGTCACACAACTCCTTCACAATAAGAAGGAGGGGCTTGCAAGATTCCTCATTGATGAGTGATAAGCAAAGGATGTCACTACGAGTCATAGTCGAGTGCTTCGAATCGAGTCAAAAGCAATCTAAACTTAAACTTCTAAGTTGAGTTTGGTGCCCTTACATATCACGTGGGTTGAGACCCATATGTTTCTGTAAGGTCAACTGTCTTCCATTAAAGTAGATGCAATAACTAATACTTAATGACTCGATTCATCAGTAATCCAAATGCGAAAACTTACATGTGTCCTTCTTACTAAAGTACTAATTACTTGAACTCGTTCCCGTATGGAATTCTCCAATCTGAAGAAATGGTAGCAATCCTTGAATTTCCTTCTGGAATAGTCCCATCTGGAAATGATAGGAATCCTTACTTAAATTCCCATGGTGTCTTTCCATATGGAAATAATAGGTATCCTTACTTAAATTCCCATTTTGTTTCTTTCCATATGAAAATAATAGCAATCCTTACTAAAATTCCCGTTTGGTATCTTTCCATATGGAAATAATAGCAATCCCTGCTTAAATTCCGATTCGGAATAGTCCCATCTGGAAATGATAGGAATCCCTACTTGAATTCCCATTCAGAATCATACCATCAGAAGAAATGGCAGTAATCCCATCTAAATATTAAACAAAAGTGGCACTCCCACGCCATGACTTCCACCCTATACTAACTAACTAAACAGTGGTTTCCCACCTGAACATAGAACACTTAGAGGTAGTACTTTTCCCAACTGATAGGATATTGGCATCCTATCAAGAGGTTTCAGACTACATTTCCAAGGAGTTCTTCTACTTTGTAGTACCCTCCAATAATACATACACAAACATGTGTGTCTCCTTGAAAACTGAAATCAGACACATTTAAAACCAGCTGAAGAACTTCTTCCACTTCTTCTTCTTGTCGGTTTCCTCTTCCTTGGCTTTCTTCTGGGTCTCCGTGCCAGAGAGGGTAATGTAGGCCGGGGCGTATGGGACAAACTGGGTTTCGTAGGCTACCGGTGCAGGTTGAAACGCAACTGGTTCGGGGTTGTACTTAACTGGTTCGGGGTTGTATCCGACGGGCTCGGGGCTGTATCCGACGGGCTCGGGGTTGTTTCCAACGGGTTCAGGGCTGTATCCGATGGGTTGAGCTTCCGGGGCACTGGCCAGAACGGCAGGGTCGAAAGCACCGAACCAGTTGAGAGGGTTCAACCTGCTGAGAGTTTCATCGAAGGACTTCTGCGCACTCGCGAAGTACTCGTTGATTTGAGTGAAGGCCTGTTGAAACACCTCATTAGTGAACAAAGTTTTAAGAACGTGCATAAGTGAAAGAGAAAGAGAAATATTTGAAGTCCTTTTATGGGTCTAACGACTCGAACGATTGAACGATTACTTGGATATGACAATAAATGGGTAAGCGGATTATGCGAAGGAAAATCAACCTCAAACTTTACAGTCCGAAAGAATGAGAATAATTGAAAAGGACTAATCCCATGTGAGGCTCATTAGGACTCTTACTTCAAGGAACTCTTCGCATCTATCACCTACTTAAGCTCTAAAAAAGTTCAGCCTATCTATTAAGGAATAATTCTTACAGATCTATAGCGCTATGTTTACCAAAAGAACCAAAACTCAACACTTACCGCAGAGAACTTCTTCTTCTTGTCCTTGCTTTCTTCTTGTCCCTTGCCCTTCTTCTTATCGTCCTTGGCCTTTCCTTCATCTTGGACGATCACAGGGATACCTTGAACAACCTGGCCAACGGGAGACACGATGGAAGGTCGAACGAGAACAGGCGTATATCCTGGGACTCTCTGGGGCACAATAGGATGGGGTACTTCATTTGTAGAGGGTCCTTGTAAATTGGCTGGGGGAGGTGGTGGGCCATATGATCCTGATGGGGGAGGTCCATAAGAAGCGCTGGGGGCCGATGGGGGTACACCGTATGTAGCAGATGGGGCTGGTGGGCTGTTGAAATTGATAGGCTCTTCCTGGATGAGAGATGCAACCTGGGGCTGGGCAATGATTTGACTCTGCAGTTGGACGGGGAGGAAGTGAAGGGTTGCGGTGGGCTGGACTTGGTCTCCCTTCTTCTTTGCGTCTCCCTTCTTTTTCTCTTCTTCCTTTGACTTGAAGCTCTTCTTCAACTTGGCGTCCTTCGCCAGCGCTTTCTTGGCCAAAAGCTTAGCTTTCAATAGGGCTCCCTTGACCACCTTGGCGCCTTTCTTCACCACTTTCTTGGCCAGCTTGAATTTCTTCTTCAGGTGGTTCTTGCCTGCCTCGGTGATGGATCCGGTGTCGGTGAGGGTAGAGAAGAAGCCGGGAACGTTTTCTGAAAATGTGAAAACTTGTTTCAATACAAGAAAAAGTACTAACTAGTTTTAATAAAGGAATATTTTTTATTTTAAGGTAGTACATGGAAAAGCGCTGGAAATTTGCAAGCTTATTTAAATGCACACAGATTTTTAATTTTTTTAAGTATTATATGGAACAGCGTATCCCGAAGACACTAAACTATCGAAATTTCATAGCAATAGCGGTTTTACCAATACCAAGCTGGTATTCTGAACCATACTTGTGAAAAATAAATGCAAGATCTACATGTATGATCCAAAAATGTAATATGTTTAGAAAAATGTTGAATACTTTGCAAAATTTCTAAAAAATATGGCATGTGCCTCTAAATAGTGAGAAGCTTGAGACAAAAAACGTGTTCAACATGTTCAGGGTATATTTATCAAGTTTTATTGCATTAATCCAAAACGCTCTGGGGTTAAGTTATTGAAAGGTCATCGTACGTTTTTGACCAGACCCGTTCGAAATACTGAAGCTAAAGCAAGTTTCAGATTAACACTTAGCTTGCGATACAACCCATCGATATGTCGATTATAAAATTAACCATTCTTTTAAAAAAGGTATTTTATGAAATAAGTTATTGTTTGGTATTTATACAATTACCAACAACTTTTGACTTTAAATTTGAGTTAGATGTTGAACTTCAGTTAAACCCTCAGCACTTAACATTTCAAGTTATATTGCATTAATACAAACTGCTCTTGGGTTATATGACTGAAAGGTTAGCGTACGTTTTTGACCAGACCCACTCCTCATACTAAAGTAAGTTTCGTATCAAGACCAACTATAGTTTAATACTAGAGATAAAGTGAATTCCGCATCAAGACTTACCGTAGTCTTCGCCGGTAGGAACGATAACCTGGTTGACGGTTGTCGTGGGAGGGGCAACTGGAAGAACTGGGGTGTCATGGGAGAGGGGAAAAGGTTGCGGGTTGAAGGGTGCGGGAGGAGGTCCATAAGATTGAGCTGGAGGTCCATAAGATTGGGCTGGGGGTCCATAAGTTAGGGCTGGAGGTCCGTACGATTTGGCAGAAGGTCCATGAGATTTGGGAGGGGGTCCGTAACTTTGAGACAGGGCTGGTCTGGGCTTGAAGTTAGCAGGGGGGTAGGAAGCGGGAGCGAGAAGGTAGGGTTTGGATGGGACAACATCGCTGGACAAGGAGTACGAAGTGTAACTGTCTTCTTCGGCAGGTTCGTTGGATACTCCCGTCGTCTCGTGGATGACCACATGCTTTGAGATGCTTACGTCACCACCGTCGATGACTGGGATAGGCTCGTGGAAAGGAGCATTTGGGTTCCTCTGTTCGGTGATTTCGTTGGTCAGATCGCGGAGTTCGTTCACGAGGGGGTCCTGGGTTTCGGTGGGACTCTGGTCCCCTCTGGGGGAATCTACAGAGTAGCCCTCATGGTCCTTATTGGGGAATCCTTCACCAGTTGGGGAAAACTTGGGGAAATCGCCTTCCTTCAGGTCATTCCCGAATAGGGTACCCAAATCGTAATCGTTCTCGATGTTGTCTGATGATGGCTGAACTGGTTTAGTCGTCTCTGAGGTCGCGTAGTCTCCTGTAAAGGAAAGAAAGGAATATTAGATTGTTGCACTCGGAATATTAGATTGAATTTGGGATTGAAAATTAGATGGATGTACTCGGTACAGAATTGCAACTTAAAAATGTTTCGTGTTTGTAGATGTGGTTCAACACGTGGCTGAGTCAATCTCGTTTTAGGAATCGTATTTTGAATTAGATTTGAATTGCGCGCTGCCTTAGAATTTATGAGGACCCACAAGTAATATTTGAACTTGTCCATTGTAATTAATGCAGCTATGATCTGACTGAAGTATGGCTCGGTGTAAATTGTTCATATTGGATTAATTCGCTTCTATTGGGACAAGTGCTATCGTATTGTCCTCATTCAAGTGAGTTTCTGTGAATGAAGCAATGAATAAAATAAACTTAACAAAACATTGTAGTTTGAAAGCTGTTACCACGGAAAAGTTTGAGGAACGCTGACTTACAAAAACCTGACATCATTACGAATATGCCCGGGAGATGCTTATACTTATAGCTTATTTCTCGTAGTTATAGAAGTCTGGAGCTTCATATTCAGAGCAAGAGAATTGAAGTAACAGGATGCGGTCGGGATATCAGTTCAAATCATTTTTTACATTCCCCGAACCCCCAAAAAACCGGTCGTGTGTTCGAATGATGAAAAATGGAAGTGATTCTTCTAGAGAGCTGACCATTAACATTTTCGGCGGACTGAACATTAAATAACCATTACCATTTTCGATTGATGAAATTTCATTGTCAGTTTTGTGCTCCCGTGGATTATTGTTGCGTTGTTCTTGTGTGGTGATCGTTAATTCGTTAATTTTCATCCTTGGGTTTGAATTAGTACTTGGTAATTCGGTCTCTCTGTGTTGTCCGGGCTGTATAGTCACTGGATTGTTGATACTTGATTTCAATTGGTCAGTTCCTGATGATTTAGCCATAATCATTCGAAGAACTGGGTCGATAACCACCACCGGTTTTTCAGAACTGACTTCCTTAGAGTCATTAGTCAAAATAATCCTGGTAAATGGGTCGATTATCACCGTTGGTGTCTCAGAACTTTTGTCCTTAGAATCATTAGTCATAATCATTCTAACAACTGGATCGATTACCACCACGGATTTCTCAGCACTTATGTGCTTGGAATTATCATTGACAAGCATCGGGGTTTGTTGGGGGAAAATTTCGTTTTTCTCATCAAGGCGAACATCGTCTAATGTGGAAACACTCTCGGGCGTCTGCACGGAAACTGTGGTGAAAGTTACACCTTCTGCTAAACCATCTTCTTCTTTCTCAAGGGTTCCCTTTGGTTGTTCTTCCGATACCTCAAACTTCGTCACGGTTTCTCCAGCTACTATTTCTCTCTTGAAAACAGCGTCATCACCTCCTGAGGAATTGGTTTTCGTTGGAGTATCATCAGACTCAATGTTGAATTCCTCTTGTTTGGGCGTATCTTGAAGTTGTGTTTTGGTTTCGGCAAAATCATCTGATGGAGACGTGACGTTGGCAGGAGCCAGTGTGTCTTCGGTTGGTGTAGTTGAAATATTGAAAATTTTCGATGGGAATTTGACAGAAGACACTTGTTCTTCCTCCGATGGGGATGGGACAGAAGACTCTTGTTCTTCCTCTGATGGGGATTGGACAGAAGACACTTGATCTTCCTCAGACGGGGATAGGACGGAAGGCTCTTGTTCTACCTCTGATGGGGATGGGATAGAAGACACTTGTTCTACCTCTGATGGGGATTGGACAGAAGACACTTGTTCTTCCTCCGATAGGTATGGAACAGAAGACACTTGTTCTTCCTCTGATGGGGATGGGATAGAAAACACTTGTTCTTCCTCAGACGGGGATAGGACGGAAGGCTCTTGTTCTACCTCTGATGGGGATGGGACAGAAGGCTCTTGTTCTACTTCTGATGGGGATGGGATAGAAGACACTTGTTCTTCCTCAGACGGGGATAGGACGGAAGGCTCTTGTTCTACCTCTGATGGGGATGGGACAGAAGGCTCTTGTTCTACCTCTGATGGGGATGGGATAGAAGACACTTGTTCTACCTCTGATGGGGATGGGACAGAAGGCTCTTGTTCTACCTCTGATGGGGATGGGATAGAAGACACTTGTTCTACCTCTGATGGGGATGGGACAGAAGGCTCTTGTTCTACCTCCGATGGGGATGGGATAGAAGACACTTGTTCTACCTCTGATGGGGATGGGACAGAAGGCTCTTGTTCTACCTCTGATGGGGATGGGACAGAAGGCTCTTGTTCTACCTCTGATGGGGATGGGATAAAAGACACTTGTTCTTCCTCAGACGGGGATAGGATGGAAGGCTCTTGTTCTACCTCTGATGGGGATGGGATAGAAGACACTTGTTCTACCTCTGATGGGGATGGGATAGAAGACACTTGTTCTACCTCTGATGGGGATGGAATAGAAGACACTTGTTCTACCTCTGATGGGGATGGGATAGAAGACACTTGTTCTACCTCTGATGGGGATGGGACAGAAGGCTCTTGTTCTACCTCTGATGGGGATGGAACAGAAGGCTCTTGTTCTACCTCTGATGGGGATGGGACAGAAGTCTCTTTTTCTACCTCTGATGGGGATGGGAAAGAAGTCTCTTTTTCTACCTCTGATGGGGATGGGACAGAAGACTGTTCTACCTCCGGTGGGGTTGGGACAGAAGACTCTTTTTCTTCTTTTGAATCTGGGCTTTGCAATACTATTGCTGTTCCATTGAAATAGTATGGAATCGCCTCGATGATCAGAACCTCCTTTTCTTCGTCGGTTTCATTCGATGACGCTGGAGACGAACTCTTTGTAACCTCGAAGTTGTCTTCATTCTTGGGTTCCTCTTCAATGGTTAGTACTTCTGGGACGTTCAGATCCTGGAGCTCAGGTTTATATTCGGTTTCATTCACGGTGTTATTATTTTTGGGCATCGCAGAATCTGGTAGGCCTGAATCCAGAACTGGGACGGTGACTACCAGTTGTTCAACAACACCACTCACTTCTTCGCTTGTTGATGATGAAGCGTTGTGTGATGCAAGACCCTTGACTGTGACATCACCTGATTGAGAGATCTTGTTCACTGCAGATGTTGAATTCAAGTCGTCAGATTTTGATATTTGGGGTTTTTCAGCTTCAGGAATGTTCAAATCGAAGTCATGGGAATCTTTGATTAGGGATTTTGTATATTCAAAGTCCGACGCTCTGGTAATTTCTGTATATGTGCTTGAGTTACTGGGCCTTGAAGATGCTTCTATAATTTCAACCACATACGGCTGAGCATGTTCAGGATGTCGGGTAAAATCCGTAGCATCCAGAAGATTCAATGAGTACTCAATTTCTTGGGCTAGAGGTATGTCTCCTCGAAGTGTGGATTCGATTGAACCTGAAGAATTCGAAGTGAAGTATTCGACCGAAGCGTTGCTGCGATCGCCAAAATCTCCAATATTTTCCGAGCTAACGGAAACGTTTGACTTGGCATGATTCTCTCCAAAGAATGTAACGTTATTTGTTGTGAAAGGTGCTGGTTCCTCTCGTAGGAATAACGCTATAGGTTCTGATTCATTGATTTCCGTTGATCCGGTACTTGAGTTAACCAAATCCGGTACGGACAGTCCTAATTCAAATTTCGGCTGATTTTTTTTCGGAGAAACCAGAGCTTGAAATCCCCTTACCAGATTAACCAGGAAGCCTGATGATACATGAGTGTTGTTTTCCGACCGGTCTTCCTGATTTTCTTCGAAGTCTTCGATGCGTTTCGTTGAATTTTGACTTTGCTTTTCAAATTCAGCTTCGTTAGACTTTTCAAATGCTGTCGTATTTTTGGTAGTTCCATTCTCTTGAACATTTTCGAACGCATTATTCCCTTGCATTTGGTCTTTTAGACTATTTGTCTGGGAGACATCTGTATTATTGGTATCTTGATCACCTTCTAGATAACCTACAGTAGATCCGTGATCTTCCGTATCTTGAACTCGGTCGCTTTCTTCAGCGCGTTGATCTTCCTGTGTGTAGTCCGTTGTGTTTTGAATGTCTTCTGACTTTGGAAACACTTCGGTATCGATGAAATCGTCTTCTCCCAAGAGCTCAGAGGTGTTCTGGTAATCTTCTACTTGTGGACCCTGGTCAACATTGAGATTGAGACCATTCGCATCTTCTACTACTGGACCCTGGTCAACATCGTTAGTTGCGTTTTTAATCTCCGTTTTCAGCGAGTCGAACATGTCAAAGGTCTCATTCTCTTCAGCGTTTCCATAATCATAAACCGGCGTGTTCACTTCGTCCGTGGCTTCACGGAAATTTCCGTCAACTGAAGTTTGAACCTCGCTGCCATTTTTCGTAGCTTCGAAGCCAGCTGAATTCAAGGATAACCCGTCAAGGCTCCAGTAAGATTTACCCAACCCTGTATTGGGATTCACCGAGGAAGCTGAACCGTCAGACTGTCGGCGGAACCTCTGCGAGGAAGAACTTTCTTCAGTGGAGTTTTGAAGACGATCACTTTTGGCTTCGATGCTGCTTTGTCCTGGCTTTTCGACTTCAGTTCTCCTTGATGCAAAGTCCAAGGATCGATCTCGTCTTGGTTCAGAACTTGGCCCTGGTGACAATAAAGTTCTTGATTCGCAGTTCTTGATTCTCGTTTGATGCTTGCACTTGGTATGGTGTACAATTTGATCACCTGATCGTTCAATTTTGGAGTTTGTGTATGTCCAAGGGAGTTCATTTTGATCATCTGACTGTTCAAGAGACTTTTCAAATTTGTGACTGTCCGAGCAAGATTGACATTTATGTTTATGAACTTGGCAGAGCATAAAATACTTTATGGGCATCTGACTGTCCCAGTCAGGAATCTGTGACTGGTGCAGAGAATGAATAATTTATATCGTAGGTCGATATTGGAATTACAAAAAAATCATACCTTAAAGGGTCTCGTACAAAAACTGCTAGCAGATACATAATTGAATGGAGGTAGAGAGATGTTTGAACCTAATTACACAGATTAGTTTGGAGAAGCGAGGTTTCATTTGCAAACACTAGCGGGGCTGCAAATGAATTTTTTTACCAAACACGTTTTTACCTAATATGACCCACTAGTTGGTCGTTTGAAAAAGTTTGAACCATCTTTTAAAATTACCGGTATTTAATGAACCAAGTTAATGTTTGGTATTTGTAAAATTTCTAACAACTTTCGAGTTTAAATTTAAGTTGGATACTGAACTTCACTTTAGCCAAACGCTGTAATTTTATAGCTGTTCTTATCCGTGCTGTTCTTTTCACATAATAAGTAATTCAGGTCATTAAGTAGGTAAATATAAAACAGGATTAATTACTCTCTCATTACCTGAGCAACAGGAAGTGTGTGATGAGCGTATCTGTGATACAGGCTTCACTACCTCCCCAATTTTCCCTATATTAATCTTGGGATTCGGACACGTTATAAACATTAATTTACGTATATTAAGAATATTGTTAATATGTACAGATTATTATGAACGGTTTTCTTACCTTTCAGGATGGTGGTGACGTCGGCTTTCAGTCCGTTCTGTAAAGAAAGGAAAATTTCAATAAAACTGAAGCCAGAAAGAAGAAATAAAACTGAAGTACGAAAAAAATACAACTGAAGCAAGAGAGAGGGAATTGAGGTGAGGAGCGTGAATACTACGGTGGAGGAAACAAGGTAGGATCATTTCTATGGGAGAAAATACACCTCCTCTTGTTCGGCTAGCCAATAGATGGGCTTTATTTCAAACAAACTTTATGACGTCACCAAAACGCCATGTCGTTAGGCCAATAGTGGAGCCAGATTTGGGGGTAGCAGTGCTACCAGATGCAATATGAGCGCTGCTATTGGTCCGTTGCCGTGACGTCAGCAAAACCACACCGTCAACGAAAAAAGACTGGTTTGACCCTACCTTGTTTCCTCTATCGTGTCAAATACTATTGTGTTGTGCAGCAATGAAGGTAGTTCAGTAGGTGGTAAGTATAAGTGTATGTTCTTCTTAATGTTAATTTTCTTTTCTCTTAAATAGTTATTAATGTAATGATGCATGAACTATTATTGTGATCTGGTTTCTAATTTCAATGGTGAGAATTTTGTACTCTATTTGTTAACATATTTATTGTGCACAGATTGCAATTTTAAAAGTTAATTCTATTTTCATTTGCATTTTGCACGTCCACTTGGGCAGACCTCCAGCTAGAACACCTACTTTTAAATTACCTCATTTAGTAGATAATTAGACATTATACCATGATTAGAATCATTACATTAAAGACAATTTAGAAACTCAGTTGGCTATTTTACGTATGATAATATTCTTATCGTATATAAGTAGAGTGCTTAGAATTTATATATATATTATATACATGTATATTTTATATTTTATTCTCAGTACGTTTGAAGGCAGCTATATTTCTTAATTGATAATTGACCTAAAATATTGAGATAATTTATATTTTAATTTAAAAGATTCAAATTGTAATTGTAATACTTGATATTTAAATTTGAAGAAATATTATTGCGTTTATTTACAATTTTTAAATATTTAATAGATTTTCATTTGCTGAATCATTTCCTAAATTAAAATAATATTTTCTAAAGTTAATAAACACTCACGGATTCCAATGGCGCGGCGCTGGTGTCGACTCTGGGGGACAAAAAAAATTTATATATTAAAAACTTTGAAAAAATACATATATATATATATATATTAAAATGGGAAAATTTATATTAAAAACATTGAAAAAAATTTATAAAAACATCTACAAAATGTATATGTTGTATAAATATATGGGGAAAAAGAAATATATATCTATATATAGGTATGTATAAAAGCTGAAAAAATTATTATTTATATTTGAACGTGAATTTTTAGACTTTTAGAGTAACGGAATTTGATGAATATGAGTAATATGATTAATGTTTATTTCAAGAAGAAAGAGTTATAAAATTAATTTTTACTACTTTATGAAATGAATTTTTATAAATGAGTTGGTCTTATGATTGAGTAAATAAATAAATGAAGATAATAAATTAATGGTTTGAATAAAAAACATGTTTTAATTATTTAGTGAAATTTTTCAAAATAAATTGATGTTATAGATAGAAAAGTCATTTGACCTAATAAATAAATTGAAAAAAATTAATGCTATGTATACGGTGCATGAATTAGGGGGAAAATAAAATTTATATGTTTGTAATATAAATAAATCAGATATTAGAATTATTAGAAATCGTTTATAAAATTCTTTTAATAAATTTAATATAAGGGAAGAAAGGATTTTGAATTAGATAAATTAATATAAGGGAAAAAGGGATTTTGAATTAGATAAATTTAATATAAGGGAAGAAAGGATTTTGAATTAGATAAATTTAATATAAGGGAAGAAGGGATTTTGAATTAGATAAATTTAATATAAGGGAAGAAAGGATTTTGAATTAGATAAATTTATTATAAGGGAAAAAGGGATTTTGAATTAGATAAATTAAATATAAGGGAAGAAAGGATTTCGAATTCGATAAATTTAATATTAGGGAAGAAGGGATTTAGAATTAGATAAATTTAATATAAGGGAAGAAAGGATTTTGAATTAGATAAATTTAATATAAGGGAAGAAAGGATTCTGAATTAGATAAATTTAATATAAGGGAAGAAACGATTTTGAATTAGATAAATTTAATATAAGGGAAGAAGGGATTTAGAATTAGATAAATTTAATACAAGGGAAGAAGGGATTTCTAATTTGATATACCGTATATTCATTTGTCTTTCAAATCGGTAAAAAAAATTTGCATGATTATATTTTAGCATTTAATATTTATTTGTGGACAAGATTTATAAATGTGGTTTAGTATGAATTATGAGAGTGCAACCGTTTCCACTGGAGTGTTATTAATCGAATAATGACACTTCAGTGTTCATTAAAATTGAATCGAATTTCCAAATTTATTAATTAAGTAATTTTGAATAATATTAATTAAATAATCTTGAATTAATTTCAAGATTAATGAATTTCGAGATTATTTAATTTCGAGATGAATTAATTTCAAGATTATTTAATTTCGAGATTATTTAATTTCGAGATTATTTAATTTCGAGATTATTTAATTTCGAGATGAATTAATTGCAAGATTATTTAATTTCGAGATTATTTAATTTCGAGATTATTTAATTTCGAGATTATTTAATTTCGAGATTATTTAATTTCGAGATTATTTAGTTTCGAGATTATTTAATTTCGAGATTATTTAATTTCGAGATTATTTAATTTCGAGATTATTTAATTTCGAGATTATTTGATTTCGAGATTATTTGATTTCGAGATTATTTAATTTCGAGATGAATTAATTTCAAGATTATTTAATTTCGAGATTATTTAATTTCGAGATTATTTGATTTCGAGATTATTTAATTTCGAGATTATTTGATTTCGAGATTATTTGATTTCGAGATTATTTAATTTCGAGATTATTGAATTTCAAGATTATTGAATTTCAAGATTATTTAATTTCAAGATTATTTAATTTCAAGATTAATTAATTACGATATCACATCGAACCGAATTAAGCCCAAATACTAAATGATGTTACAAAAAACATATATGTATAAATATCATGTAATTGTAACATAAATATAATTATATGTAACATAAATATCATGTGATTGTGATGTTGATGTGCTAATAACCAAATTTAACCTGTTTGCCTACAACATATGTGCGGTCGGGCATTGCAAAATTATATGTTTAAGTAATTAAAATTACGAATAAATTCTCTTGACAATTGACATTAGAAAGAACCCTTAACATGTTTCCTGCGATGGGTTAAACCGAAGTTCAACATCTAACCCATATTTAAAGTCAATTATAAAAAGCATTCTTACAAATAGCAAACATTAACTGGATCGTGCCTTTGTTAAGCTTTATCTGCAAATTTATAAAAATTGAATTAGTGACCACCGGTGGGTCCCTTCGCAGGAAACGAGCTAATAATGTGTACTCATGCTTCGACTCAAGATTACTCAGGTATTTTTGTTTGGATTTTGGGTGCAACTAAGTTATGTTTTTTTTAGTGCATTTAATTGTATCAAATGTTACGTTCTTTTCTTTGAATTTACTCACCAGTCAAAGTGTGAGTACATTCATTTGAAAAACTGTATGTATATTTAAAATCTTGAGTCATATTATATATATATTCTAGAATCTAGAATCATACTATATATAATCTTGAATCATATATATATATTCTAGAATCATATATATATTCTAGAATCTAGAATCATACTATGCATAATCTTGAATCATATATATATATTCTAGAATCTAGAATCATACTACGTATAATCTTGAATCATATATATATATATATTCTAGAATCTAGAATCATACTATGTATAATCTTGAGTCATATATATATATATATTGTAGAATCATATATATATATATATATATATATATATATATATATATATATATTCTAGAATCTAGAATCATACTATGTATAATCTTGAATCATATATATATTCTAGAATCTAGAATCATGCTTTATATAATCTTGAATCATATATATATATTCTAGAATCTAGAATGATGCTATATATAACCTAGAATCATCTATATATACTCTTGAATCTAGAATCATATTAAATATATATTCTAGAATCTAGAATCATATTTGGAAGGTATACACACCTACGTACACACAAAATACACATGAGTACTGACCTGTCAAAGTATGAATATCTTTATCTATAGAACCTGTGTGTGTATGTATTTTGTTTTGAACATATTAGGTAGGCATCTAAGCTATTAATTGATGTTGCGTTATATTTGCTAAAACCTACGTTAAATGTATTAATTATAATGAAACATTTATTATAATTTTTATAATTATATTCCATTAATTATAATGGAACAAAATGAAATTATAAATGATTTCGATTTAGTAAAATAAATTATATAATATATAACAATGAAAAATTTTTAATTTTTTTTTATTAATGCAATTATAATATTCGAGGATGAAATAGTACTAATTCATTTTTGACAAAGGCAATTACTATATAAAACGATGAAATAGTTTTAATTTCTGACTCATCGGGGCTATTACAGTATAAAATTAAATATATATAACTTAAAAAAAAAATTAAATACATATAACTTAAAAAAAAATTAAATATATATAACTTAAGAAAAAAAAAATTAAATATATATAACTTGAAAAAAACTCACTTCGGGGCATCGTAGTCGGCGCGCGCGAACGCGGCAACCGCCAGAAGGATGAAGACCTGCGCTCTCATTGGTGCGATGTTGGCCAATCAGGGCTCTTCTCACTGCAGTCACGTGATGTGGATGCAAAACGCGGTGTTTCTTCTTGTTCTGAAAACATAAGTTTTGAATTTGGTAAAAAAAATTGACGTTTGAAAATCTTCCGAGGTAATACAACTTTTATATATAGGAATGAGCGCTCCCAGGGGGGAATATGTGAGGTCCCGAGCTGAGAGTTAAATATGATTTCTTTTCATCGAAATAGAATAGGTTTTTGTTTTGTTACCGACCATCTTTTTTCGGTTGACTGCTGTCCTGTTTTTCAGCACCTATTGCTTTCTTCTTCTACTTTTGTCTTGTTTCATGAACTTCTTTCTTAGCTTACTGTTTCTGTGCACCTTGTGCGTAGATTCCGCGTTCCCTTAACTCCATACTAAATGGTGCTTTCTTCCTTCCTCTCTAAGAACATTTATGTCGTGGTCAAGGGAGGCTAAAACTTTCTTATAATAATAATAAGAATATTAATAATGAACAATATATTTTATCAATAACATTAATCAATCATTTTGTTTCAACATTTTACACGGGTATTACGATACCAATGTGTTATAATCATTTAAGGATGTTAATGTTAAGGTGTTTTAAAAACCAATGTATCGACATTTCATGTTTGTACTTTATTGGAAATAAAATGTTTTTCTTTTTCTTTTCTTTCTTTTCTTAATGGGAGAAATTATTCTTCTCTCTCGCTCTATGTACAAATAGGTAAATGATAAACATTGATTTCTGATAGAAATGACAGTAAAATTTATAATTTTTGGTGCACTTTAGTACATTTTTACATGTTTTTAGAAACTTTTCGTAATTATTACGTGTATCTGTACGTAAAAATAAATAACTTGCCACAAAAAAAAATTATGGTATCGAACATGTCATTATAGTTAAAGTTTATTTTGTACTTGCTTTCGAGTTTCAAAATAAATTTACCAATTATATCGTAATTAAGTATTTAAATAAATAATAACAATTAACAAATTTTACCGATATAAGTACTTAGAAATTGTCATATTCAATGAAAAACATATTTGAAATCTAAAATACGTAATGAAACTTTAAATTTTTAAAAAATCATTAATTTCACTTTAGAAAAAACATTTAATGATGAACTTATGCTTTCAAACTTATTATTTTGTCACGCAACCGAATCATTTGCAAATAATTTTATTAATTTAACTCTGCTACGTAATGAATCTATTATTAAAAACTCATTTTTATATCCAAGGAACATTCAATAACCATTCAACATTGAATTCTTCGGCTCAAATTTAATTCACTATTATATGCTAGTAGTTATTTTATATTTATAATTCATATAATTATATATAATAATTATATTTCACTATTATATGCTAGTAGTTATTTTATAATTATAATTCATATAATTATATATAATAATTATATTTCACTATTATATGCTAGTAGTTATTTTATAATTATAATTCATATAATTGTAGATAATTATATATAATAACTATATTTCACTATTATATGCTAGTTATTTTATAATTATAATTCATATAATTGTAGATAATTATATATAATAACTATATTTCACTATTATATGCTAGTAGTTATTTTATAATTATAATTCATATAATTGTAGATAATTATATATAATAACTATATTTCACTATTATATGCTAGTAGTTATTTTATAATTATAATTCATATAATTGTAGATAATTATATATAATAACTATATTTCACTATTATATGCTAATCCAATAGCATCACAATAGCCGTCACCATTATAGCTCAAACACAATATATGTCACCATTACACTCTAATAGTGGTAAATCACCATTGCATCATTATACTGACAGCATTACATTTTAAAGATAATTCGGCATCACCATTATATCCTAATAGTGAATTAATTGCCGTCACCATTCTAGGTTAAGCATAATATTTATCACCATCATATTGTGACAGTAATACAATACCATCACCATTATTTCCAAATAGTGAAACAATTGCTGTCACTATTCTAGTTTAAGCACAATAAATGCCACTATTATACTCATTTAGTGACAAATATCACTGTTATATTACAATAGTGATACAATACCATGATCAATATTTCCTAATTGTGGAACAATTCCCATCAATATTCTAGTTTAAGCACAATATATGTCACTATTATAGTGACAAATACCACTATTATGTTATAAAAGAGATATCACTGTTATATTACAATAGTGATACAATACCATCATCAATATTTTCTAATTGTGGAACAATTCCCATCAATATTCTAGTTTAAGCACAATATATGTCACTATTATAGTGACAAATACCACTATTATGTTATAAAAGAGATATCACTGTTATATTACAATAGTGATACAATAGCATCACCACTCTTATCATAATAGTGATACAATACCATCACCATAATATCCTAAGCACAATACAAGCCACAAAACAATAGTGGTACAATACCATCACTATTATATAACAATTGTGATAACACCATTGTATTACAATAGCGCTACAATAGCATCACCATTATTTACTAAGCACAATACAAGTCACAGAAGTTGGCTCACTTGGACAGGACGAGGTGTGCACGCCGTGGCTGCTTGCGGTCAACTGATGCTGAGATGCGGTTGCCGCCGCCTTATATACCCGCGCCTGCCTTTGTGCCTACGCCTAATTTTCGCCTATCTTTTCCAGTAATTTCGAATCCCAGACTCCGATAAAAGGTGTATTTGTAAGTTTTCTTATGTATTTGTTGGTTTTGTGCTTTATCTTTCTATCCTTGTGTAAATAAAGTTTTTTTTTCGTGGATTGATGAGCGTTAGGCTTAGGAGAAGAGATGTTTAACCTGTATGCGAATTGTCCACGGTGGAGTCGACGTTGATGCAAATAGATGATAGAAATGCCGTTAAATTTTCGGTATATAGGCTGTTCGTGAAGACTTGATTAAATACCTGGTCACTTTAAGCGTTGGGAAAGTCGTAAATGTCGTTTAAATTAAGTAATGCAATTTATGACATCGGTTGTTTTGTGTTATAAGCGCGGGAAGTATTTCCAACAAGATAGTGCACCAACTCACCCCGGTTTCCAACAAGACAATGCTCCAACTCACTACAATTTCCAACAAGACTAAGTACCAACTCACTGCGATTTCCAACAAGACAGTGCACCAACTCACCCCGGTTTCCAACAAGACAATGCTCCAACTCACTACAATTCCCAAAAAGACAACGTACCAACTCACTGCGATTTCCAACAAGACAGTGCACCAACTCACCCCGGTTTCCAATAAGACAATGCTCCAACTCACTACAATTTCCAACAAGACTATGTACCAACTCACTGCGATTTCCAAGATTTCCAGCAGCTGACAGCTGCGAAGGATGACTTGGAGCTTAAGGAACAAACCTGACCGACTGAGAAGTGACCGATCGAAGCGACCCTGGTCCCCACACAGCCCTGACCTCCACATCCCGGCTAATGGAATTAGGAAGACAAGGAATCCATTGGCCATTAGCGCAGACCATACAAAATTGGATGTATGAAAAATTCCTCTTTGCTCATTTGTAAAGAAGAAACTTGGGAAAAGCGTCGTCACACTGTGCTATGGATTACTCTTGTTTCAGTTACTATTATTTCAGTTCTTATTACTGTTATTATTTCAGTTGTTATTGCTGTTATTAATATGTCAGTTGTTATTACTGTTATTATTTTTGTTATTGTTATTATTATTCATATTATTCTTTCAGTTATTATTTTTATTATAGTTATTAGTATTCATATCATTATTTCAGTTATTATTTTTATTATTATTACAGTTGTGGATACCGTTATTATTATTTCAGTTATTATTACTGTTATTATTCTTTCACTTGTTATAGATGTTATTATCATTATTCTGGTTATTATAATTGTAAATATTAATTTAGTTTTAAAACAGGTATTATTATTTTTTTTAATAATTGTATGTGTTGGTATTGTTATTGGTTTATTATGGGTTGCATTGTCATTGTAGTTTCTGTTATAATAAATTAATATTTTAATTTTAATTATTGTAGCTATTACTGTAATTATGGTTATAGCTTTTAGTTTTTTTAGTGATATTAGTTAGTGTTGTTCTCATTGTCACAATTTCTACTATTTTATTGTCATTTTTGCTTCAAAGCTTTAATTGTTATTTTTGTTATTGAATATTTTTGAATATTATAAACAATAATAAATAATTATTTATTCATTATTATTATTTATTTTTGTTCGATGTTATAGGTCCTACTGAGGATTGTGGAATATATATAAATATAATTTTATTATTTTTAAGTTAAAAACACGGCACAAAGAAAGCTTTTTTCGCACAAGACGCGTGAATTTTTTTTATAAAATTTTGAAAAAAAAAATGTTCCGTGAAATTTTTTAAATTTTTTTTTCACGTTAGTCAACAATTCGCTTTCTTCAGAGGGGGGACTCCTATAGGGTGAAATAATAATATTCTAGTCATGATTCTAAAAAGTTATTTTACTTCTAAAAGTATTTAAACATTTTTTAATTTTATATTTTTTTAATTTTATGTATATATATTTTTATTTATTTTATTTATATGTTTATATATTTTTTATTTATATGTGTATATTTAAACATATATACCACTTGAATTTCAATAGTTTATTTTTATTGATTTATTTACGTTACATGCCCCCTCAGGGGGATACAACTATTGTATCTATGGGAATTAGCGCTCCCAGGGGAAAAATGTGAAGGCCCGAGCTGAGAGTTAGGTAGGCCTTCTTTTTGTTGAAATAAGATGTTTTTCGTTATGTTAGGGACCAACTTTTTTCGGTTCACTACTGTCCTGTTTTTCAGCACCTCTGACTTTCTTCTTCAACTTTTATCTTATTTCATGAACTTCTTTCCCATCTTACTGTTTCTATGCCCCTTCTGCATAGATTCCTCATTTTCTTATCTCCAAACTAAATGGTGCCTTCCTCCTTCCTCTCTTCGATACGCTCTATTTTTGCAGCGGTTAGGGAGGCTTAAACTAACTTATAATCTAATCTTACGTTACATGAACGGCGTATATATACATATATATACTATCTGAACAACAATAGTAATTTTATTGTAGACAGTGATAATAGTTTGTCATGGTGAATAAACCTTCCCAAATGTGTACTTAAGATACATCTGAACGGGTCAGTTGTTTATTTGGATCGAAAATTCAAATCGCAATTTCCAACAAGACGATGCACCAACTCAGGCGATTTCCAACAAGACGATGCACCAACTCGGGCGATTTCCAACAAGACGATGCACCAACTCGGGCGATTTCCGACAAGACGATGCACCAACTCAGGCAATTTCCAACAAGACGATGCACCAACTCAGGCAATTTCCAACAAGACGATGCACCAACTCAGGCAATTTCCAACAAGACGATGCACCAACTCAGTGCGATTTCCAACAAGACGATGCACCAACTCGGGCAATTTCCGACAAGACGATGCACCAACTCAGGCAATTTCCAACAAGACGATGCACCAACTCAGGCAATTTCCAACAAGACGATGCACCAACTCAGGCAATTTCCAACAAGACGATGCACCAACTCAGTGCGATTTCCAACAAGACGATGCACCAACTCGGGCAATTTCCAACAAGACGATGCACCAACTCGGGCAATTTCCGACAAGACGATGCACCAACTCGGGCAATTTCCAACAAGACGATGCACCAACTCGGGCAATTTCCGACAAGACGATGCACCAACTCAGTGCGATTTCCAACAAGACGATGCACCAACTCGGGCAATTTCCAACAAGACGATGCACCAACTCGGGCAATTTCCGACAAGACGATGCACCAACTCGGGCAATTTCCAACAAGACGATGCACCAACTCGGGCAATTTCCAACAAGACGATGCACCAACTCGGGCAATTTCCGACAAGACGATGCACCAACTCGGGCAATTTCCAACAAGACGATGCACCAACTCGGGCAATTTCCAACAAGACGATGCACCAACTCGGGCAATTTCCAACAAGACGATGCACCAACTCGGGCAATTTCCGACAAGACGATGCACCAACTCAGTGCGATTTCCAACAAGACGATGCACCAACTCGGGCAATTTCCAACAAGACGATGCACCAACTCGGGCAATTTCCGACAAGACGATGCACCAACTCAGTGCGATTTCCAACATGACGATGCACCAACTCGGGCAATTTCCAACAAGACGATGCACCAACTCGGGCAATTTCCGACAAGACGATGCACCAACTCGGGCAATTTCCAACAAGACGATGCACCTCACTAAAGAACTAGAAATCTTAATCGATATTCTAATGATTATTGCATCATGCTTTCTTATAGCATGTAACGGAAACCGATTATGTACCGGGGATTAATTTTTTTAAGCGTTTTCTCAAAGCGTGTAACGTGATTTAACGGTACGTAACGGAAGTCTTCATTAACGGCGTATAACGGTAAAATTTAAACTAAAACGGCATACAACGGCAGAATTTAAACTAAAACGGCATACAACGGTAGAATTTTAAACTAAAACAGCGTATAACGGTAAAATTTGAACTAAAACGGCGTATAACGGTAGAATTTAAACTAAAACGGCATACAACGGTAGAATTTAAACTAAAACGGCATACAACGGTAGAATTTTAAACTAAAACAGCGTATAACGGTAAAATTTGAACTAAAACGGCATACAACGGTAGAATTTAAACTAAAACGGCATACAACGGTAGAATTTTAAACTAAAACAGCGTATAACGGTAGAATTTAAACTAAAACGGCATACAACGGTAGAATTTAAACTAAAACGGCATACAACGGTAGAATTTAAACTAAAACGGCATACAACGGTAGAATTTAAACTAAAACGGCATACAACGGTAAAATTTAAACTAAAACGGCATACAACGGTAGAATTTAAACTAAAACGGCATACAACGGTAGAATTTTAAACTAAAACAGCGTATAACGGTAAAATTTGAACTAAAACTGCGTATAACGGTAGAATTTTGAGCTAAAACGGCGTATAACGGTGGAATTCATAATCAGATTGCATGCAACGGTAGACCATGAGCTAAAACGGAGCGTAACGGTAGACTATACTTAACGTCACGTTTTGTATTTAGAATCTGTTTTGATGGTTTAATTTATATATATGATTATTTTTAATAACTGATTTTAACAAAAAGTCCGTGATTAAAATGATCTATAACGATTATTTTCGTTCTGGTACCGAACGGTAACCGTTCATAAGGTCAATGAACGGGAAAAGAAAGTTATGTTCACGAAAACGAAATAATATGGCAATGTCCCGTAGATTTTCGCTCGGGGCACTCAACACGAGACGGGCTCCTGAACGAAACTTAATGATAATTTCCCGTTTATTTTCGCTCATAAAACGCAACAGGAGACGGGCTCCTGAACGAAACTTAATGATAATTTCCCGTTTATTTTCGCTCATACAACGCAAGAGGAGATGAAACTGAACGAAACTTTATGATAATTTCCCGTTCATTTTCGCGCACAAAACGCAACAGGAGACGGGCTCCTGAACGAAACATTTAGAGTGTAGGAGTAAGAATAATAAAAATTAAGTTGGGTCAAATAAAAAAACTAAATCAAACACGAATAATAGAAAATAAACCTATATTCAACACCTTTAATTGGTTAAGCCTTGAAGAAACTTTGCTGATTATATCAATCATCACTTATTTACCGGCATCGTACACACATACAAACGTGCACACACCCATATATATACACACACGCACATACGCTGTCTATACATAAACATTTTTCATTTATTAACTTCAGGTCACAAAAAGGATTCCAAAGCTACTCTCGTGTGTTCGTATGTGTGTCTGTCCTCGTCAGTGTAGCTCGGGGAAATGGCGCTCACCAGTTGCAGGAATTTGTTGTGGGTGCAGCACACCAAGAGCCCCACAGGCTGCAGGAATCTGTTGTGGGTGCAGCACACCAAGAGCCCCACAGGCTGCAGAAATCTGTTGTGGGTCTGGTCTAGCACACCAGGAGCCCCACAGGCTGCAGGAATCTGTTGTGGGTCTAGCACACCAGGAGCCCCACAGGCTGCAGGAATCTGTTATGGGTCTAGCACACCAGGAGCCCCACAGGCTGCAGGAATCTGTTGTGGGTCTAGCACACCAGGAGCCCAACAGGCTGCAGGAATCTGTTGTGGGTCTAGCACACCAGGAGCCCCACAGGCTGCAGGAATCTGTTATGGGTCTAGCACACAGGCTGCAGGAATCTGTTGTGGGTCAAGCACACGTGGAGCCCCACAGGCTGCAGGAATCTGTTGTGGGTCTAGCACTCAGACTGCAGGAATCTGTTGTGGGTCAAGCACACTAGGAGCCCCACAGGCTGCAGGAATCTGTTGTGGGTTTAGCACACCAGGAGCCCCACAGGCTGCAGGAATCTGTAGTGGGCTTAGAACACCAGGAGCCCCAAAAGCTGCATGAATCTGTTGTGGGTTATGCACACCAGGAGCCCCACAGGCTGCAGGAATCTGTTGTTGGTTTAACACACCAGCAGCCCCACAGGCTGCCGGAATCTGTTGTTGGTTTAACACACCAGGAGCCCCACAGGCTGCAGGAATCTGTTGTGGGTTTTGCACACCAGGAGCCCCAGAGGCTGCAGGAATCTTTTGTTGGTTTAACACACCAGGAGCCCCACAGGCTGCAGGAATCTGTTGTTGGTTTAACACACCAGGAGCCCCACAGGCTGCAGGAATCTGTTGTTGGTTTAACACACCAGGAGCCCCACAGGCTGCAGGAATCTGATGTTGGTTTAACACACCAGGAGCCCCACAGGCTGCAGGAATCTTTTGTTGGTTTAACACACCAGGAGCCCCACAGGTTGCAGGAATCTGTTGTTGGTTTAACACACCAGGAGCCCCACAGGCTGCAGGAATCTGTTGTGGGTTTTGCACACCAGGAGCCCCACAGGCTGCAGGAATCTGTTGTGGGTTTTGCACACCAGGAGCCCCACAGGCTGCAGGAATCTGTTGTTGGTTTAACACACCAGGAGCCCCACAGGCTGCAGGAATCTTTTGTTGGTTTAACACACCAGGAGCCCCACAGGCTGCAGGAATCTGTTGTGGGTTTTGCACACCAGGAGCCCCACAGGCTGCAGGAATCTTTTGTTGGTTTAACACACCAGGAGCCCCACAGGCTGCAGGAATCTGTTGTGGGTTTAACACACCAGGAGCCCCACAGGCTGCAGGAATCTTTTGTTGGTTTAACACACCAGGAGCCCAACAGGCTGCAAGAATCTGTTGTGGGTTTTGCACACCAGGAGCCCCACAGGCTGCAGGAATCTTTTGTTGGTTTAACACACCAGGAGCCCCACAGGCTGCAGGAATCTGTTGTGGGTTTAACACACCAGGAGCCCCACAGGCTGCAGGAATCTGTTGTGGGTTTAACACACCAGGAGCCCCACAGGCTGCAGGAATCTTTTGTTGGTTTAACACACCAGGAGCCCCACAGGCTGCAGGAATCTGTTGTGGGTTTAACACACCAGGAGCCCCACAGGCTGCAGGAATCTTTTGTTGGTTTAACACACCAGGAGCCCCACAGGCTGCAGGAATCTGTTGTGGGTTTAACACACCAGGAGCCCCACAGGCTGCAAGAATCTTTTGTTGGTTTAACACACCAGGAGCCCCACAGGCTGCAAGAATCTGTTGTGGGTTTTGCACACCAGGAGCCCCACAGGCTGCAGGAATCTGTTGTGGGTTTAACACACCAGGAGCCCCACAGGCTGCAAGAATCTGTTGTGGGTTTTGCACACCAGGAGCCCCACAGGCTGCAGGAATCTTTTGTTAGTTTAACACACCAGGAGCCCCACAGGCTGCAGGAATCTGTTGTGGGTTTAACACACCAGGAGCCCCACAGGCTGCAGGAATCTTTTGTTAGTTTAACACACCAGGAGCCCCACAGGCTGCAGGAATCTTTTGTTAGTTTAACACACCAGGAGCCCCACAGGCTGCAGGAATCTTTTGTTAGTTTAACACACCAGGAGCCCCACAGGCTTCAGGAATTCGTTGTTGGTTTAACACACCAGGAGCCCCACAGGCTGCAAGAATCTGTTGTGGGTTTAGCACACCAGGAGCTCCACAGGCTGCAGGAATCTGTTGTGGGTTTAGCTTACCAGGAGCTCCACAGGCTGCAGGAATCTGTTGTGGGTTTAGCACACCAGGAGCTCCACAGGCTGCAGGAATCTGTTGTTGGTTTAACACACCAGGAGCCCCACAGGCTGCAGGAATCTGTTGTTGGTTTAACACACCAGGAGCCCCACAGGCTGCAGGAATCTGTTGTGGGTTTAACACACCAGGAGCCCCACAGGCTGCAGGAATCTGTTGTTGGTTTAACACACCAGGAGCCCCACAGGCTGCAGGAATCTGTTGTGGGTTTAACACACCAGGAGCCCCACAGGTTGCAGGAATCTGTTGTTGGTTTAACACACCAGGAGCCCCACAGGCTGCAGGAATCTGTTGTTGGTTTAACACACCAGGAGCCCCACAGGCTGCAGGAATCTGTTGTGGGTTTAACACACCAGGAGCCCCACAGGCTGCAGGAATCTGTTGTTGGTTTAACACACCAGGAGCCCCACAGGCTGCAGGAATCTGTTGTTGGTTTAACACACCAGGAGCCCCACAGGCTGCAAGAATCTGTTGTGGGTTTAGCACACCAGGAGCTCCACAGGCTGCCGGAATCTGTTGTGGGTTTAGCTTACCAGGAGCTCCACAGGCTGCAGAATCTGTTGTTGGTTTAACACACCAGGAGCCCCACAGGCTGCAGGAATCTGTTGTTGGTTTAACACACCAGGAGCCCCACACGCTGCAGGAATCTGTTGTGGGTTTAGCACACCAGGAGCCCCACAGGCTGCAGGAATCTGTTGTTGGTTTAACACACCAGGAGCCCCACAGGCTGCAGGAATCTGTTGTGGGTTTAGCACACCAGGAGCCCCACAGGCTGCAGGAATCTGTAGTGGGCTTAGCACACCAGGAGCCCCAAAGGCTGCAGGAATCTGTTGTTGGTTTAACACACCAGGAGCCCCACAGGCTGCAGGAATCTGTTGTGGGTTTTGCACACCAGGAGCCCCACAGGCTGCAGGAATCTTTTGTTGGTTTAGCACACCAGGAGCCCCACAGGCTGCAGGAATCTATTGTGGGTCTAGCACACCAGGAGCCCCACAGGCTGCAGGAATCTGTTGTGGGTCTAGCACACCAGGAGCCCCACAGGTTGCAGGAATCTGTTGTTGGTTTAACACACCAGGAGCCCCACAGGCTGCAGGAATCTGTTGTTGGTTTAACACACCAGGAGCCCCACAGGCTGCAGGAATCTGTTGTTGGTTTAACACACCAGGAGCCCCACAGGCTGCAAGAATCTGTTGTGGGTTTAGCACACCAGGAGCTCCACAGGCTGCAGGAATCTGTTGTGGGTTTAGCTTACCAGGAGCTCCACAGGCTGCAGGAATCTGTTGTGGGTTTAGCACACCAGGAGCTCCACAGGCTGCAGGAATCTGTTGTTGGTTTAACACACCAGGAGCCCCACAGGCTGCAAGAATCTGTTGTGGGTTTAGCACACCAGGAGCTCCACAGGCTGCAGGAATCTGTTGTGGGTTTAGCTTACCAGGAGCTCCACAGGCTGCAGGAATCTGTTGTTGGTTTAACACACCAGGAGCCCCACAGGCTGCAGGAATCTGTTGTGGGTTTAACACACCAGGAGCTCCACAGGCTGCAGGAATCTATTGTTGGTTTAACACACCAGGAGCCCCACACGCTGCAGGAATCTGTTGTGGGTTTAGCACACCAGGAGCCCCACAGGCTGCAGGAATCTGTTGTTGGTTTAACACACCAGGAGCCCCACAGGCTGCAGGAATCTGTTGTGGGTTTAGCACACCAGGAGCCCCACAGGCTGCAGGAATCTGTAGTGGGCTTAGCACACCAGGAGCCCCAAAGGCTGCAGGAATCTGTTGTGGGTTTAGCACACCAGGAGCCCCACAGGCTGCAGGAATCTGTTGTGGTTCTAGCACACCAGGAGCTCCACAGGCTGCAGGAATCTGTTGTGGGTCTAGCACACCATGAGCCCGACAGGCTGCAGGAATCTGTTGTTGGTCTAGCACACCAGGAGCCCGACAGGCTGCAGGAATCTGTTGTGGGTCTAGCACACCATGAGCCCGACAGGCTGCAGGAATCTGTTGTTGGTCTAGCACACCAGGAGCCCGACAGGCTGCAGGAATCTGTTGTGGGTCTAGCACACCAGGAGCCCCACAGGTTGCAGGAATCTGTTGTGGGCTTAGAACACCAGGAGCCCCAAAGGCTGCAGGAATCTGTTGTGGGTTATGCACACCAGGAGCCCCACAGGCTGCAGGAATCTGTTGTGGGTTATGCACACCAGGAGCCCCACAGGCTGCAGGAATCTGTTGTTGGTTTAACACACCAGGAGCCCCACAGGCTGCAGGAATCTGTTGTGGGTTATGCACACCAGGAGCCCCACAGGCTGCAGGAATCTGTTGTGGGTTATGCACACCAGGAGCCCCACAGGCTGCAGGAATCTGTTGTTGGTTTAACACACCAGGAGCCCCACAGGCTGCAGGAATCTGTTGTGGGTTTAGCACACCAGGAGCTCCACAGGCTGCAGGAATCTGTTGTGGGTTTAGCACACCAGGAGCCCCACAGGCTGCAGGAATCTGTTGTTGGTTTAACACACCAGGAGCCCCACAGGCTGCAGGAATCTGTTGTGGGTTTAGCACACCAGGAGCTCCACAGGCTGCAGGAATCTGTTGTGGGTTTAGCACACCAGGAGCTCCACAGGCTGCAGGAATCTGTTGTGGGTTTAGCACACCAGGAGCTCCACTGGCTGCAGGAATCTGTTGTGGGTTCATTTTTCGACCTTATCTTTACTGCTTTTCGAGGGGGGAGGGGGGGGGAGGGGGGGCCAGCGTACCGTGCAACCGACCTCCACCACAATGTTGCAGTATTCTGTTCTTTTTTAATATGTTTTTCGCATCAATCCGAGTTTCATCTCTTAATTTTATGTATGAAAATATATTAAATATAAACATGAATACATAGATAATAGTATATAATAAAATGTGATATACGTTCATATATAACAAAATTTAATGAATATGTATTTAAAAAAATACAACCTGTTTAGTGACAAAATACATACATATATAGGGAAAATATATATTTAACACGCATATAATGAAATTCAATATACGTTTTTAAAAATTATAATAATCATGCGTATAAAATTTTTTAACATATATAAATCAAATACAAATATATGAAAAAATTATAAAATAATATATGAATATTATATACAGTCGAGGAGCGGTTCTTTGTAATCACAAGTTTCTTTAACAACTTTCTACCTTTAGAAAAAACAGGAAATTTTTGTATTTTGTATAAAAAATAGGAAAAAATAACAAAATTTTGTTTTGTTCCAGAAGTTAAGAAAAAATTAAAAAAATTTTGACGATACATTTCGGTTATTAGGAAGTTTGTAATGAAGGTTTTTGTATTTTTTGTTTTTTGAATTAAAAATCCATTTTTATAAATATTTTGAACGCTTTTTCAATGAAAATTTTGCTGTAGAAAAATTTTCAGGGGGACACAACTGTTGTATCTATGTGAATTAGCGCTCCCTGGGGGACTATGTGAGGTCCCGAGCTGAGGGTGAGGTAGGCTTTCTTTTTGTTGAAATAGAATAGGTTTTTGTTTTGTTACGGACCATCTTTTTTCGGTTGACTGCTGTCCTGTTTTTCAGCACCTATTGCTTTCTTCTTCTACTTTTGTCTTGTTTCATGAACTTCTTTCTTAGCTTACTGTTTCTGTGCACCTTGTGCGTAGATTCCGCGTTCCCTCAACTCCATACTAAATGGTGCCTTCCTCCTTCTTCTCATCGGAATTCTTTTTTTTTGCAGCTATGGAGGCTAAAACTAACATCTAATAAAATTCATACATTTTACATACATTTTTAATTCATTTTTTCAAAAATTTTCATACTTTCTTCCACATATTTTTTCCTACATTTTCCATACAATTTCCTACAAATTTCTTTTCATTTCTCAGAAGAGTACATTTTCCATACATTTTTTCATTAATTTTCCATACATTTATTCCTACATTTTTATTTATTTTTTCCTATATATGTTTCTACATATTTCACATATTTTCCACGCATTTTTCCCTACATTTGCCATACATTTATTCCTACATTTTTTTTATTATTTTTTTTCCTATATTTGTTCCTACATTTTCCATACATTTTCGTACGGAAAAAAGTTCGTACGTCGGATACAAAATTATTTGCTAACTCTTCATTAAATATAATGCGATCTAATTTGTTCCTTACTTCGTTATAGTCTAGTTGATTTTTTATTTGAATTTTATTGAGATAAATTATCGCAAATTATTTTTTCTATCTAAAGGTCATGTTTTTTGTCATGGATATGTTGTGAGCTTTTCTATTTCTGAACTTCGTTTGTCTTTAAATAACCTTTACAAAGTTTGCAGATCGAGAACATGAATTTCAATAATTTTATTTTAATATTTCCATTAAAATTTAAACATTTGAAAACACTCGCATTATAGTTCAGTTTGACTTTAACGTACAAACCCCCCCCCAGAGAATTTCATCATTACAGAAATTTACCAATAACCTGCGCATATTTTCATAAACCCAACACATTTAGCCTAAACATTAAATAACTCCTCATTGTAATCAGCGTGCAGAGTATATAGACATTCGAGACTCATTATCACTAAGGCGAGAATAATTCTCAAAGTTCAAGAAATTGTTTGTGAAGAACCGTTGCTGTCAAAACAAAATATCAGTCACGCTTGTGGGCCTAAGATCGCCCCTTGAGGAACACCCTAAAAAACTGGTAGCGCACCTTGTGAAGTCGCTCCGCAGATGCGCATCTCAAAGGGAGCATTCCATTTTTTTTTGTTTATGGGTGGCTGTGATTTCTTTATAAGTAATAGGAGTGCACTGTGTAACGATATAGGTAAGAGTACAAAGCTTTATTTGAAATATAATACCATCTTAGAACATATAACTGTGCTTTATTAGTAATAAGTATGTACTGTGTAACAATTTAGGTAGGAGTACAATGCTTTACTTGAAATATAATACCATCTTAGAACATATACCTGTGCTTTATTAGTAATAAGTATGTACTGTGTAACAATTTAGGTAGGAGTACAATGCTTTATTTGAAATATAATACCATCTTAGAACATATACCTGTGCTTTATTAGTAATAGGTGTGTACTGTGTAACGATATAGGTCAGAGTACAATGCTTTATTTGAAATATAATACCATCTTAGAACATATACCTGTGCTTTATTAGTAATAGGTATGTACTGTGTAACAATTTAGGTCAGAGTACAATGCTTTATTTGAAATACAACACCATTTTAGAACAAATACCTGTGGTTTGATAGTGATTGGTATGGTAGGTGTTACAACATAGGTACAAGTAGAATACTGCATTTAAAATATTGCATCATCGTGGAGCATATACCTATAGTTTGTTTATAAGGAATAGGTATGGATTGAGTTACAATATAGGTACGAGTATAATGTTTTATTTGAAATATTTCATCATTGAGCATATATCTGTGATTTGTTTATTAGAGATAGGTATCTACTGAGTTACGACACAGTGCCAGTAAAATGCTGTATTTGAAATATTTAGTGATAGGTATGTGTTGTGCGATAACATAGATTCGAATACAATATTGTATTTTAAATACAATAGCTTCAAGAGGCATATATCAGTGGTATATTTGTGATAGGCAGGTATTGAATCACAGCATAGGTACGAATACAATCCTTTACTAGAAATAGTACATCATCTAGGGCATATACAAGTTGTTTATCAGTGGTTGAGCTATGTATTGAGTTATAACATATGTACGAGTACACTATACTTGAATTATTATACCGTCAACTGGCATATATCAGTTGTTGATTTGTGATAGGTAAGTTTTGTGTTGCAATATAAGTATGAGTACGAAGCTGTATTAGAAATCTATCAGTGATACTCTACTGGAAATGTTATACCGTCAACTGGCATATATCAGTAATTAATTAGTGATAAGTATGTACTGTGTTGCAATACATGTATGAATACAAAGCTGTATATCAAATATATCAGCGATACACGAGTACCCCAAACAAAATATATCTCTTTGACTGCCCAGTACTAATATATTTTGTGTTGATATAGGTGTTTATTGACATAGATACAAGTCTGATGAGTTGAACCAATGAAAATAAAGTTATATTTAAGACAATCTAATGTCATGTAGATATGCCCCTTTAACAAAAACAAGAGATACACTTGAGTTATGGTTAGTCAAAGGATGAATACATTTTTTTGGGACACCCTGTGTATGTGTGACAAACAGGAGAGATTTGGTGTGTGTGATTAGGTTAATGGAACGTTACATTTACTTTGTTGATAGTGAACGAGTGAAAGTTTATGTATTTACGTGATAAGCTAATGAAGTTACCTGATACTGAAAGCGAAGTAGAACTAATTGGCAGAATCTAGTGCTGATTAGTGCATGAAAATTGCTGATTTGAATGATTACGAAGACATGCTGGTAAGGAATTTTTGAGTGAAACACAACTTTCCATTATTACATTTATGAAAAACCTAAGATATTAACGGAATGTTTTGTGCGTTTTACATAAATTTGAATATTTTTTACACCTATTTTTTTATTTTTTTTTGCGCTAGATTTAAAATATGTTTGAACTCTAGAGTGCTTAAATGAGTTTTCGTTTAATTTTGATTGAGTTATTTAGTATGTGTAATTTTATTGAAGTAGTTTGTTATTCGCATTATATTCAACGCGTGAAAGTGATAAAAAATAAACTAAATAATTAAATTGAATATAATAAAACTTAAATTAATTTAATTGTATGAAAAAATAATTAAATACATTATGTTGTCCATTTTTCTTAGCTTCTGAACTTTTCTCCGGTTTCAAAAACATTTTTTCAGTATTTAAAGCCTTTTTCGGGCGTTGCTAAACTTTTTCTTGATCTTCTACGCAATTTCATTGCTTCTATGGACATTTATCATTATTTTATATACCTGGACTAGGAAAAAGAAGAGCCTTCAGCTTCAATTCTTGATCGTCCACTATTTTAAGATAGTCCTACATCGACTATAGGGGATTTATACTTTATTGAGCGGATTTGTGCCTTTTTTAGCATATTTGTGCCTTGTGTAGGGGATTTGTGCCTTTTTTAGCATATTTGTGCCTTGTGTAGGGGATTTGTGCCTTTTTTAGCATATTTGTGCCTTGTGTAGCAGATTTGTGCCTTTTTTTAGCATATTTGTGCCTTGTGTAGCGGATTTGTGCCTTTTTTAGCATATTTGTGCCTTGTGTAGCGGATTTGTGCCTTTTTAAAGCATATTTGTGCCTTGTGTAGCGGATTTGTGCCTTTTTTAAGCATATTTATGCCTTATCGGATTTATGCTGTTTGAGCAGATTTGTGCCTTTTTTAGCATATTTGTGCCTTGTGTAGCGGATTTGTGCCTTTTTTAGCATATTTGTGCCTTGTGTAGCGGATTTGTGCCTTTTTTAAGCATATTTATGCCTTATCGGATTTATGCTGTTTGAGCAGATTTGTGCCTTTTTTAGCATATTTGTGCCTTGTGTAGCGGATTTGTGCCTTTTTAAGCATATTTGTGCCTTGTGTAGCGGATTTGTGCCTTTTTAAAGCATATTTATGCCTTATCGGATTTATGTTGTTTGAGCGGATTTGTGTCTTTTTTAGCGGATTTGCGCCTTCGTGAAAAAATTTGCGCCATTATTATCGAAATCGTTTTTTCTGGATCGAATTCTATTTTTTAAAAATATATTCATTTTACTTATTATTTAATTTAATTTTAAAATAACCTTTTTTGAAATCAGATTTGTGCCTTTTGTGGCTTTTCAACTTTTGTCTTGTTTCATGAACTTCTTCTTCAGCTTTATGCTTATATAGACCTTGTGCATAGGTTCCTCATTCCCTTCGTCCGTCCATACTGAATGGTGCCTTCATCCTTCCTCTCTTTGGACTGCCTTTGTCACAGTAAGGAAGGCTAAAACTTTCTCATATGCCATGTCTATATTGTGGTTACGTCTGCGCCTTATTTGCGTCTGCGCCTTATTTGCGTCGGCGCCTTATTTGCGTCTGCGCCTTATTTGCGTCTGCGCCTTATTTGCGTCTGCGCCTTATTTGCGTGCGCGCCTTATTTGTGTCTGCGCCTTATTTGCGTCTGCGCCTTATTTGCGTCTGCGCCTTATTTGCGTCTGCGCCTTATTTGCGTGCGCGCCTTATTTGTGTCTGCGCCTTATTTGCGTCTGCGTCTTATTTGCGTCTGCACCTTATTTGCGTCTGCGCCTTATTTGCGTGCTCGCCTTATTTGCGTCTGCGCCTTATTTGCGTCTGCGTCTTATTTGCGTCTGCACCTTATTTGCGTCTGCACCTTATTTGCGTCTGCGCCTTATTTGCGTCTGCGCCTTATTTGCGTCTGCGCCTTATTTGCGTCTGCGCCTTGTTTGCGTCTGCGCCTTGTTTGCGTCTGCGCCTTATTTGCGTCTGCGCCTTATTTGCGTCTGCGCCTTATTTGCGTCTGCGCCTTATTTGCGTCTGCGCCTTATTTGCGTCTGCGCCTTACACACAGTACGCGTACATTCATACACACAGTATCCACACATTCATACACACAGTATCCATACATTCATACGTACAATATCCATACATTCATGCATACAGTATCCATTCATTCATACATACAGTATCCATACATTCATACATACAGTATCCATACATACATACAATATCCATACATTCATACATACAGTATCCATACATTCATACATACAGTATCCATACATACATACAATATCCATACATTCATACATACAGTATCCATACATTCATACATACAGTATCCATACATTCATACATACAGTATCCATACATACATACATACAATATCCATACATTCATACATACAGTATCCATACATTCATACATACAGTATCCATACATACATACAATATCCATACATTCATACATACAATATCCATACATTCATACATACAGTATCCATACATACATACAATATCCATACATTCATACATACAGTATCCATACATTCACACATACAGTATCCATACATACATACAATATCCATACATTCATACATACAGTATCCATACATTCATACATACAGTATCCATACATACATACAATATCCATACATTCATACATACAGTATCCATACATTCACACATACAGTATCCATACATACATACAATATCCATACATTCATACATACAATATCCATACATTCATACATACAGTATCCATACATACATACAATATCCATACATTCATACATACAGTATCCATACATTCATACATACAGTATCCATACATACATACAATATCCATACATTCATACATACAGTATCCATACATACATACAATATCCATACATTCATACATACAGTATCCATACATACATACAATATCCATACATTCATACATACAGTATCCATACATACATACAATATCCATACATTCATACATACAATATCCATACATTCATACATACAGTATCCATACATACATACAATATCCATACATTCATACATACAGTATCCATACATACATACAGTATCCATACATACATACAATATCCATACATTCATACATACAATATCCATACATTCATACATACAGTATCCATACATACATACAATATCCATACATTCATACATACAGTATCCATACATACATACAATATCCATACATTCATACATACAATATCCATACATTCATACATACAGTATCCATACATACATACAATATCCATACATTCATACATACAGTATCCATACATACATACAGTATCCATACATTCATACATACAGTATCCATACATACATACATACAATATCCATACATTCATACATACAGTATCCATACATACATACATACAATATCCATACATTCATACATACAGCCTCAAATCACAAAGCTGCAACTGAAGTAACCCAAAAAATTTCAGGTGATCCCAGGGGAGTGTCTAATGTGATAAACATAGTCACCTCGCTTGGTGATTAATTAGTATTTATTAGCCATAGTCACCTCGCTAGGTGATTAATTAGTATTTATTAGCCATAGTCACCTCGCTAGGTGATTAATTAGTATTTATTAGCCATAGTCACCTTGCTAGGTGATTAATCCTTAGCCGTCAAAAATGACGCTAACACTCTGTGTGTTTGTCATATCTATGGAATTACTGCTCCCAGGAAGAATATGTGAGGTCCCGCGCTAGGTGTTGGGTAGGATTTTTTTATAGAAATAAAATTTTCTTGTTATATTAAGGACCATCTTTTTTTCTTGATTCACTGCTTTCCCGTTTTTGAACACCTGCTGCTTTATTCTTGGACGTTTATATTGTTTCATGAACTTGCTTTTTTATTTATACCTAATTAATATGTTATAACAATATATTGAATTTATTTATACATTTACAATACAATTTAATATTTTTATTTAAGTAATATATTTCATTACAAAATAATAAGTATATGTGCAAGGACAAATCTTGTTGTCCTGCTATTTTTTTTTATATGTATCATATATGAAAAAAAATAATAGGTGTGGGCCTATTGTTTATCCTTACTGTTTCAAAATTAAAAGCGTTTTTTATTCATTTATTGCATTTTAATGGCGATGCTTTACATTAATAAGGACCTTAATATGTAAGGTTTTTTTCTAGCCTTAAAAGATGGTCCTACCTTCTCTGTCCCACTGCTATTTTTCGAGGAAGACACAACCTTATAATTTTTTTTATACTTCCATGACAAAAACAATAACTCAAAATTCCAAGACGTCAACGGCCAATTCGCTATGGTTTCGGTCGGCTCTATAATCCCGTCAACAGTTTTTTTGGACGGTTCTTGTTTTTTCTGGTTATTTTGGGTCAGGTTTTGAATTTTTTCTGCGAGTTTTGGGTCAGAGGAAGACGATTTTTTTCGTAAGGAAGGCCGGCCCCTGTCGCTTCCTTAACTTTTCTTCCTACTTCTTTTTAATCTTGAATTTTTTTTTCAGTGAAAAGGCGAATTTTTAACGAAAATCTGCCACTGACTTTAATTTAAGAATATCTATAAAGTATATATATGCAAGTATATTTGTTGCGCGATCACCGACATATGACAAATAAGACGCTTATCAACCAATGATGTTTTCGATACAATATTTAACAGAACATCGTTACAATATTTCATTAGATATTGTAAGCAGCAACACATACTGAAGGAGTTGTCGCGAATCTTCCTTTGCTCATTATCCTATATTTCACAACATCGCACAGCATTTTTATAGAACGCGCATATATTGTGATTGCCTCGATGCATAGAAATGTATTTGTGTATGTTTACGTGTTAGGTGTATGTATGTGCGTAGGTATGTATGTGCATGTATATGTGTATATATTTACATGCACATATGTGTGTACTAAACTGACAACTGGCATTTTAACTAAAGATAATTGTTTTTTTGTTCTGTTCCCTCTGAACTTTGTAAAATTACCTAACTCGTCATCTCTTTATTATTGTACAGCGTTCACGTAAAAAACCTAAACATTTGTTGTGTGATCATCCATTTATATTTAAATAAAATGCTTATCAACTAATGACCGTTACGTTAAAATTGCTTAATTAGAAATACAAATTTTGTAATTTATGTTGTTCCCATGCTTATATATATGTATATTTATCTTTTTCGTGCTTTCTTAAAATGACAATTTTGAACATCTTCCGAAACAAACAATTCTAACACCATTTCCTGGCGTCAAGAATTGGGAAGTTTCATATCATGTATACGTAAATTGTCAAAGGTGTTCTCAACCCACAACGAAAATGCACCGTCCATGAAATTGTGTTGTCTCTGATAACTATCATTATGTGTATCGTCAAATGTAGATTAAGCAAGAATAGAAGCACATAGCCCTCAATCAATTCTTTTCGACTAGTGACATGAGTATTGCAATACTCGTGTGTGTGTATCACCTAAGTGTATTAACTTTAAGATATTTTAAAAACCAATGATGGTACTTTTGTACCATCTCTATTGGAAATAAAATGTTTTTCTTTTTCTTTGTTCTGGTGAAGGGCGCGCTCGCAACCACTTGACCACCGTGACCCCACAATTACCCATGACTGGTAGAGATGCCTGGTATAGTCCCACCTTAAAGTAATCTCTGGTATAGATGTCTGGTATAGCCCCACCTTGGAGTAGTCACTGGTATATATATATATATGTGTGTGTGTGTCACTGGTATATATAAATGTGTCACTGGTATACTTGCCACAGGTAAAGAAGCCTGGTATAGTCTGTTATAACCCACCTTGTGGTAATCACTGGTATAGATGCCCGGTATAACCTGATATAACCCCACCTTGTAGTAGTCGCTGGTATATATGTATGTATATATATGTGTCACTGGTATATATGCCTGGTATAAACCGGTATAACCCATGTTGTAGTAGTTGCTGGTATATATATATATATATATATATGTGCATATGTGCGTCACTGGTATGAAGGCAGCTTCAACACATTGACTACGTTCTTACAGTTGCTACTGTTGGTTCAAAATGTGAGGTCCCAAGCTGAGAGTTAGGAAAGCCTTCTTTTTGTTGAAATGAATTTTTTTCGTAATGTTAACAATTTAACAGCGGCAACTAAATATTAAGTTCAACACCAAACTCAAATTTAATGTCAACTGTAGTAAACTATTTTGAAAATAGCAAACATGAACTGGATCGTGCCTTCATTTAGCTTTGATTAAGTATTTATGGAAATTGTGTTTGTGACTACTGGTCGGTCTGCAGCGTTGTGACAACCCCGCCGTGTACCACCGGTGGGTCACGGTGCTGTCAAAATGTCAATTTTTTGCAGCATCATCGTCGGTTCTTGATACAAAATCGAGGATTTATGTGATTTTTTCGTCGCCGTATCGTAATTTTTCGTACCATCATCATCATTGGCTGCGGAATGTATCACCTGTCTATCTTTTATCTTCAATACATCTTACAACGGCCCACCGTTGGCTTATGTACGATTTATCATCAGTTTATCTTCTATTTACCGTCAGTTAACCGTATGTTCATCACGATTAACCTTATATATTATATTGAACTTCAGTTATTGTAAATCTACGATTTAATGTTAATTGATCGTCAACTTATCGTTGGATTACGGTCGATTTATCGTCGATATATCGTCGTGTAGGCCGAAATCCAGCATCTTCGTGAATATCTCCTGTTTATCGGAGCGAAAGCAAGTTAACCTGCTTCTAATGACCTGTTTCTGCCTTACTCTTCCTTAGGCGTGTGTGTATGTGTGCGTGTATGTGTGCGTGCGTGTATGTGTGTGCGTGTAGGTGTGTGCGTATATGTGTGTGCGTATATGTGTGTGTGTATATGTGTGTGCGTGTAGGTGTGTGCGTATATGTGTGTGCGTATATGTGTGTGTGTATATGTGTGTGTGTATATGTGTGTGCGTGTAGGTGTGTGCGTATATGTGTGTGCGTATATGTGTGTGTGTATATGTGTGTGCGTGTAGGTGTGTGCGTATATGTGTGTGCGTATATGTGTGTGCGTATATGTGTGTGCGTGTAGGTGTGTGCGTATATGTGTGTGCGTATATGTGTGTGTGTATATGTGTGTGCGTGTAGGTGTGTGCGTATATGTGTGTGCGTATATGTGTGTGCGTATATGTGTGTGCGTGTAGGTGTGTGCGTATATGTGTGTGCGTATATGTGTGTGTGTATATGTGTGTGCGTGTAGGTGTGTGCGTATATGTGTGTGCGTATATGTTTGTGCGTATATGTGTGTGCGTATATGTGTGTGCGTATATGTGTGTGCGTATATGTGTGTGCGTGTATGTGTGTGTGTATATATGTGTGTATATGTGTGTGCGTGCATGTGTGTTCGTATGTGTGCATGCGTGTGTGCGTATATGTGTGTGGATGTGTGTGCGTGAGTGTATGCACGTGTGTGCGTGAGTGTATGTGCGTGTTTGTGCGTGAGTGTATGTACGGGTGTGCATAAGAGTATGTACGTGTGTGTGCGTGAGTGTATGTATGTGTGAGTGCGTGAGAGTATGGACGTGTATGTGCATGAGTGTATGTACGAGTGTGTGTACGTGTATGTGTGCACGTATACGTGTGTGTGCGTGTGTAGGTATACGTGTGAGTGTACAACAATAAAAATTTATTTCATTAATAGTCACTAAGTTTAGAATCCGACCCTTTTTTTCAACCCAAAATAGTTTACCGGAGGGTAAACAGCGCGAAAAAAGTCAGTTTTTGGTCCAGGAGTAAAATAAATGAACAATTTTTTCGGTATTTTTTTTTGTTTTGTATCAATGCTTTTGTGCGGAATGAAACCCTGAAATGGGTTTTAAAAGGGGGACTATGTGAGGTCCCGAGCTGAGGGTGAGGTAGGCCTTCCTTGTGTAGAAATAGAATAGGTTTTTGTTTTGTTACGGACCATCTTTTTTCGGTTGACTGGTGTCCTGTTTTTCAGCACCTATTGCTTTCTTCTTCTACTTTTGTCTTGTTTCATGAACTTCTTTCTTAGCTTACTGTTTCTGTGCACCTTGTGCGTAGATTCCGCGTTCCCTCAACTCCATACTAAATGGTGCCTTCATCCTTCCTCTCTTTGGATCGCTTTTGTCGCACGTAATTAGGCTTAAACTAATTAATAAAGTAATTTTCATGAACTTCCTTTCTAACTTGCTGTGGGGAGACCGCGTGCGTAGATTCCTTGTTCCTTTGACTCCATGCCTCCTAATTCCTCGCTCTGGAACACCTTCGAAGTAGTTAAGGTGACTTTAGCGAATTTATATATGTGATCTTATCTATAGATATATATATGTGAGCAAGTGCTAATGAAGAGTGTCGAAATTTAAAAAAAAAGTAATTTCTTCGTTAATAATTTTTTCCTTTAATTTCAGATAATTTTGGCGCTAATTTTGAAGATTTGTCTAAGTTTGCGTTGAAATTTTTTCTTTGCATTCAACACAGTCGAATATTAAGTTATAAAATTGCTTTTCAACTTCAGAGTTCACATCACAATTTTTATTCGCATGTACGCATATTTTCATCGTATGTCAACTTAAGGTTTTTTCGCTCAATTTAAATGTTTTTGTTTTCCATGTAATATTTTAAATATTTTTTTTCAACTTGGTCAAGGTTTTCAGCGTAATTTCTTTCAACGCAATTTTTTTCGATTTTTGAATAATATGCAGAAGGGAATTTTTTGTTTTCCATGTTTTTTTTCGAACTTTTTCAACGTCGCTTAATTTTCCCAAAATCATTTTTTCGATTTTCAAAAAATTTTCTAGCGGAAAATCAGGGCGCAAAAATAAAAACAACTTCTCCAATAAATATCCTTTATTGGAAAATTTCCGGGAATCACTCTAACTTAAAAATAAAAAAGAAACTTACAAGTGGCGCGCAAATAAACTGGAACCTGAAATGTACAGGATTTTTTAAAATAAAATTTTAAAATTTTATTCCAAGTTTTTTTTGGGGGGGGATGGGAAAAAAATTATTTCTCTAATATGAGGAAATGAGGCAATAGGTTCCGGAAAAAATCTTTCAGCGAATGAATTTGTCAAAAAAAAGAGAACATCATTGGGTGTGCTATTTAAAATGTAAAACTCCAATATTCTGGAGTATTATTCTTTATAGTTCATTTTTTAACAAAGAACGGTAATGCATTAAACCAAGATGGCGGAAGAAAGGCTGATAAATAATTTACATTCTACGAATTACGAAAAAACAAATTATTTCGCCGAAAAAACCCCCACCTTTTCCCCCAAAAGTTATTGAAAAAAAATTAAAATCCTCTTAACTGGGAAAACCACGAATTTTTCCCCTAAAACTAAAAGAGACTAAAAACCACTTTAGAAATTTATTTTTATTCCTATAGTTCCTAAAAAAATAAAATCATTTTACCAGTGGAAAATCACGAATTTTTCTCTGTTAAGTAAAAAAATAGAAAAAACTAAAACCACTACACCAAAAAATCCCTTTTTTTCTATAAAAAAAAGTTTCAATACCTTGCACATTTCAATACACACACAAAGAGTTATAAAGAGTTTACTACCAATTCTTAGGTTCTCTGAAAGATTTACTAGCATTAGTACATTTTGTTTACTCTATTCCATCAGATTTGCTCCACTCACAAGGGGTTTCCAGGAGATTTGCTGCACACACTCGCGTCTCACACCCTAAATTAACCCACGATAAACCCCTTAATTTATTCTAGGCTCATGACCTTAATATGTAAACACTTGTATTCCATTAGTTGACCATTACCTTCCAATTTTATTCCATTAACTGACCATTACTTAAATATGTAAGCAATTTTATTCCATTATTTTGCCATTCCTTAACAATTTCATTCCATTAGTTGACCATTATCTTTACACGTAGACAATTTCATTCCATTAGTTGACCATTATCTTTACACGTAGACAATTTTATTCCATTAACTGACCATTACATTAACATGTAGATAATTTTATTCCATTATTTAGTCATTCCTTTACAATTTCATTCCATTAGTTGACCATTACCTTAACATGTAGACAATTTCATTCCATTAGTTGACCATTACCTTGACATGTAGACAATTTTATTCCATTATTTAGCCATTATCTAAGAATTTCATTCCATTAGTTAACCATTATCTAAGAATGTAAACAATTTTACACCAAACTTGGGATGTAAACTCCGCTTTTACAAAATTTTGCATAATGTTCACCATTAGATAGAGCATCGCTCGATTCCATCCATTGAAAAACAAAATAATGGTGAAGTTATATTAATAAATAACGGGTACATTAAAATCAATGGTTGTAAGCCAGCATCGCATGTAAAATGGGATTTTTTATCAAGAGTTTTACGAACACTTACACAAAAAGCGTTTTTTTTTTCGTTTTTTGCATTTTTCTGACGCTGCTTTACATTGAATTCTAAAGAGGCAAGGAATGTTGAATAGCTATTTCTTATTAAATAGCTATTCAATATTATATAAATATCATTGAATAACCATCAAATATTAAATAGCTGTTTAATATTATGTAAATATTACTACGTAAACATTATATGTTAAATAGCTCATATTGAAATAGCTATTCAAAGTTATATAAATATTGTTAAATAACCATCAAATATTAAATTGCCTCTCCTTATTAAATAGCTACTAAATATTTCACAAATAATATTAAATCACCATTAAATATTAAATAGCCATTCAATATTCAAAAGCCATTTAACTGAGCAATATATATATGTCACGCACGTAAATTTTTATTCCTATCGTGACCAGCACCATCATCATTATCATCACCACCATCATCATTATCATCACCACCATCGTCATCATCAATCATCGCTAAAACATATTTACCGACATCAAAAGTACATTGATAATTATGTTCGCAAAACTAGTGCACCACTAGTGCACCACTAGTGCACCACTAGTGCACCACTAGTGCACCACTAGTGCACCACTAGTGCACCACTGGTGCACCACTGGTGCACCACTGGTGCACAACTAACTACTAAAACTAGTCCCGCCAGATCCACGAGCGGTACTTAATTTTTTTTTCAAGTTCAAAAAGTTCTTATTTTCATAAAAGTTCTAGAAGTTTGAGCAGAACCAGCAAGTGGGACTCATAAAGCGTGCAAACTTACAAAAACTTCGTAAGTTCACTCTTAAGTTTGAGCATGTACGCCTAACCCTTTATAAATTTCTAAATTTTCAAATTTTCAAATTTCTAAATTTCTAAATTTATAAATTTCTATTTCGAGCTTATCAATAAATGGGGCTTGTCCATTAATGATCATTAACCATTAATGAAATAACCATTGAATGTCATCATTGATCATTAATCAATGTTTATTAATAATTAGCGAGAGCATCGATTATTGATCAATGATGTCATATATTATTTACCATATCACCATTATCATTGACAAAAGGCAAAAAGTAACATTTAAGTTAGTTTAAATCGGCAATTAATCTTAAATACGAAATAAATTAGTTGACCTATTCCATTAAATAGAAATGCATCAAATGGAATAGGTACCAGGCTAATGGAATAGGATAATGGTAAATGGAATGGAATAATGGTAAATGGAATAGGTACCTGGTAAGTGGAATAGGATAATGGTAAATCATAGGATAATGGTAAATGGAATAGATACCCGGGTAATGAAATAGATACCTGGTAAATGGAATGGGACAAAGGTAAATGGAAAAGGTAACAGGCTGTTGGAATAGGTAATGGGCTAATGGAATAGGTACCTGGTAAATAGAATAGGTACCTGGTAAATGGAATAGGTACCTTGTAAATGGAATAGGTACCTGGTAAATGCAATAGGATAATGGTAAATCATAGGATAATGGTAAATGGAATAGGTACCAAATAAATAGAATAGGTACCTTGTAAATGGAATGAGATAATGGTAAATGGAATAGGTAACAGGCTAATGGAATAACCACCAGGTTGATGGAATAGGTATCCGTAACATTAATTTTTTTATAAATTTTATTTCATTAATTTTTTTTTATTTTTTTGATAATTATAATTTTTTTCCAATTTTTTCTATTTATTTATTCTTTTTTTTTGTTGCAAAACTATATTTTGCGTTTGCAAGTACCTTCGTAGTGAGAAAAATGTAAGGAACTCAAGTACTTATATAGTTAAGTAGAAACCTAAGCCTAAATTTCACCCCATTAGCAATGGAGGGGTAAAATGGGCATCTACTGCCGTGAATAGGTAGGTTCCAATTGCATGAAATGGCTGGCCATTAACTTAAGTAGAATATCACAATAAATGGGTACCTATTTTAATGATAACAGAGCCATTACAATGAATGGGTCGCCATTACAATGACTGGGTCGCCATTACGTTAAATGGGTCGCCATTACGTTAAATGGGTCGCCATTACGTTAAATGGGTCGCCATTACGTTAAATGGGTCGCCATTACGTTAAATGGGTCGCCATTACGTTAAATGGGTCGCCATTACGTTAAATGGGTCGCCATTACGTTAAATGGGCCGCCATTACGTTAAATGGGTCGCCATTACGTTGAATGGGTCGCCATTACGTTAAATGGGTCGCCATTACGTTAAATGGGTCGCCATTACGTTAAATGGGTCGCCATTACGTTGAATGGGTCGCCATTACGTCAAATGGGTCGCCATTACGTTAAATGGGTCGCCATTACGTTGAATGGGTCGCCATTACGTCAAATGGGTCGCCATTACGTTAAATGGGTCGCCATTACGTTAAATGGGTCGCCATTACGTTGAATGGGTCGCCATTACGTTAAATGGGTCGCCATTACGTTGAATGGGTCGCCATTACGTTAAATGGGTAGTGTAGTGTTCATATAAAATGGGTAACCGTTATATATAATGGGGAGCCATTTCATGTAATAGGAAACTGTTACAAAGAACGTATCGCTTTTCAAAAGTTTTTTTAATTTGATTTGAAAATTTCGAAAATGTGAAAATTCTTTTTTCCGTTGCCCTACAGATTTGAATTCAATTTTTTATATGGAAAGTTTTATAATTTTTTTCAATTTTTTATAAATGTGAAAAATTTTTTTGAGAAAGTGCAAAACAAATTTGAACATAATTCATCGAGTTTTCCATAGTTGAACTAATAATTAATGAACGATTCCGTCGAATTATTTAACTCAATTTACAATTCTGTTGAAAAGTTAACTTAACTTTTAATTAAGTTGAGTTAAACAGCTAAATTATCAAATCCGTCAAACAATTCAACTTCATTAGTAATTATGTTGAGTTATTTAACTTAATTAATAATTTAGTTGAATCATTCAACTCAATATTATCGTGGAATTCCCTCCTTGGAAATTTCTATATTATAAATTAGGGTAATCCGTGTATGATTTTATAAATCGTACAATTATTCTTGAAGAACTCGGGTATTCCGAAAATCGATTCCATTTAATCGTAGAATTATTTTCCGGAATACTCGGGTATTCCTCGATATAATTTTATAAACACACACGTACCTACCCTAATACGGTATTTTATACTTCACGGTATTTTTAGTAAATTCATAGTACGAGAAAGGCGGATTCCTAGCCATCTCGCCTCTGGCTTTGAAGAAATCCGACATCAGTAAGATTTATCAAACTCAACTTGTACAATGGTAACCGAAATAAGTTTTTTTAAGGTAAAACACAAGGTAAAAATACCTAGAGCGAAAAAATTACCAAACATCACTCGTTGAAGTCAAGATAAAAAATCGTAAAATTGTGGCTAGAAATAAAAAGTTCCCTAAAACCGTCTGTTGAACATAGGAACCAGAAAAATATTTATGAAATCCAGCGTTGAAGTAAACGAAAAAGTTAGAAAAAAACTTTAAATCGCCCGTTGAAGTTAGAAAAAAACCTGAAATTCCCTGTTGAAGTTATAAAAAACTTAAAATCGCCCGTTGAAGTTAGAAAAAAACCTGAAATTCCCTGTTGAAGTTATAAAAAACTTGAAATCGCCCGTTGAAGTTAGAAAAAAACCTGAAATTCCCTGTTGAAGTTATAAAAAACTTAAAATCGCCCGTTGAAGTTAGAAAAAACCTGAAATTCCCTGTTGAAGTTATAAAAAACTTAAAATCGCCCGTTGAAGTTAGAAAAAAGCCTGAAATTCCCTGTTGAAGTTATAAAAAACTTAAAATCGCCCGTTGAAGTTAGAAAAAAACCTGAAATCTCCCGTTGAAGTTAGAAAAAAAACCTGAAATCCCCTGTTTAAGTTAGAAAAAACTTAAAATCGCCCGTTGAAGTTAGAAAAAACCTGAAATCCCCCGTTAAAGTTAGAAAAAACTTAAATCGCCCGTTGAAGTTAGAAAAAAACTGAAATCCCCCGTTAAAGTTAGAAAAAACTTAAAATCGCCCGTTGAAGTTAGAAAAAACCTGAAATCCCCCGTTAAAGTTAGAAAAAACTTAAATCGCCCGTTGAAGTTAGAAAAAAACTGAAATCCCCCGTTAAAGTTAGAAAAAACTTAAAATCGCCCGTTGAAGTTAGAAAAAAACCTGAAATCCCCCGTTAAAGTTAGAAAAAACTTAAAATCGCCCGTTCAAGTTAAAAAAACTGAAATCCCCCGTTAAAGTTAGATAAAAACTTAAATCTCCCGTTTAAACTGAAAAAAATCATAGTATTTCCTGTTGATATACGTTGGCAAAACAATACATTTTTTAGACATGCACATATAATGAACAAAAATGAGCTAACCTTTCATATTCAAATCTGTTGATGTAGGGCCATGAAGAAATTACTATTTTCTATTAAATTTATCTCACTGGAATATGGACACTGAAGCAGCAAAAAGGAAAAAAAATTGAATAGTTACCCTAACAAATGTTGACAAGTGTATGGTGTACCTAAATATATGCATAACTCCAATGATAACTTCAATGATTACGGGAAAAATGTTGAAAATTGAATGATTAGCCTAAAAATGTTGATAAATCAAATGTTTACCATGAAAATGTTGATAAATTGAATGTTTACCGTGAAAAATGTTAAAAAATTGAATAGTTACCCTAAAATCGTTTGAAAAATTGAATAGTTACCCTAAAATCGTTTAAAAATTAATAGTTACCCTAAAATCGTTTAAAAATTGAATAGTTACCCTAAAATCGTTTAAAGATTGAATAGTTACCCTAAAATCGTTTAAAATTGAATAGTAGTTACCTTTAAAATGTTAACAAACTGAATATATATCAGACGTTACATAATAAGCAAGGTAGGAGCAACATTACATGTTGTCTATGTAGAAGTCAGTGAAGTAATTGAAAACAAATTGACAATTATTGCATAATCGACTAAAACTAATTGGTAAATAAACTCTGAAAAATAATGCATGCATGTTTGTCTCACTGAACCTCCCATTTGAATTATTGAAAATATATCTTTTTTTTAATTATTTAAATTTTAGGTACAAATCTTAGTAGTTCGTCCTTCATATATTCAATACTGCAAATGAACGATATTTTATTCAACATGTGACATATATAAATATTAAGGTATGATACAGAGGGTAATATGTGCAGTTGAGTAACATGTGATCAGTTGTTATGGTGAACTACCTAAATTTCATGATAAGTGATAAGTTGTTTAAATGGTGAACTACCTAAATTTCATGTTAAGTGATAAGCTGTTGATGGTGAACTATATGAATTTCATGATGAGTGATAAGTTGGGTGAATATGTGATAGGTATATTAATGATGAACTACCTAAATATTTATATCATATTGAACTGTAACTCAAACATGGATGGTGGAATGATCCATTTATTACCATGTTTAAGCATTTTTAAACAAAATTTTTGAAGTTGGAACTTCAATGGTCACGAAAAAATTTGAAAAAAGGGAAGGCTTACCATAAAAATTTTTTGATAAATTGAATGTTTAAATACTTAATTTTGAAAAATGAATTTGAAAAAAATAAAAAAAAAATGTTGACCAAAAAATTACACTTTGGCTCGAGGGAGGCTGTCATGAGACAAACATACGTAATATCTACAACAAATTACTTGAAATACTTGTATGAGGCTGTGTACATGTACCTACCTACTCACACATGTATTTCTGAAACGATCAATGACTTCACACTAATTCAACTTTTGAAATTAACAAAAAAAAAATAGTTTAACCTAGGCATCAACGACCCACTAAGCTCGTTTAAATTTTGGAACAATGTATAATTTTGTAACCTAATATCTGTAAAATTATCTAACCTATTCTTTGAAAATGTCAAACATACTCGTATTAAAAAGGTGTTCAAAAAATACCAGTACGACAACACCAATGATGATGTGAACGATTTTTTTCATATAAAAAAAATAAAATAAAATCTGAGCGAAATTTTGGTTACAATTTTCTTTCTAAAAATTTCTTCAATAAGAAAAAAATTGTGTGTAGCTGTATTATAACTCAGAGAAAGAATGCGTTAAACTTTACAAGGGAGGGAATAAGAGGCAAAGTTAAGAAAAGAGCAAGCATTAGATGTAGAAAAATTAATCAATATAATAATTAGCTAATGTCCAAATTAGCTGAAGTTATTATTATTATTAAAGTTACATTGATAATTAATGCATTAATTTTCATTCAATTCATTCAAGTTCAAACCTTGAGTCATGAATGTACTAGACTCATGAAACTAATAATTGATACCTATCAACATATGAAAAACAATAAAAACAATATATGAAAATTATTTGTAAACAAATTATACCTTTACAAGTCCTTGCAATCTTAGATTCACAACAAAACAATATGAACAGCTGCCTCCTATTTATTCTTTCTAAAAGGTGATTAATTTGATTAATCTCAGAGCATGTTCAAATGTTAAAAAAATGTCTCTGCAAGGCTTCCTAACTATCTTCCAACTTAAAATTGCCACCTTGCAATCTTTCAACTTATAATTGTCACCTAACAATCTTTCAACTTAAAATTGTCACCTAACAATCTTTCAACTTAAAATTGCCACCGGGAATGTCTTAGCAAACCTCACAAGGTGTTGTACTCTAATTATTGTCAATAATACATTTTGACACTGACTGCGACTACTAAATATCAAGTTCAATGCCAAACTCAAATTTAAAGTCAATTGTAGTAAACAAACTATTAAAAAAAGCCAAACAAACATGAACTGGATCGTGCATTCATTTAGCTTTGATTAAGTATTTATGAAAATTGAATTTGCGACCACTGGTCGGCCAGCAGCATTGTGAAAATTACCTCCGTGTACCACCGGTGGCGCACGTCGCAGTCAAAGTGTTAAGTCAATAGCTTTTCATGATACAAGGCTTGACATCTAAAGACGAAAGGGTCCGGGTTCGCGCCCCCGCACCTACCCGTTACATTTTCCAGAGCAGGTAGCTCCTTGTGTAATATAAAAACGGAGAAGGCAGGAAAAAGAGATTATATAGGAAGACACTCCTAGTCATAGAGCTCGAACACCTCCGGAGTAATACTACGGTAGAGGAAACAAGGTAGGGTCATTTCTGGGGGGGAAATACACCTCCTCTTGTTCGGCTAGCCAATAGAAAGGCTTCATTTCAAACAAACTTTACGACGTCACCATTGCGACATGTCGTTAGACCAATAGTGGTGTCAGGTTTTCGGATAGCAGTGTTGCCAGATGCAATATGAGCGCTGCTATTGGTTCGTTGCCATGACGTCACCATTGCCACACGGTCGACGAAAATAAGACTGATTTGACCCTACCTTGTTTCTTCTACCATGGTAGTACCTCACAAACAACTACGCTAAAATGTATCCGCTAATTTTAAATTTTGTTAATGTGTATCCAAGATACTGGCAGATGATTTAATTTAGATGTATTTATAAGTTAAATAAATATATCTGATTTAAACTATGCTACAGTATCTTAGATACACAGTTAAAATTTAGAATCAATAGGTACATTTTTCTTGAACACCCTACATGTCACCACTTGTCAATCAGCTCTGAATAGGAGCCTTCCTTTATAAAAAAATATCTTTTTCCTTTCCAAGAACTTTCAGTTCTTCACCTATCACATGTCCGTGAGAAAATTAGCTTTGACAAACTCGTACGCTTTCCAGAAATTTTTTTCTTCGAGTCCATTCCATTTTCTTTGTATTTTGCATCAAATTTGCCTTACGGTTTTTTCTTTTTCTCTCTCCACGCAATTTCACACGAGAGAAGAAATCGCTTCCCTGTGCAAATTTTTAAACGTTTCCTGTGCAAGCCTACGCAAAAAATTCAAAAATCTTTAGGCCGTACCTCAAAAATCATATCTATCTCGGCCTATAAGACAGTAAACATCAGCAATTAAACTCGATATTTTCCAATTGGTTACCATCCGTATCATAAATACCCTCAGCCACGGTGATATCATCAATCCAATTAAAAAATATTTGCCACCTCTCTTGGGCAATCAGAAGTACTAATTGATTCCTAAATATACATGGGTGTCCCACCAAAGTTCGAACCGAGTATCTATTTTACCGTATCAGTAATACCATCATAGGAATACCATAAGCATTTAATTTCAAGCAAAACTATGCGGTATTACTGATTACTACTGATACGGGAGATAATTTCGGGTATTACTGATACGGGAAAACGAATATTCGGTTCGGTTTTTTTGTGGAACGTACGGTATACTACGGTAGAGGAAACAAGGGAGGGTTATTTCAATGGTAGAAAATTATACCTCCTCTTGTTCGGCTAGCCAATAGAAAGGCTTTACTTCAAACAAACTTTATGACGTCACCAGAACGCCATGTCGTTAGGCCAATAGTGGAGCCAGATTTGGGGATATCAGTGCTACCAGACGCAATATGAGCGCTTGTATTGGCTCGTTGCCGTGACGTCAGCAAACCCACAGAGTCGGCGAAAAAAAGACTGGTTTGACCCTACCTTGTTTCCTCTACCGTGCTGTATACTGAGAAGGAGCCCTCCTGGCGATCCCATAGAACTTAACCAAATCAAATGGGCCAAAAATTCACTTAACCAACCTTGGTTTAAACTTTCGAACCTTGTTTTCCCTGAACTAAGATACCCAAAAAGTAAGAAATACACAAACTTACGCTAGCACACGCAAAAGAAAACTAATGATAATGGACAAGACGCGACTCGCTTCCCACTGCACGCGTTTAGTAATATAAGTCCCCTTATACTCTAAAGAAAACATGGTTTATGAGACAAAGAATATTTAAAAAAATGCAATATTTTTTGTCTAAATATGACCTAAAAATTACCTAAAAATGTTCTAGAAAAACACTGAGAAAAGGAACATTTTAAAAACATGTAAAACATTCTCCATCTAAAAAGGGCCTAAAAATGTCTTATAAAAACCCTGAGATGAGAAACATTTTAAAAAACATGTAAAACATTCTCCATCTAAAAAGGGCCTAAACCGTCTTAAAAAAAACACCAGCTACCGCATCTCATTCGAATGCGTAGTGTTTGAGAAGTGAATTATACCATCGTTCACGCTAAAATTATATACAAACACCAAGCTTCCAGTTCTTCAATAGGTTCAGAAATTGCAACTGTAAGCGCGTAGTTGAAGCCTTTAAAACGTCCACGCATCTACAGTCGGCGCCACAGGTATTGGCGCGGTATGTTTTTCTCTTGTAATACTATGAAAAAGAATCAACAAAAATATTCAAGGGGTACTTATATATATATAATAAGTACCTCTTGAATATTTTTGTTAATTCTTTGTCCAAGTGTTAAAAGAGAAAAACATACTGAGCCAATACCTGTGGCGCCGACTGTACTTGTTGCGTAGAATATGGCTAAACAAGCAGCAATTCATACTTAATAATCACGAGCCTTCTTCAGAGGATTCGCATTGAAATTCAGTGTTGAATTTCGTTATACAAAGTTAAAACACTAATAAACATTGAAGCGAGTGTTCTTCAGTGATAATAATTGTCAATTCGACAATAACATTTGACATCCCTCTCGCGAGATGACCTTTAAGGCTATGCGATGCTGATCTCATATTCTCTATCAGATTTATGTATTTTTATATCCTATACACAAACAGCACAAGTCGAGATTTTTTCCCTAACGGATCACTCGACAACGGAAATACCCTTTCCTGCACCATCTAAAAATGGGGATGAAAATATATCACCCTAAAAATGCGCTGATATGAAGCGTGAAGAACAGGGTAAAGTAAATTTAACATTAAGGATTAACAAAGTAAAATATCGGTAAAAATTTATCACCAGCGGTATACCTAGATGACCTGGCTCTCTAAATCGGGTTGTGCCATATCTGGCACGCGGTGCAGGAAAGGGCTAATAGCAAGTTATCACCAGCGTTATACCTTGATGACCTGGCTTCAAAGCGTAGTATTCTGTTAGATTTCTGCGTATCGGTTTGTGCCATATCTGGCACGCGGTGCAGGAAAGGGCTGATAGCATCACGAGGCACTTCGATGTATATCATAACTTTCCTTCAAGTTTTTGAAACTCTAATTACTTAACAGAAAGTAATTTTAAATAATACGGAACCGCGGAACCATCAACTCTACATACTTGGTTTCATGGCTTCCCGCATGGTACAGCTTTTACCCTGTCTAACTTTTTCGCCGCCTGCATGCATGCTTTTCGCTGCCAAAGTCATTAAATCCCTTGGGCAGCGGAAAACATGCATGCTCCAGCGAAAAAGTTAGACTGGGTAGTTATGACATTGAACAGTTGTACCCGCTCGTACTTACTACCATACACATACGTCACACAGTTCATTAAATGGACAACTTCTTTTGTCTCGGACAAGTAAGTCACATAAATTATTAAAAGATGTCGTACTAATTTACGTACTAATAAATCCATCATCAAGGCCTCTAAGGCAACCATTCTCTGATCAATAACTTAACTCTTCATGTAAAGTTACTCTCTGATATCAATGACCTAACTCTTCATGTAAAGTTACTCTGATATCAATTACCTAACTCTTCACGTCAAGTCACTCTCTGATATCAATAACCTAACTCTTCACTTGAACTCACTCTCTGATTTCAATGACCTAACTCTTCAATTCGAGTCACTCTCTGATTTCAATGACCTAACTCTTCATGTCAAGTCACTCTCTGATATCATACAAGTCTATCACACCTTGTGTGAGGTTGGCAACCGCCACATCTTCTCCAGAGATGACAGCGATGCCTTGGGGTTGTCCATCAACTGGAAAACTTGCAATTTCTTCTCCTACGTAGCTGATGACCCGTACCTTGTTTTGGATGGAGTCACAAAACAGAATCCGACCAGAAGAATCCATGCAGACACCCTGGAACCTCTCGACTTGTTTCTCTCCTTTGACCCTCTTGTGTTTTATGATATTCTTGTAGATGACCATATGGAGGGTCTTGACAGCTCCCTTGGGCCTGTACAGTTTGCTGGGAGCGAACATGATGTTGATCTGAGATCGATGGAACTCCGTGACGATGATGTGGTTGAGATACCCATTACATATGCCACGGGCGTTGGTTTCCATGCCAGGCAGGGTCAAAGTGGTGATCAGTCGCAAGTCTTCATCGAAGCAAAAGAGGCAATTGCTGTTGTTGTCGGTGCACACAATGACGTTTTCGGACGTCACGCAGAGGTCCCATGGATACTTGAGACCACAGGATGGATTTGTCTCTCTCACAAATTTTCCTCCCCAGGTGAGTATTTGCAAGCGCTTGTTGTCTTTGTCCGCCACTACTATGTAGGAACATTTATCCGCGGACACTAGCTCCACGGCTTTCGTAGGGCATTTGAGTTGTCCTCGGCCACTTCCGGGTTCTCCAATTTTTCTCTCGATCCTGAAGTTCTCAATGATGTGGATGACGCACAAGCTCCTGTCTGTCGCCAGAAATCCACCGCTTTTGGTTGTAGAGATGCCCCACGGACGTTGAATTTGCCCTTTTTCATTTTCGTTGGCTCCTTGGACGGCACCTAACTTGCGTTTCGCTTCGAACAGTGTCCTGTAAATGATTTCTTCGCTGGTGACTCGGATGTTGAAGGGAGTTCCAGGAACCTGCTGACCGTTCACTCTCACATAAGCGTTGTAATTTCCTTCTTCACGGATTGTGAACTGAACGATGGCAATACCCACTAGACTCTTGGAATTTTTGATGGCGTATCGTACTTGGGAAGGGGAGCCGTCCTTGACAATGTTGATGTTGACCAAATTGTTTTCGCAATCGCGTCTGATTCTCCTCGAATCAACGAACTCGAGGTAGAAATACGTGGTTTCGTTTGTTTGCATCAGACCACCCAGAGCTGGTCCAGAAACGGCGCAGTAACTACCTTGAGCTGCGTGAGGAGACCTAGGCACAATCGGGATGGGCTGAGGTCCTTCCATTGAGTTCTGAAGGCTCTGACTTTCCTCGACCCCCGCGACAATCTCTCTAAGGAATTCTCGACACTCGTCGAACTTCTCGCAGATAACAGCAATGCACGAGTTGGTTCTCACCATTAGAGAGAGTAGACGATCTCCGCGGTTGTAGTAGAGCAGTTCAGCGAGATTTTTGAAGACTTTGTGCTGCAACATGTCGCTGAACCGGAATGGATCAACGCGAATTAATCGGTTCACCAGCCTAGGTACGTCATCTAACAGTGTGTTGAGCCCGGAAATGCAGTTGGAGTATTCTATGGAGACGACATCGTTGTTGAGAGGAGTCGCATTTCGAATGGTTGGTTGTCGTCCAATGTGCTTCAAGAGACATACCGTGCAACAGAGCTTTTGTGTGGCGTCCTCACGGAATCGGGCCGGGTATGTTGGGTGTGTCGGACACTTTGTTATGACTTTAGAAGCTGGAGGTCGATTTTGGTGCGACGTACCGATAACTTGAAGCGCCATAGCGAGCGAATTGGCAAGCTGGTTCGCTTGCTGGACCTCTGCTCCGTTGTTCAAGCTAGGGGAACCTAGCTGGACCATTTGCAGTTGCGATTCTGACGACCTCGGAGAACCTTCTCTGCACCGATGTGGTACGGACAACCAACAGTCGGGACAACAAGGGAAAAGACACTTCAGGCACACAGTGCACATTTTCACGAACCTGCAATACTTGCACATGGTCCTAGTTGTATTGAGGCAGCCCTGCGTTGACGGTGCATTCCCGGGCATGCCAAAATTGTGACGCATGGCTGGAGGGAAATCAATGTGGAGATTGTTGAACTGAGATGGGTTCGGTTCAGCAATGACGGAGTTTTCATTAAAACTCAGTCTCCTTATTGGGCCCCTCGGGTCTTGAATCCTAAGGTTGGAGCTGGAGTAGCCATTTCCCAGTGAACCCAGCAAGGGGAACTCGGGCATTCTTGCGATTTGGTTTAAGGGAGAATGATTGTTGCTAGACGAAGCCCCGTACATGGGAGGTTGAAGAGCCTGAGAAGAGTACGCTGGGGGGCTAGTGTAATTATGGAAAATCGATCCAAGCGACGAATTTCCATTGCTCCTTAATCCATCCATCGTAGTTGCTCTAGAATCATAGCTAAACAAAGCACTGCCATTAGTTGCCTGGTTCGATCCAAGCGACAAGTTTCCATTGCTCCTGAATCCATCCATCGTAGTTTCTCTAGAATCATAGCTAAACAAAGAACTTCCATTAGTTGCCTGGTTCAACCCAAGCGACGAATTTCCATTGCTCCTGAATCCATCCATCGTAGTTGCTCTAGAATCATTGCTAAACAAAGAACTTCCATTAGTAGCCTGGATTTGTCTTTCCCTCATCTCCCTCATTTGAGCTCTTTGGAGAATCAGCCCAAAGGGTTCAAAATTCAAGCTGGGGACGGAATTACTGCGGCCGGTACTTGACTCTCCATTATCACGCCGGTACTCAACTTGGTGATCACTGTTCCGGTTTTCCTGGTATTCTGCGGCAACCGTTGGTGAACGGTTACTCAACCCGAAGTTAGGCGAGATGATGGAATGGTTGTTACCGTTGTTGGAGTTCATCGCCAGACCATTCATGCTGGTTCCATTCCAGGAGTCGTTACGCTGACGTGGGATTCTTGAGCCACCTTGCGTTGGGTTGTCGCTCAGCCAAGGTGGAGTCAAAGTTTCTCTGGGGGGTTGGATAGGTCTTCTCGGCACACATCCAGGAGCCCATTGGATGGCCTCTTGGGAAGATGACTGCGTGGCTGGATTCGGGGAGTTATTGGCCGCCTGAACTGGTCTGTCTCTCGCAAAATTCGTGGACTGACCAGAAGAAGAAACATTCATGCGACTGTTTGACCATTGCGCTTCTCGAGCGCTTTCCCCTTGCGGCGAGTAGAACAGGCTATGGGGAAAGTTGGTAGGCTCACCCGGTGAAAACTGCGGCGAACTGCTCTGCCATCGAGCTCTAGTCACAGGGGCGCGATAACTTGAAGACTCATCTTGGGGGTACCGCGCGGAAGCACCTTCGGAAATATTCATGGCATTGGGCCCAAGATCTTGAGAAGAATTCGTAGCAGGAGCGCCCAAATCTATAGGAGAATTCGTGGCATAGGTCCCCCGATCTCTAGGAGAATCCATGGCCAAGGCCCCCATATCTCGAGAAGATGCTCCCAGATCTCTAGAAGAATCCATGGCAAAGGCTCCCAGGTACGGAAAGTCCGTGGGACTGGACCCCAGGTCAGGGGATCGAGTTGGAGAGTTCGTTGCGGATAAAGCGAGGGCTTGGGCCCCCAGCCCTAATCCCGATGGACCTTCCCCAGCTGTGTAAAAAAGTTGGTAGGTTTCCCCAGAGGGTGAGGCTTGTGCTTGGAAGTCTCCCCCGTTGGTTGGGGATGAGCCGAAAGGAGGAGAGTTGGTCCCAGTGTCCCCAAACAAATCAGGATCCTCGTCATCATCACCGTCCCACTGGTGGGCCATCCTGTTCATACAAACAAGAGTAATGAGTTAGTGGTTGGTGATACTGCTACATGGTACTTGAAACGAGAGAATAGTGAGTTTATGGTTGTTGATACTGCTACATGGTACTTGAAACGAGAGAGTAACATAGTGGTTGAGTCAAAGATGAATATAATATAAATGAAATTTAGGTGGTTCACCATTTAATCAACTTATCACATATCACAAAAACTAAGACAGTTTTATATACATTGCACTTGTTGCTGGGGGTTATTTCTCTATCATAAAAATTGATTTGATTAGACGTTAGTTTAAGCCTCCCTATCCGTAACAAAGACGTTCCAAAGAGAGGGAGGGAGGAAGGCTCCATTTGGTATGGGGTTGAGGGAATGCAGAATTTATACACGAGCTACATTGAAAAAGAAAATTGAGAAAGAAGTTTATGAAATAAGATATAAGTAGTAGGTGCTGAAAAACAGGACAGCAGTGAACCAAAGAAAGGTGGTTCTTAACAAAACAAAAAATATTTTATTGCAACATATAAAAGGCCTACCTAACTCTCGGCTCGCACTTGCTTTCCAGGGCCCCCGTAAATTTTTGGAAACTCAAAAATTTTAGAAAATTGGGAGAAACAAGGCAGCCAAATCCAAAATTGGGTTTTAGTAAAAGGAAGAAAATTTTTGGAAAACAAATGAAATTCTAAAAGTTGGAGGGAGGAGGGGGGTAACCTACCTTATATTCTTTATCATACGAATTGATATTGGCTGTCATTGGCATTTATGACTTTGAAAATGTAATATAAATTTTTCATTTTACACTAATCAGTGGTTTTTATTACGATCACTAATTTGATTGTGTTGGCTGTTATGAATCATGGTATTTAGTGTTTTATTGATGATATTCAATATGAAGCGAGGTTGATAATTAACTATATTAATTATGGTTTATAAATGTGCTACATGACGATCTTATTTACCGATATATAGTAAAAAAGTTGAAAAATTGGATTAAAGTTAAATTAAAGTTGAAAAAGTTGAAAAAAGTGAGAAAAGTTAAAAAAGTCGAACAAAGTTGAAAAAGCTGAAAAAAGCTGAAAAAGCTGAAAAAAAGCTGAAAAAAGCTGAAAAAGGCTGAAAAAAGCTGAAAAAAGCTGAAAAAGTTGAAAAAGTTGAAAAAGTTGAAAAAAGTTAAAAAAAAGTTGGAAAAAGTTGAAAAAAGTTGAAAAAAGTTGAAAAAGGTGAAAAAGTTGAAAAAAGTTGAAAAAAGTTGAAAAAAGTTGAAAAGAGTTGAAAAGAGTTGAAAAAGGTTGAAAAAAGTTGAAAAAAAGATGAAAAAAAGATGAAAAAAGTTGTAAAAAACTGTAAAAAACTGTAAAAAGTTGTGAAAAGTTGTGAAAAGTTGTGAAAAGTTGTAAAAAGTTGTAAAAAGTTGTAAAAAGTTGTAAAAAGTTGCAAAAAGTTGTAAAAAGTTGTAAAAAGTTGTAAAACGTTGTAAAACGTTGTAAAACGTTGTAAAACGTTGTAAAACGTTGTAAAACGTTGTAAAACGTTGTAAAAAGTTGTAAAAAATTTTAAAAAGTTAACAAAAAAGTTGACAAAAAAGTTGAAAAAAGTTGAAAATAAGTGGGAAAATAGTTGAATAACGACCTTTGGTAGAGGGAAAGTGATGAATAGTTAACCAAAAAATTTCCATATTTTAAGTTTCACATTGTCCATCACATCTTTAAAAAATATTAAATGTATATTAAATAATTTAAAAATGTAAATGTGTACTCAATAAGTTCAATTTTCTTTCTAAATTAAATATGAACATAATATATACATGCTAACATCATTACATATTTGATTAAAAAACGATTACTTGACGTGTAGTAGCTCATCAAAATATGAATAAAAACTTACATATTTAATTAAGTTAAACTAGTAAATGTAGTTTGATATTTGTGGATTTATTATACAGGGTAAGAATAATATTTATGAATTTACTATATAGGAAATCGGTAATATTTGAGTTTATTATAGGATATGAATATTATTTACGAGTTTATTATATAGGAGATGAATAATATTTATGAGTTTAATATATAAATTATGAATAATATCTACCGGGAAATTCAGGAATGGTCGCGAAATTCAAAATTACATGTTTTGTCAGTGAAACGAGGAATTTTTTTTGAAAAACGGGTAAAATAGAGCTAACTGGGGGGATTCAAATCGACAAAATTCAAAAATCAACAAAAATTAAAAAATTAACTGATTAACGTTAACAAAATTATATCTTTTGTTAACGAAACGAACGAAATTTTTGAAAAACAGAAAATTCTGGAAACTGACGGCAAAGAAATTCAAAATTAGGTCTTTCAAAATTAGGATTCAAATTCAAAAATTAGTATAATGAAACGAGTAAAACTTTTTGGAAACAGTATGATTCTGGAAACTAGGGGATACCAGTGGACAAAATTCGAAATTAAGTTTATTGTTAGCGAAAGGAAGCAAATTTTTGGAAACTCAAAAATTTTACAAAATTTGGAGAAGTAAGGCAGCCAAATCCAAAATTAGGGTTTTAGTAAAACGAGGTAAACTTTTGGAAATCAAAAAAATCTGAAAATTTTGGAAACTGACGGGAAACCAGGCAGCGAAATCCAAAATTAGATCTATTGTTGACACCCACACGCCCGCATAGGTAAGTCCTGGCACAATCAATAGGTGAACAATAGGTGAACAATAGGCGCCTGCCGTACTCTGCTCTGAGCACGAATAGGTCGGGGTACCAATCGATATGTGCCTAAAATAGGTACCCCTGGGTATGGTACGTCCCGAGTACCCCCAGGTGTTATGTACCCAAAATAGGTTCCCGAGTTTATGGTAAGTCACGAGTACCACCAGGTGTTGTGTACCCAAAATAGGTTTCCGAGTTTATGGTACGTCCCGAGTACCCCCAGGTGTTGTGTACCCAAAATAGGTTCCCGAGTTTATGGTACGTCACGAGTACCACCAGGTGTTGTGCACCCAAAATAGGTTCCCGAGTTTATGGTACGTCACGAGTACCACCAGGTGTTGTGTACCCAAAATAGGTTCCGGAGTTTATGGTACGTCACGAGTACCACCAGGTGTTGTTTACCCAAAATAGGTTCCCGAGTTTATGGTACGTCACGAGTACCACCAGGTGTGTACCCAAAATAGGTTCCCGAGTTTATGGTACGTCACGAGTACCACCAGTTGTTGTGCACCCAAAATAGGTTCCCGAGTTTATGGTACGTCACGAGTACCACCAGGTGTTGTGTACCCAAAATAGGTTCCCGAGTTTATGGTACGTCACGAGTACCACCAGGTGTTGTGTACCCAAAATAGGTTCCCGAGTTTATGGTACGTCACGAGTACCACCAGGTGTTATGTACCCAAAACAGGTTCCCGAGTTTATGGTACGTCACGAGTACCACCAGGTGTTGTGTACCCAAAACAGGTTCCCGAGTTTATGGTATGTCACGAGTACCACCAGGTGTTGTGTACCCAAAACAGGTTCCCGAGTTTATGGTATGTCACGAGTACCACCAGGTGTTGTGAACCCAAAACAGGTTCCCGAGTTTATGGTACGTCACGAGTACCACCAGGTGTTGTGTACCCAAAACAGGTTCCCGAGTTTATGGTACGTCACGAGTACCACCAGGTGTTGTGTACCCAAAACAGGTTCCCGAGTTTATGGTACGTCACGAGTACCACCAGGTGTTGTGTACCCAAAACAGGTTCCCGAGTTTATGGTATGTCACGAGTACCACCAGGTGTTGTGTGCCCAAAATAGGTTCCCGAGTTAATGGTATGTCACCAGGTGTTATGTACCCAAAATAGGTACGCCTGGGTATGGTACGTCCCGAGTACCACCAAGTGTTGTGTACCCTAAATAGGTACTCGAGGTGGTTGAAGTACCAATTGTTATAGGTACCTCGACCTGGGTTTTCTAAATAAAGGGTGAGGCAGAAAAACCTATCCGATTTCAAATCCCTTTTTCTCAGAAGAGGGAGCAGGTAGAGTAGTGGGGTAAAAACCGTTAGAAAGCCAGTTTTATGCCATTTGTCAGTAGTCAACATGCCTTGGTCTGGTGAACATCGTGCTTTTGTTATTGAGCGGTTTATCGAATGCGGCGGTTCGATAATTGCTACACAACGTGCTTTTCGAATTCATTTCGGACTCGGGCGTCATGATCCTGTTCCACATCACGCTACGATTAAAGTGTGGGTGTCAAATTTTAGACAGACGAGTTCAGCATTGAAAAAGAAGTCGCCTGGACGTCCCAGGACAGCAACAGGACCTGAAGAAAATGGGCAAACCGTAACGGTCAACAGCGAGCGCTATTGTTTCATGCTGGAAAATTTTCTTAGATCCAAAATGGAAGAAAATGGCGTGGAAAATGTGTGGTTTCAACAGGATGGTGCAACCGCCCACACATCGCGACGATCAATGGACATTCTCAGGGAACTGTTTCCCGGTCGCCTCATTTCCCTGAGAGGTGATCTTGGCTGGCCGCCGCGCTCACCGGATCTCACTCCATGTGACTTCTTCCTTTGGGGTTACCTCAAATCGAAGGTTTACCAGCATCGACCAAGGACCCTTCTTGCTTTACGAAGGGAAATTGCTCGGGCAGTTGAAGAAATTCCTGTGGAAATGACGGTGAAAGTCATGGAAAGCTACCGCGAGCGCCTAAATCAGTGTATCCGCTCCCAAGGACGACATTTGAGTGATGTGCTTTTCAAAACTTAAATTTAAAAATGGCATAAAATTTGCGATATGCTAATAAAAAAAATTTTTTGACAACTTCAGTCGTTTTAATTTTATAACGTTTTGAAATCGGATAGGTTTTTCTGCCCCACCCTTTAGGTACCCTAGGCACCTCTGGTGAAGGGCCCCCACGCATAACTATAGTTTATGGTTGGGAAAACAATTATGGTTATTGGTGGAAAAATTATTTTTGTTTTATGTTTGAAGCTTAGAATTTCAAGTTTGAAGCTTAGAAATTCAAGTTTGAAGCTTAGAAATTCAAGTTTGAAGCTTAGAAATTCAAGTTTGAAGCTTAGAAATTCAAGTTTGAAGCTTAGAAATTCAAGTTTGAAGCTTAGTAATTCAAGTTTGAAGCTTAGTAATTCAAGTTTGAAGCGTAGAAGTTCAAGTTTAAAGCTTAAAAATTCAAGTTCGAAGCTTAGAAATTCAAGTTTGAAGCTTAGAAATTCAAGTTTGAAGCTTAGAAATTCAAGTTTGAAGCTTAGAAATTCAAGTTTGAAGCTTAGAAATTCAAGTTTGAAGCTTAGAAATTCAAGTTTGAAGCTTAGAAAATCAAGTTTGAAGCTTAGAAATTCAAGTTTGAAGCTTAGAAATTCAAGTTTGAAGCTTAGAAATTCAAGTTTGAAGCTTAGAAATTCAAGTTTGAAGCTTAGAAATTCAAGGTTGAAGCTTGGAAAATCAAGTTTGAAGCTTAGAAATTCAAGTTTGAAGCTTAGAAATTCAAGTTTGAAGCTTAGAAATTCAAGTTTGAAGCTTAGAAATTCAAGTTTGAAGCTTAGAAATTCAAGTTTGAAGCTTAGAAATTCAAGTTTGAAGCTTAGAAATTCAAGTTTGAAGCTTAGAAATTCAAGTTTGAAGCTTAGAAATTCAAGTTTGAAGCTTAGAAATTCAAGTTTGAAGCTTAGAAATTCAAGTTTGAAGCTTAGAAATTCAAGTTTGAAGCTTAGAAATTCAAGTTTGAAGGTTAGAAATTCAAGTTTGAAGCTTCGAAATTCAAGTTTGAAGCTTAGAAATTCAAGTTTGAAGCTTAGAAATTCAAGTTTGAAGCTTAGAAATTCAAGTTTGAAGCTTAGAAATTCAAGTTTGAAGCTTAGAAATTCAAGTTTGATGCTTAGAAATTCAAGTTTGAAGGTTAGAAATTCAAGTTTGAAGCTTAGAAATTCAAGTTTGAAGCTTAGAAATCTAAGATTAAAGTAAAGAAAACAAATTTTTTAAACCAAAGACAGAGCAAAAAAAACCTCGCAAACTAAAATTTAAGTCTAGAAAACCTAATTTTCAGGCAAAAAATAATAGCCAAGAAAGCCAAAATCAAAACCAAAAAATCTAGGTAAAAAAAAAACAGAAAATCTGGGTTTTGGCAAAAAAACTTAAGGGTTCATAGGTTTGGTTTTGGGGTAAAAAATGGCGGGTTTTCAGCCGACCAAACTATGCACTTTAGAGGGTTACAATTTTTTAGGCTCTACGGTCATAGGCCTATGTCTACCTGTGCCTACCTCCCATCTACCTGCCATACATGGTGGGGTTGTGGCTGGGGGGGTTGTGTGGCTGGTGTGGTTGTGTGGCTGGTGGGGGGGTTGTGTGGCTGGTGTGGTTGTGTGGCTGGTGTGGTTGTGTGGCTGGTGGGGGGGTTGTGTGGCTGGTGTGGTTGTGTGGCTGGTGGGGGGGTTGTGTGGCTGGGGGGGGGGTTGTGTGGCTGGTGGGGGGGGTTGTGTGGCTGGTGTGGGGGTTGTGTGGCTGGTGGTGGGGGTTGTGTGGCTGGTGGAGGGGGTTGTATGGCTGGTGGAGGGGGTTGTGTGGCTGGTGTGGGGGTTGTGTGGCTGGTGGAGGGGATTGTGTGGCTGGTGTGGGGGTTGTGTGGCTGGTGGAGGGGGTTGTGTGGCTTGTGGGGGGGGTTGTGTGGCTTGTGGGGGGGGTTGTGTCGCTTGTGGGGGGGGGGTTGTGTGGCTGGTGGGGGGGGGGGGGTTGTGTGGCTGGTGGGGGTGGGGGTTGTGTGGCTGGGGGGGGGGGTTGTGTGGCTGGGGGGGGGGGTTGTGTAGCTGGTGGGGGGGGTTGTGTGGCTGGTGGGGGGTTGTGTGGTTGGTGGGGGGTTGTGTGGCTGGTGGGGGGTTGTGGGGCTGGTGGGGGGTTGTGTGGCTGGTGGGAGGTTGTGTGGCTGGTGGGGGGTTGTGTGGCTGGTGGGGGGGGGGTTGTGTGGCTGATGGGGGGTTGTGTGGCTGGTGGGGGGTTGTGTGGCTGGTGGGGGGTTTTGTGGCTGGTGGGGGGTTGTGTGGCTGGTGGGGGGTTGTGTGGCTGGTGGGGGGTTGTGTGGCTGGGTGGGGGGTTGTGTGGCTGCTGGGGGGTTGTGTGGCTGGTGGGGGGGGGTTGTGTGGCTGGTGGGGGGGGGGGTTGTGTGGCTGGTGGGGGGGGGTTGTGTGGCTGGTGGGGGGGGGGGTTGTGTGGCTGGTGGGGGGGGGGGTTGTGTGGCTGGTGGGAGGGGGGTTGTGTGGCTGGTGGGGGGGGGGGTTGTGTGGCTGGTGGGGGGGGGTTGTGTGGCTGGTGGGGGGGGGGTTGTGTGGCTGGTGGGGGGGTTGTGTGGCTGGTGGGGGGTTGTGTGGCTGGTGGGGGGTTTTGTGGCTGGTGGGGGGTTTTGTGGCTGGTGGGGGGTTGTGTGGCTGGTGGGGGGTTGTGTGGCTGGTGGGGGGTTGTGTGGCTGGTGGGGGGTTGTGTGGCTGGTGGGGGGTTGTGTGGCTGCTGGGGGGTTGTGTGGCTGGTGGGGGGGGGTTGTGTGGCTGGTGGGGGGGGGGTTGTGTGGCTGGTGGGGGGGGGTTGTGTGGCTGGTGGGGGGGGGGGTTGTGTGGCTGGTGGGGGGGGGGGTTGTGTGTCTGGTGGGGGGTTGTGTGGCTGGTGGGGGGGTTGTGTGGCTGAAACTATCCACCTAATCAGCACACACTGCATGCATACGTACAGACGCACGCACACCCGGAGGCCTACGCTCGCTTATCTGCGTAGGCTGACTTTAGGCGGCCACACTGACGGCAACACTGCGTGGCAATTATATGGCAACACTGCGATACAACTGTGATATATATATGGCAACACTGCGTTGCAATTATATGGCAACACTGCGATACAACTGTGATATATATATATGGCAACACTGCGTGGCAATTATATGGCAACACTGCGATACAACTGTGATATATATATATGGCAACACTGCGTGGCAACGCCTGCATGGCAACGCCTGCCTGGCAACGCCTGCCTGGCAACGCCTGCATGGCAACGCCTGCATGGCAACGCCTGCATGGCAACGCCTGCATGGCAATGCCTGCCTGGCAACGCCTGCATGGCAACGCCTGCTTGGTAACGCCTGCATGGCAACGCCTGCATGGCAACGCCTGCATGGCAACGCCTGCATGACAACGCAAGCCCCACTCACAACCCATTTAATGCAAGTAACAAGCAGCATAATTAATGTAACAAGCTTATGTTACTAATTAAATTTATGTTGTAATTAATGTAGTAACAATCTAAAATTAAAAACGTAATTAATGTAGGAGTTAATTCAGTAACAACCTAATATTAAAAAAGTAATTAATGTAGTAACAATCTGATGAAAAAAAGTAATAAATGTAGTAATTAATGTAGTAATAATCTAATATCAAAAAAGTAATTAATGTAGTTATTATTATAGTAACAATTTAATATTAAAAAATATAATTAATGTAGGAATTAATGTAGTAACAATCTGATAATAAAAAGTAATTAATGTAGTAATTAATGTAGTAACAATTTAATAATAAAAAAGTAATTAATGTAGTAATTAATATAGTAACAATTTAATATTAAAAAATTAATCAATGTAGTAATTAATGTAGTAATTAATATAGTAACAATTTAATATTAAAAAATATATTTAATGTAGGAATTAATGTAGTAACAATCTAATATTAAAAAGTAATTAATGTAGTAATTAATGTGGTACCAATTTAATATTAAAAAATATAATTAATGTAGGAATTAATGTAGTAACAATCTAATATAAAAAAGTAATTAATGTAGTAATTAATATAGTAACAATTTAATATTAAAAAATATAATTAATGTAGGAATTAATGTAGTAACAATCTAATATTAAAAAGTAATTAATGTAGTAATTAATGTAGTAACAATCTAATATTAAAAATATAATTAATGTCGGAATTAATGTAGTAACAATCTAATATTAAAAATATAATTTATGTAGGAATTAATGTAGTAGCAATCTAATATTTAAAATATAATTAATGTAGGAATTAATGTAGTAACAATCTAATATTAAAAATATAATTAATGTCGGAATTAATGTAGTAACAATATAATATTTAAAATATAATTAATGTAGGAATTAATGTAGTAACAATATAATATTTAAAATATAATTAATGTAGGAATTAATGTAGTAACAATCTAATATTTAAAATATAATTAATGTAGGAATTAATGTAGTAACAATCTAATATTTAAAATATAATTAATGTAGGAATTAATGTAGTAACGATCTAATATTTAAAATATAATTAATGTAGGAATTAATGTAGTAACAATCTAATATTAAAAATATAATTAATGTCGGAATTAATGTAGTAACAATATAATATTTAAAATATAATTAATGTAGGAATTAATGTAGTAACAATCTAATATTTAAAATATAATTAATGTAGGAATTAATGTAGTAACAATCTAATATTTAAAATATAATTAATGTAGGAATTAATGTAGTAACAATATAATATTTAAAATATAATTAATGTAGGAATTAATGTAGTAACAATCTAATATTTAAAATATAATTAATGTAGGAATTAATGTAGTAACAATCTAATATTTAAAAATATAATTAATGTAGGAATTAATGTAGTAACGATTTAATATTAAAAATATAATTAATGTCGGAATTAATGTAGTAACAATCTAATATTTAAAATATAATTAATGTAGGAATTAATGTAGTAACAATCTAATATTTAAAATATAATTAATGTAGGAATTAATGTAGTAACAATCTAATATTAAAAATATAATTAATGTCGGAATTAATGTAGTAACAATCTAATATTTAAAATGTAATTAATGTAGGAATTAATGTAGTAACAATCTAATATTTAAAATATAATTAATGTAGGAATTAATGTAGTAACAATCTAATATTAAAAATATAATTAATGTCGGAATTAATGTAGTAACAATATAATATTTAAAATATAATTAATGTAGGAATTAATGTAGTAACAATCTAATATTTAAAATATAATTAATGTAGGAATTAATGTAGTAACGATCAAATTAAAAATATAATTAATGAAGGAATTAATGTAGTAACGATCAAATTAAAAATATAATTAATGAAGGAATTAATGTAGTAACAATCATAATTACTGCAAAGAACAAGGTGTCCACAAGAAAATGTATACAATAATTTCAACCACATATACATACTTTTTTAATATTTTTCACATATGATACCGTGTAAAATTTTCGCACCGATGTACAGGGTGTCCAAAGAAAAATATGATTTTTGCAAAATTAAATTTGGGGGTAAGTATGAATGGAACTTGAAAATGTAGGAATAAACAATTATTACATAAAGAAAATGTAATTCATGTCTCATTACCCATAAATATATCTATTAATAATATCCTTTAGGATAATATCCTTTAGTATCATATCCTGTAAAATTGCATCCTGTGAAGTTATATCCTTTATACTAATACCCTCTATATTAATATTCTGTATGTTATCATCCTTTATATTTTCATCCTTTATATTATCATCCTTTATACTATCATCCTTTATACTATCATCCTTTATATTATTATCCTTTATATTATCATCCTCTATAATATCATCCTGTATATTATCATCCTGTATATTATCATCCTTTATATTATCATCCTTTATATTATCATCCTTTATATTATCATCCTTTATATTATCATCCTTTATATTATTATCCTTTATAATAATATTATTTATGTTGATATCCTGTAGAATAATATTCTTCATTATAACATCCTTCATAACATTAATTAAGAACATACTTTCGAAGTTAGATCTGCTCCTCCCATAGTGCACTGCGTATGCATGCATATACATAAACATATACATATGCTAACTTCAGCTTTTCTAAATTCTCTATTTAAAATACTGCTATATATATATGATACGGTATCATCGATACTCAAAGTGCAGCTATATATATATATTTAAAATACATATAGAATAAATATATAAATGCAAATAAATATATATATATATATGTATTTATATATTTATTTGATACTATAACACGGATACTAAAAATGCAGCTATATATATATATATATATATATCATGAATATTAAAATCATCACATACATTTTCCAGTGGACACCCTACATACTACTTGGAACAAAGCATTAATTAGTACGCACTAATCACTAAACGCACCCAACGCTCCTCGTCAATTAAGAGCCTAATTAAAAAATGTTGAGTTGCTTACGTACGAGGAAAGTATTTTCATTTTTTAGGCCTATTGGTAATTAGTATTCTGGTTGGTCTAAATTTCACTTAATATTGACGGTAGGTAGGCCTAATTGTAATTATTCTTAATTAGTCGTTTAATTATCTTCGTCTCGAATGTCAGAGACGAACAACCTCTCTGTCAATTAGTGATTATATGTCAATTAGTTTATTATCATGCTAGTTATGTAATTAACATGAAAATTAGTTACTTATCTTAAAAATTAGTTTATAAATTAGTTAATTATCTTAAAAATTAGTTAATTATCTTAAAAATTAGTTAATTATCTTAAAAATTAGTTAATTATCTTAAAAATTAGTTAAATATTTTGAAAGCTAGTTAAATGTTTTGAAAATTGATGAATTATTTTGAAAATTGAAAATTTTTTTAAAAATTATTCAATTATCTTGAAAATTCATCCAGTATCTTGAAAAATAATCAATTATCTTGCAAATTATTTAGAAATATTGGAAATTAGTTAATTATCATGAAAATTAGTTTATTACCATAAAAATTAGGTTATTATCAGAAAATTGAGTTAATTATCTTGAAAATTAGGTAACATTTTGCTAATTAGGTAATTTAATTGCTGATTAATTAATATAATTGCTGATTAATGTTATTGCTAATTAGCCTATAGTATTGCTAATTTGTTAATAGTATTTCTAATTATTTCATAGTATTGCTAATTAGTTAATTACGTATATTTTTAGTAGACAACCTAATTACGAATGTAATTATTTAGATAAGTAGTTGATTATCTCGCAGCTTTAATATTTATCTTGTTAATTAGTTAATTTTCGTAGCTGTTATATATTGATCTCCTTTGTTAATATGTATTAATTTTTCCCAAAATATATAAACTTTTTCCCATCCATTCTAAATATTTTCCCCATAAACAGAAATTTTCCCATTCAACCTAAACTTTTTCCCACTTAATCTGAATTTTTTCCCATACAATCTAAACTTTTCCTCACTTTATTAATCCAAAAATTTTCCCACCCAGTCTAAAATTTTTCCCCACTAACCGAAATTTTCCCATTCAACCTAAACTTTTTCCCACTTAATCCGAACTTTTTCCCACCCAGTCTAAAATTTTTCCCCACAAACAGAAAATTTTCAACACTACACCCAAAAGAAACACGTTATTCCCAGCCACTTATCATGATCAGCTGTTACGCGTATTTCCCATACTGGCACTGGAGCGATAAGGCTCAAGTTCCCGATGCATTTCTATAATCTAAGGGGGGGGGGGGGGTGTTGGGGGGAGGCCTAAGGCTTAGGCCTATCCAACCCGATAAGAAAAGAGATTTTACTCAACGTGGCAATGTTTTTATATGCATCAAACACGCTCGACAGCATAAACAATATGGTGAGACATGAAGTCTACACTTACCTAGTTGAAGAAGGGAATTCGAGTTGAAGTGGTTACGGCGCACAGCGCATGCGCACCTCCTCCGCCCAGCTGCGGTTCACAACTGACTGAGCCTCGTTCATTAAAGGCCTCCCGTAGTAGGCTCGCTGCCGGCTCGGCCAATCACAAGCCCGGACGCCGGGCGGTTGCCAACGAGGGTTTTTGATTTTTTGTATTTCCGCTCCCAAATGCAGTTCGTCGGCTCGGCCAATCACAAGCTCGGATTTTGGGTGGTTGCCAACGAGAGTTTTGTTTTGTTATTATTAACGCATCCAAACGGAGTTTTTTGTAAGTGATAGTGAAGGAATGAGGACTGATGAGTATGTATGTAATGTATGGTAGTGTGTGAGTTTCTGTTTTGGTGTCTTGTGGTTGTGTAAAATTGTGTTTAATTGTTCCGTGTGGCGACATTTGGAAACTGACGTGAACTTTGTCTCACTGAACCATACTGTAGGCTGGTACTTGGTAAATATCGTCCAAGAGGCTTAATTTTTTTCTAAATAGATAGAAATCATAAGAAATATGTTAATGTAAAAGTTCAGCCCGAAAACCAAAGAAGCCCACGTAGTTAAGTGAATTTTTTGCCCTAAAATTTTTACTGAAGTTACTTAAATAGCAAAATATATTTTCTTATATGTTAATATACTTACAAATAATGTATTTGTAACTTTAAGAAATTTAATAAATTCGATGATGTCCACATTTAGCTTTAGATGTTAATTGAATAAAAAAACGAAACACTGAATTGGCTTTCGAACATTTATAACTTTCTAAACAAACATACAAAAGTATTATCTTCAGTGGTTTGGATTTCACTATGAATTTAGGAGAAAAATTTTTAATTTTTTTTTATAACTTCATTAATAAACGATCTCCAGAATTATTAATAATTATGTTGAAAAAAATCTTTGAGTTCGGATCAGCAGATTCTGTCTAAATAAATAAATAATGGCGCAAAAAGTTATTTTCCATTGGTTTAATTTCAAAACTCTTTTTTCCACCGGGATATTTTGCAACGGTAACAATTTTATCAGTTTCATCAGCCTCAGTTTCATCAGTATCAGTTTCATCAGTATCAGTTTCATCAGTATCAGTTTCATCAGTATCAGTTTCATCAGTATCAGTTTCATCAGTATCAGTTTCATCAGTATCAGTTTCATCAGCCTCAGTTTCATCAGCCTCAGTTTCATCAGCCTCAGTTTCATCAGCCTCAGTTTCATCAGCCTCAGTTTCATCAGCCTCAGTTTCATCAGCCTCAGTTTCATCAGCCTCAGTTTCATCAGCCTCAGTTTCATCAGCCTCAGTTTCATCAGCCTCAGTTTCATCAGCCTCAGTTTCATCAGTATCAGTTTCATCAGCCTCAGTTTCATCAGTATCAGTTTCATCAGTATCAGTTTCATCAGTATCAGTTTCATCAGTCTCTTCAGTCCCTTCAGTTTCTTCAGTTTCTTCAGTTTCATCGGTTTCATTGGTTTCGCCAGTGTAATCATTTTCACCAGTTTCACCAATTTCACTAGTTTCACCAGTTTCGCAAGTTTCGCCAGTTTCGCCAGTTTCACCAGTTTCGCCAGTTTCGCCAGTTTCGCCAGTTTCGCCAGTTTCGCCAGTTTCACCAGTTTCGACAGTTTCGACAGTTTCGCCAGTTTCACCAGTTTCTCCAGTTTCGCCAGTTTCACCAGTTTCGACAGTTTCGACAGTTTCGACAGTTTCGCTAGTTTCACCAGTTTCACCAGTTTCGACAGTTTCGCCAGTTTCACCAGTTTCACCAGTTTCACCAGTTTCGACAGTTTCGACAGTTTCGACAGTTTCGACAGTTTCGACAGTTTCGACAGTTTCGCTAGTTTCACCAGTTTCACCAGTTTCGCCAGTTTCACCAGTTTCATCAGTTTCACCAGTTTCGACAGTTTCGAAAGTTTCGACAGTTTCGACAGTTTCGCTAGTTTCACCAGTTTCACCAGTTTCACCAGTTTCGCCAGTTTCACCAGTTTCGCCAGTTTCACCAGTTTCGTTAGTTTCACCAGTTTCGCTAGTTTCGCCAGTTTCGCCAGTTTCACCAGTTTCATCAGTTTCACCAGTTTCGACAGTTTCGAAAGTTTCGACAGTTTCGACAGTTTCGCTAGTTTCACCAGTTTCACCAGTTTCGACAGTTTCGCCAGTTTCACCAGTTTCACCAGTTTCACCAGTTTCACCAGTTTCGACAGTTTCGCTAGTTTCACCAGTTTCACCAGTTTCACCAGTTTCACCAGTTTCACCAGTTTCACCAGTTTTGCCAATTTCGCCAGTTTCGGCAGTATTTCATTGATTGAACAGTCCCATACTTACACCTGTCATGTAACCTGCTTCGAACTTGGGCGAAATATGACTTTTTTATTGTTTTTTCCCTCAGGGGGACACATCTATTGCATAAATGGGAATTAGCGCTCCCAGGGGGGAATATGTGAGGTCCCGAGCTGAGGGTTAGGTAGGCCTTCCTTGCGTAGAAATAGAACAGGTTTTTGTTTTGTTACGGGCCATCTTTTCTCGGTTGACTGCTGTCCTGTTTTTCAGCACCTATTGCTTTCTTCTTCTACTTTTGTCTTGTTTCATGAACTTCTTTCTCAGCTTACTGTTTCTGTGCACCTTGTGCGTAGATTCCGCGTTCCCTCAACTCCATACTAAATGGTGCCTTCCTCCTTCCTCTCTTTGATCATCTTTGTTTGGTAAAGGAAGGCTTAAACTTTCTCATAATATATGAATCAATTAATAAGCATTTATCAATTATACAGTCCCACGCCAGCTCCATAGACGCCACCTGCTTCAAGCTTGGGACAAACTACTATTTATTTCTATATTTTATTTTTTATTTTTTTCGCTGTGGAAATTTTGTGACGAGAAATATTTTTTTGTGGGATTTTTTTATTTTTTTGTCGCCGTGGAAATTTAGTGACAAGAATTTTTTCTTTTATTTATTTTACGAGAATTTTTGGCTTGACCAATGCGTCACCATTTCCCCCCACCCCCATCAATGAACCCCACCTTTCTTATACCCCTCCCCCCCTCCCATACCTACCACCCCCCCACCTTCACCCCCGTAACCCAACACCCCTGTCCCCCCCCATACCTTCCAACACCACCCACCCAACATCCCTCCAACACCCATCACCCATCACCCCTCTACCCATCCCCTCCAACCCCCGGGAACCCAACACCTCTACCCCACCTCGACCCCCCCCCGTAACCCAACACCCCACTACCCCCACCCACCCCCACCCCCCTGGTCCTATCTCCGGGCGCAGCTGTAAAAAACAATCGTTTTTTACAGCTGCATTTTGTGACGGTCCGGCCCCGGCAAGCCTAATTTTTTGTGGTGTTTTGGACGGGGCGAGTTTAGACCTACGTGCATAGGCCTTGCGGGGGGTGGAGGGGGGGGGGGGAGGAGGGGGGAGGGGTTGTGGGGGTGGGGTTACCACCGGATGTTAAGTTGGGGATTTAAGGTCTTGTTTGCATGGGAGGATTATGAATGGGATGATGAATAGGATGATGTATGGAACGAATAATGAATAGGATAATGAATGAGAGAAATAATGAATTTAGTAATGAATGAGAGGAATAATGAATGGGATGATGAATGGGAGGAATAATGAATGGGATGATGAATGGGAGGAATGATGAATGAAAAAATGAATGGAATAATGTATATGATGATGAATGGGAGGAATAATGAATAGGATCATAAATGGAAGGAATAATGAATGAAAAAATGAATGGGATAATGAATGGGATGATGAATGGGATAATGAATGGGATGATGAATGGGATGATGAATGGGATGATGAATGGGATATTGAATGGGATAATGAATGGGATAATGAATGGGACAATGAATGGGATAATGAATGGGACAATGAATGGGACAATGAATGGGACAATGAATGGGACAATGAATGGGATAATGAATGGGATGATGAATGGGATGATGAATGGGATAATGAATGGGATAATGAAAGAGATGATGAATGGGATAATGAATGGGGGAATGAATGGGAAAACGAATGGAAAGATGATGAATGGGATAATGAATGGGATAATGAATGGGACAATGAATGGGAAAATGAATGGAAAGATGATGAATGGGAGGATAGTGAGCTGGATAATGAAGGTGATAATGATGGAGTGAAAAATATTGATGTGAGTAATTTTTAGATAATTGAATGACAATTAACTCAATTAATTCACGAAAAATGCATTACCCGACGATAATGGGGCCTAATCAATAATAATTAATTAACTATCGAAGCCTATATGGAGACATCAATGACCAATTACGGGTGAAACTAACAATCAATTATGGGTGAAGTTAATTACCAACTAGTATTACCGGTTCAACCCGAGTATCGGGTTGTCTGACTTGCCTAAAAATAAAAAAAATAAATAAAAAAAAAATAAAAAAAATAGCAGTAAAAAAAATAACAAAAATAATAAAGAAAAAAATAAAAATAAGAAAATAAAAAAAATTAAAAAAAAAATTAGGAAAAAAAAAATATTTTTCAAATCTGATAATTATCTGCAAATATAGACACCAGTGGCTTCAATTTAATACCTCACTTGACCATATACACTCAGCCAATTTTCTAAACGGACTCGCACAAATTTTGAGTTACTGAATTAAGTATATATATAGATTATAACACAGGGTAACAGCCAAGAAATCGTCAGGGGTTTCTCAGCAGATTTAGACTAATTATGGTGTTCTGAGTCCGAATATCGCATGGATTTTGCTCTGTCAGGTCAACTTTTTGAGATACAGCCATAGACCTCCTGACGAGCTATACATATGTTAATATCAGGGGTTTGACGGAGTAAATAAAAACTGTAATAATTTGGATGCGTTGACTGCTATTTTTTAAGGAAAACGGAAAAGATCGTCACGGGTTTATCAGCTGATGATCCGCAGAATTTTTTTTTTACGAAAAACCGTTTTTTTAATTTCTGTAGCAAAAAAATCTTGACCTGATTGAACAAAACCTATGTCATTTTCGGACTCAGAGCATCAAAATTAGTCTAATTCAGGTTGAAAACCCTGGACGATTTTCTAAACATATTTTTTTGTTACCAGTGTTATGGGTAAATAAATTACCAATTATGGGTGTAATTATTTGCCTATTCTGGGATGAATTACCAATTATGTGAGAAAGTAATTATCAATTATGGATAATAACCAATTATTAAAGTAATAACCAATTATGGGTAAATTAATAACCAATGATGGGAAAATTAATTAACAATTATGGGTAAATTAATTAACAATTATTGGTAAATTAATTACCAATTATTTGAAAATTAATTAACAATTATGGGTAAATTAATTAACAATTATTGGTAAATTAACTACCAATTATGGGTAAATTAATTACCAATTATGGGTAAAACTAATTATACGAACATTGAGTGCAGCTAAATAAACAAATGTAGAATTTCCATTAATAATAATTGACGAAGCTTGATAGCGGTAAATCCCGATTTTATAAATTAATAAGTGAAGAAATAAATGGTATTGAGTTGTGCAATTAATAATTACTCTAATAAATAAATAATTATAAACTGATTCTTATTCTATAATTCCTATTTACTAGTTGTCAAGTAATTAAGAAGTAGGTGAATAATTAGAAACTAATAATTAATTGTACCATAATAGGGTAATAAGTTATTAATAAGCAATAAATTACTGAACAGTAAGTAATAAAATGATTATTAGGTAATTAGTAAGTTAATAGTAGGTAATAAAATGATTATTGGGTAATTAGTACGTTGATAGTAGGTAATAAAATGATTATTAGGTAATTAGTAAGTTAATAGTAGGTAATAAAATGATTATTAGGTAATTAATTAGTAAGGTAATAGTAGGTAATAAAATGATTATTAGGTAATTAGTAAGTTAATAGTAGGTAATAAAATGATTATTAGGTAATTAGTAAGTTAATAGTAGGTAATAAAATGATTATTAGGTAATTAGTAAGTTAATAGTAGGTAATAAAATGATTATTAAGTAATTAAGAAGTTAGTAGTAAGTAATAAAATTAGTGTCAAGTAAATGATAAATAATTAACAAGCTAATGGTAAGTAATAAAATTATTATTAAGTATATAATAAATTATTTATAAGTTAATAGTAGGTAATAAAATGATTATTAACACGTTAAGTGCTGCGTGAACCATCGGTGGTCACTTAGGTGGTTTTCATAATGCTGCTGACCGACCTACAGTCCTGACTCGGTTTTTTATCAACACTAAATCAAAGCTAAATGAAGGCATGATCTAGTTCATGTTTGCTATTTTCAAAATTTCTTACAACTAATGACTTTGAATTTGTTGTAATTTGAATTTTAATTTGAGTTGTTGAGTTTGAGAATTTGTAATTTGAATTTGAGTTGTGGTTATCGAACTTCAGTTTAACCACCGCACTTAACTATTTACTTATTAATTGGTTATTATTATAATAACCAATTAATAAGTAAATAGTTTTACTATTACTAATAATAACCAATTAATAATAACCAATTAATAAGTAAATAGTTTTACTATTACTATTTACTTATTAATTGGTTATTATAATAATAACCAATTAATAAGTAAATAGTTAAGTGCGGTGGTTAAACTGAAGTTTAATAACGAACTAAAATGAAAGTTATTTTTCAGCTATCACTTACGAAAATAACGAACGGTAAATAGATCGTCCCTTCATTTAGCTTTTATTTAGTAATTATGAAAATCCCCTCCGTGTACCACCGGTGGGTCACGCCGTTGAGTATAAGATAAGTGATTAATTAGTTAATCATGAGTAATGAATGAGTAATAAGAATATTTGACTATAAATCTAATAAAATGATATACCTAATAAGTAAATGATAATTAATAAATGAAAAATTAAATTATTACCAAATTGATGGTAATGATAATTAATAAATGAAATAATAAACTAAAATTAGCAAAATAATGAGTAATCAATGGGTAAATAATTAATAAATTGATGGTAAATTGTTGAAATTTTCCTTGCGCTTCTCTCCGGTAAATTTGTGGTTCGAACTCTCAAGGAAACATACGGCTGAGCAGGGGCGGGGGAAGATGCGAGGTCTGTGAGCTTTCTGCTTATTCGTTTAGCTTTCACTTTTTTTCTCATTTACATATTGTTTTACTTTTTATATATTTCATTTCCTTCTTTCTTATTTGCATTTTCTTTTAATTCATTTGTTATTCAACAATTTTTTTACTGTATTTACCATCCATTTTGTTTAATTCTTTGCTCACCTTTTATTATACTTTTCGGTTGATGTTAAAGAGACGCAACTAATCGATTTTCGAAATTGTGTTGCCTGTACCATGGTAATAACATCGAAATAAGCAACTTTTCTTCTATGCACTTTTTGGGGCAAATGAGTATTTAATGAGTTATAGCGGTAAATGACTGACCGCAACTCAAGTGTTTGAAGCGGCAAGTAATTCATCGAGCGCGTCGGATGGCAACACTGCAATAGACTCTCCCTTCCGACGCGTTCGAATGATCGAGCGCATTCCCGCCATCTAAGACGAAAGTTAACATACCGCTATAACTCGTTATTTTTGGGTGATAATTTTTATTGTGTTATTAACTAAAAGATCCTAGAAGTGGGTTCAGGCTCCGCGGGGCCGGTAAATAATAAATTACAAAGTACCCAAACGTACGCTACCCAAACTAAACCTACCGCTATAACTCGCTAAATACTCATTTGCCCCAAAAAGTGCATAGATAAGAAGTTGCTTATTTTGATGTAATTACCGTGATACAGGCAACAAAATTTCGAAAATCGATTATTTTCATCTCCTTAACATTAACTTACTTTTTATATCTATTTAGATTTAATATGATTTAATCCTTTATTTACGTTTCATTAAACTTTATTCTTTATTTAAATTATATCTTACTTTATTCTTGAATCCACATTTCATTTTATTACTTGTTTAACTATTTCTGGCTTTTCTCTTTCATTACATTTTATTTTACGTTATTCTTCACTTACCAATTTCTAAATATTTAATTTGAATTTGGTATTCCTTCTCTCAGGGGGACACAACTATTGTATCTATGGGAATTGGTGTTCCCAGGGGGGACTATGTGATGTCCCGAGCTGAGGGTGAGGTAGGCCTCCCTTGTGTAGAAATAGAATAGGTTTTTTTGTTTTGTTACGGACCATCTTTTTTCGGTTGACTGCTGTCCTGTTTTTCAGCACCTATTGCTTTCTTCTTCTACTTTTGTCTTGTTTCATGTACTTCTTTCTTAGCTTACTGTTTCTGTGCACCTTGTGCGTAGATTCCGCGTTCCCTCAACTCCATACTAAATGGTGCCTTCTTCCTTCCTCTCTTAAAACATCTTTGTCGTGCAGTTATTGGGAGGCTAAAACTTTCTTATATAATAATAATAAATATGTTTCATGAACTTCTTCCTCAACTTACTGCTTAAGTTGTTCTAATTCTTCAATTTAAATTGACAAGTGGTAGGAATTTTTGTTTATTTATTGATTTTTTTGGTAAAATAAGTTATGAAATTTGTTTTTGTCTGTGATATTATTTGCATATTTTATAAATTATCGCCTACTTTAAGTTTGTAAGTGTAACCCCTAGAAACCTTTCAAATTTGAAACAGAAAACGTGAAACTCTTGGGGGGGACACTACTGAAAATAATTGTTGTTGATTAGGTTTGTTGTATTAATTCATTTCGAACTTAATGGGGAAAATAGACGTATTTAAAATGTTAGTACGATTTATATAGTATGTATTCACTATACCTATATGTATCTACATATAAATGTATCTGTCTATATATGCATCGAAATACATGTAAATGTATCTACATCAATATTGTATATGTAAATGTATCTATCTATTCAAGCATCTAATAACTTTTATACGTATCTACATCAATATTGTATATATAAATATATTTATCTATTCAAGCATTTAAATGCATGTATATGTATCTACATCAATATTGTACATATAATTATATATCTATACATAAATGTATCTGTCTATATATCACTGCTGAAGTTCCTACTTTCCCAGTCTATCTTTTTCGCCGCCTGCATGTATATTTTTCGCCACCCAAGCGATTTAATTACTTGGGCGGCGAAAAACATGCATGCTCCAGCGAAAAAGTTAGACTGGGTTGAGTTTACAAGCATATGTTTCTTTCATACATATAGGGGCATAATTATACCCCTTATTATACCCTGGAATAAAGGCATATTTTGGATTATGCTCCTGACTCTTCAAATTAGTGCACTGGATTTTTTCTGTCAAATCGCATAAATTTTCTGTCAACTCACATAAATTTTCTGTCAAATCGCATAAATTTTCTGTCAACTCACATAAATTTTCTGTCAAATCGCATAAATTTTCTGTCAAATCGCATAAATTTTCTGTCAACTCACATAAATTTTCTGTCAAATCGCATAAATTTTCTGTCAAATCGCATAAATTTTCTGTCAAATCGCATAAATTTTCTGTCAAATCGCATAAATTTTCTGTCAACTCACATAAATTTTCTGTCAAATCGCATAAATTTTCTGTCAAATCGCATAAATTTTCTGTCAACTCGCACAAACTTTCTGTCAACTCGCACAAACTTTCTGTCAACTCGCATAAACTTTCTGTCAACTCGCACAAACTTTCTGTCAACTCGCATAAATTATTCTCAAATAAATTGTTTTTTCTACTGACTCTCATTTCTCTTTCAACTCTTATTAAATTTTTACTTAGCCGATTTAGTAATTTTCTATTACTTAGCAATTAACTTTTCGCTCCAGAAAATTTTCTGTCCAACTCAAAGGTGTTTTTCTGTCAACTCAGACTTTTCTTTCGACAACTTGAGTCTTTTTCTGTCACTTCATAGATTTTACTGTCAACAGGACGAGGTGAAGCTGGCAATCCTCTGTCTACATGGCTACCTGAAACTGGCAATCGCCTGTCTACATGGCGACTTGCCCGTCATTCTTCACCAAGATAACAACTCCTGTCACCGATGACAGTAGCTGTCAACTGTCTTCTGGCACTCGCAATTTTTTTAGCGGGTTCAAGACAAGATTCAAACGTGTTGAAGACAAGATTCAAACGTGTTGAAGACAAGATTCAAACGTGTTGAAGACAAGATTCAAACATGTTCAAGACAAGATTCAAACATGTTCAAGACAAGATTCAAACATGTTCAAGACAAGATTCAAACGTGTTCAAGACACGATTTAAACGTGTTCACAACAGGATTCAAACGTGTTCACAACAGGATTCAAACTGGTTTGCAATACGCTCGAAACGTGTTCGAAACACGATCCGTACGTTTTACAACAGCTCTTTTTTTATGGCTTTGTTCCTTGCTACTTATTTGTTGTTAAGTTACACAATGGTAACTCGTGACTTGACATCGTGTCACTACTCACACACTTGTCACTGATCTCAAAATGGAAGTAGTTACAGAAATACTGATGACGTGTACTAGATATGTGACTAATGCTACTTATCTGGAACTGTCTACAATACGGATGTAGTTACCGATATACCGTGATTTTTTAACCATTCGGGCTGTTTATTGTTTTATTGTTACTTAATGACGGTTTTCACGTTATTGAGAAAGTGAATTGAAAGTCGTGCTGTTATTGATGCGCACCGAATATGACGTTTACCACCACATAGACGGTGATTTTGATCGGGATTGAGGGTATTTGTGCTCGTAATAGCCGTGTGGTTTAAGGACCTGCCCTTCCGTGAAGGCGTCGAGGGTTCGAATCCCGGCGCTGGATGGCGACTTTCTCCGTTGGGTATCAGGGAAAAATTCAATGCATAGTTTCCCACTCTACCCAGGTGTTTCTCCCCGTTGGGAAGAGGGAGAACTCAGCCACAATTCCCCACTCTACCCAGGTGTCGGAAATGGGTACCGGCTTGACCGGGGATAACCGTCATGGCGTCCTGGTGTTAGTTATGAGGCATTTGATATACCAACCGTCATGGCGTCCTGGTGTTAGTTATGAGGCATTTGATATACCAACCGTCATGGCGTCCTGGGTGTTAGTTATGAGGCATTTGATATACCAACCGTCATGGCGTCCTGGTGTTAGTTATGAGGCATTTGGTATATCAACCGTCCATGGCGTCCTGGTGTTAGTTATGAGGCATTTGATATACCAACCGTCATGGCGTCCTGGTGTTAGTTATGAGGCATTTGATATACCAACCGTCATGGCGTCCTGGTGTTAGTTATGAGGCATTTGATATACCAACCGTCATGGCGTCCTGGTGTTAGTTATGAGGCATTTGATATACCAACCGTCATGGCGTCCTGGTGTTAGTTATGAGGCATTTGATATACCAACCGTCATGGCGTCCTGGGTGTTAGTTATGAGGCATTTGATATACCAACCGTCATGGCGTCCTGGTGTTAGTTATGAGGCATTTGGTATACCAACCGTCATGGCGTCCTGGTGTTAGTTATGAGGCATTTGGTATACCAACCGTCATGGCGTCCTGGTGTTAGTTATGAGGCATTTGATATACCAACCGTCATGGCGTCCTGGTGTTAGTTATGAGGCATTTGATATACCAACCGTCATGGCGTCCTGGTGTTAGTTATGAGGCATTTGGTATATCAACCGTCATGGCGTCCTGGTGTTAGTTATGAGGCAGTTGGTATACCAACCGTCATGGTGTCCTGGTGTTAGTTATGAGGCATTTGATATACCAACCGTCATGGCGTCCTGGTGTTAGTTATGAGGCATTTGATATACCAACCGTCATGGTGTCCTGGTGTTAGTTATGAGGCATTTGATATACCAACCGTCATGGTGTCCTGGTGTTAGTTATGAGGCATTTTGATATACCAACCGTCATGGCGTCCTGGTGTTAGTTATGAGGCATTTGATATACCAACCGTCATGGCGTCCTGGTGTTAGTTATGAGGCATTTGATATACCAACCGTCATGGCGTCCTGGTGTTAGTTATGAGGCATTTGATATACCAACCGTCATGGTGTCACCTGGTGTTAGTTAATGAGGCATTTGATATACCAACCGTCATGGCGGTCCTGGTGTTAGTTATGAGGCATTTGATATACCAACCGTCATGGCGTCCTGGTGTTAGTTATGAGGCATTTGGTATACCAACCGTCATGGCGTCCTGGTGTTAGTTATGAGGCATTTGATATACCAACCGTCATGGCGTCCTGGTGTTAGTTATGAGGCATTTGATATACCAACCGTCATGGCGTCCTGGTGTTAGTTATGAGGCATTTGATATACCAGCGTACGAGGTGGTGTGTGCAGGGCTTGGTTGGTATAAAGCATCCTTAGATGCCTATGTTTGTTTGTTTGATCAGTGGCCGCATAATTGTCATATTGGTGACCTGCACACCCCCACAACCCCCACACCAGCCACACTTTTAGCTCCCTCTCCCTCTTCTCCCTCTCTCCCCCCTCTTCCCCCTCCCCCTCTTCCCCCCTTCCCCCTCCCCTCTCACATCTTCACCCTATCTCCCTCTCTTCCCACTCTTCCCCCTCCTCTCTCTCCCTTCCTCCCTCCCCCCTCCTATATCCCTCCTCTTCCCCCTCTTATATCTCCCCTCTTCCCCCTCCTATAACCCCCTCTTCCCCCTCCTATATCCCCCCTCTTCCCCCTCCTATATCCCCCTCTTCCCCCCTCCTATATCCCCCCTCCTATATCCCCCCCTCTTCCCCCTCCTATATCCCCCTCTTCCCCCCTCCTATATCCCCCTCTTCTCTCCCCTCTTCCCCCTCTTCCCTCCCCTCTTCCCCCTCTTCCCCCTCTTATATCCCCCTATTCTCCCTCCTATATCCCCCTCTTCCCCCTCCTATATCCCCCCTCTTCCCCCTCCTATATCCCTCCTCTTCCCCCTCTTATATCTCCCCTCTTCCCCCTCCTATAACCCCCTCTTCCCCCTCCTATATCCCCCCTCTTCCCCCTCCTATATCCCCCTCTTCCCCCCTCCTATATCCCCCTCCTATATCCCCCCTCTTCCCCCTCCTATATCCCCCTCTTCCCCCCCTCCTATATCCCCCTCTTCTCTCCCCTCTTCCCCCTCTTCCCTCCCCTCTTCCCCCTCTTCCCCCTCTTATATCCCCCTATTCTCCCTCCTATATCCCCCTCTTCCCCCTCCTATATCCCCCCTCTTACCCCTCCTATATCCCTCCTCTTCCCCCCTCTTATATCCCCTCTTCCCCTCTTATATCCCCCTCTTCCCCCTCCTATATCCCCCCTCTTCCCTCTCCTATATCCCCCCTCTTCCCCCTCCTATATCCCCCCTTTTCCCCCTCCTATATCCCCCCTCTTTCCCCCTCCTATATCCCCCCTCTTCCCCCTCCTATATCCCCCCTCTT